>SJYX01017888.1:522721-557636 GCA_006410675.1 Oreotragus oreotragus
CCCCCCTCTCTGTCTTTGATTTTATTTATTAGAGACTCAATCTCACCAGGTACACAAGGCTCAATGTCTAACCACTACTCCTGTTGGCCCGGAGTCCCAGGTCCAAACCTGGCAAGAAGGGCTTCTCTCAGGCGACATTTGCTCATCAGCCTCCTGGGGCCAGAAGTGAAGCTGGACTTGAGGATACAAGAGTACTAAGACTCAGTTCCCCTCAGAGGAACTCACTGTCCCATTGGATGGATAAAAGGAACAGTGATTTAAACTTCGAGCCACAGCTAAAGATCCTGCAAGCTGAAACAAAGATCAAAGATCTTGGCTCGACCAAATAAATATATTTAAAAACTCACAATGAGAAAATGTTTTTGAAAAATAATGAAATAAAATATGAGCCCCTAACAAGTGTCACAAGGCAGAAGTTCTAATCCAGAGGTGCTGATTACTGATCTCACGGTTTCTTACAGTAATGATGGGAAAGCCCTGTCCAGGTAGCGAAGGGGTAGAGATGATAAAGGCAGATCAGTGGTGTGCCTGATGACCTTCCAGAGGTGGGCCATGCTGCAGGTGGTCTTAGACCGAGTTTTCACCCAGCTGTGATTCTCCCCTCCTCTGGGGAACCCACATCCTCCAGCACACGTCTGGCTTTTCTCAAGTTTGGAAGAACATTTTCCACTAGGTATGACTTCCTTTCAAAACCAATCATCAGCTCTTTATTTAAGCAGAGCTGGAGCAGTGGTGCTTCAATGTGGTTGGAGCAGGTAGGGTCCAAACTGGCCACAGACATGGTCCTTAACACCCTCCAACTGTGCTGGTCTGGACAGGACCTTGAATGCAGAGTCCCAATGTTCCCCGCAAGGAGAGGCACACCCAGAGACTGGCAGGATCTTGGCTTCCGGGGACACTGACGGAGAAAATGTGCCAAAAATAAAACTTCCCCTGAAATAAATGAATAATTACCCCCATTCCTCTTTAATGTGACTCTATGTGGCTGCTAGCATTTCCATCTAGGAATGGAGTGAATTCTGATGCCCTTGGCAGGCTCTGCTTCACTAATTCATTGATGATTCAGGGAGGAGGAGCAGGGGATCTTGGCTGCAGGCCACGCCCCTTCCGGGCCGGAAAGGAGATGTGGGTTCCCTTCCTGGTCCCCCCACAGGCCCCCTGGCCGGAAAGGCTACCAGGAAGCCTTGGTGGTGGGTAAATCTGAGGGAGATACCCCACCTCCCTGAGCCTTAGTTTCTTCATCTGTAAAATGGAAGTGTTAATAACAGAACATAGAGTCCAATTTTAAAACATATCAGTTAATCTAATTACTCTCATTAGTCTAATTACACAACTTGAAACACACGCCCCAGGCTGGCTGCTGGCGAGTTCACTCTCTGATCCCCCGGAACACGGCAGGACTTGAAAGCCGTTTTCTCATGAGTGAAATAGTGCCCAGAGCGGGATGTTGCTGCTGCGTGCTGCAAACACATTTCAGATGGAGCGGAGACACTGTCTTCAGAGGACCTTCCTCCTAGGGTCCTGGGAAGCCTAAGGGCCAGCCCACGCAGGAGAAGAGTCTAGAAGGGAGAGAGGAGAAGCACATGACTGCCCTGGCCAGGGCATCTGTAAGTGCCCAGACATCAGCTGGAGCACAGACCCGTGGCCCTGCCTGAGTCTGCGAGATTTTCTGAAGCTGGGTTTAGAGAAGAAGAGGCTAATAAGAAACCATTTGCTGCATTCCAGAGCATCCTCAGTTGTCTGATGGTGGAAGCAGAAAAGAACCTTCTTTTCATACTCCACCTGAACGGATGGCTCGCGTGGACCACAGGTAGTCGCAGCATGAGATGTCTCATGATCATTTGTGAAATGGGAGGAGGTGGCACCCGCAGCATCCCCCTAACCTGGCTGACCCTCTGACCCAAGCCTCCCCCACCAACTTGCCTAGCAGCTGGGCCTGAGGTTCCACATAGGGCCATCAACAAGGAGCTTGGTCACCTGGGGACTTATGAATCCCCAGGCCAGGGGACACCTTCTTCCCCCAGGAACAGTTTTGTGGTGGACATATTCGGTGATAAGAGCATAGGGTACACATCTCTCCCTAGCCTGGTGTGGCTACGCTCATGGAAGGAGCACTGGACTGGGGGTCCACAGGTGTGGCTCCAGTTCTGGCTCCCCTGACCCCAGTCCCTGCCAGCANGTGATAAGAGCATAGGGTACACATCTCTCCCTAGCCTGGTGTGGCTACGCTCATGGAAGGAGCACTGGACTGGGGGTCCACAGGTGTGGCTCCAGTTCTGGCTCCCCTGACCCCAGTCCCTGCCAGCAGCATGACCCCAGTCTCACCTTCATCTTGGAAGAGGGGAGCTAGCTCATTCATCATCATCGTTTACAAAGAGGCGTGCACATCCTGACCTGCTGTGGAGGTGAGAGCTCCGTGCAGGTGTAAGGTAGGAGGAAGACCATAACGACGTGTCTGAGGTCTGCCCAGCTCATCCTGCACTCGCTTAGCCAGGAGGCAGCGAGCAGTTACGACATGAACAGACTCTCTGCTGTCCTGAAATCATTGCTCTTCCACTGAGAGCCCAGAGCATCTGTCTTACCCTGTACCCCATGGATCTGAATGCTCCAAATTCAAACCAAGTCAAATGTGTCCGTTCCCGAGCAGGCCCCAGAAGACAGAACCTGTGTCTGTGATGACTTAGGTAGTGGCCTAGGGTCTTTAGGACACACATGTGCACACACACACACCAGAAACATGGGCAACATTTATATTCACTTAATGTTCATGACTGATGTTGAAGCTCCAATACTTTGGCCACCTGATGCAAAGATCTGACTCACTGGAAGAGACCCTGATGCTGGGAAAGATTGAAGGCGGGAGGAGAAGGGGACGACAGAGGATGAGATGGTTGGGTGGCATCACTGACTTGATGGACATGAGTTTGAGCAAGCTCCAGGAGTTGGTGATGGACAGGGAAGCCTGATGTGCTACAGTCCATGAGGTCCCAAAGAGTCAGACATAACTGAGCGACTGAACTGAACTGAAGGCTCATGATAAGCCTACTGTTCTCCCATTTCTCAGATGAGAAAGCTGAGACCATTACAGAGAATTATGTAGACAGCCAGAGAGATTGGATAGACAAAAATGATAAAACAAAGACTCGTGGACTTCTATAGATGAGGCTGTGGAAAAACAGATCAGATAGACAGGAAGGGAGGGAGGAAGAAGGAAAACGGGAAGCAGGAAGAGGGGCAGCTGCATAGAAGGCAGAAAGTATTTCTTCCATTCAATGAACTGGAGTTTGCTCCTGTGTTTGTTCTCATGTGTGTGTTTGTTTTTGTTTGTTTGATTATTACTCCTGCTTCTCCTCCTTGTAGGAAATCACAAAAATAAATATTTTCTGGTGATAAAATAAAGCCAGAACCCAGCCACCTCTCTTTCCTGCTGCTGCAGGCAACTGTGCAGGATGGTGGATACTAGCGTCAGAAAGATCGGGGACGTGTGGCCTCCCACAGTCAATTAATGGCGATAATTACAGCCTGTAAACAGTCTCGGATATAATTAAGGCTGGAGGCCCAGGGCTGGGTTTGCTCCTGTTGAGCCTGGCATCCTCAGGCGTGGGGGCTGGAGGCTCGGCTCCCTCCAGGAGACATCAAAGTGTCCGTCTGGACCTTGGTGGGGGTGTGTTTGTGTGGGGGGGTGGCTGAAGCTTCCTCCCCACCTCCTCCCTATTCCTCCTCCTAGGAAAGAGCCCACCTTCAGAGGGGAGCCGTTATCCAGCCAGGTGCCCGCCTCAGCAGAGGGGACCTGCTCTGTTCCAGAGCTGATGCCTAGAAACAAAGCACCCAATGACCCCAGGCCCATGAGGGAGCCTCACCCTGGGAGGGGCAGGTGACCACTCCGTGGACCCTAGAAACCCACCAGATCTGAAATTGAGCTCAGCTTTCCCTTGTCTTCCTCCCACTGAGCCGCTGTACCAAGAGTTCTAAGACTCACTTCGGGGCTCAAACTCCAAACCTGGGGGTCTACCCTGAAGTACCCTGAAGACTCCAATCCCTTCATTCATCTGCTCACTTCTTCCATAAATATTCATGGGAGCCTCCTATGATCTCGCTCTGTGTCATCAACAAAAGCCATCAGTTTCACCTCCCAAACATTCTTTGTTTTCATCCCACCTGCCTGGAGCAAGCCATTCCGCCCAGGTCTCCAGGATGACCTTAGAAAACTCAAGTCTGGCCAAGCCCTTCTCTGCTTAAAACCTTCCAAGAGCCCACCATTGTCCTTGTGACTGGATGCAGTCCTGGCCAGGCTGTACCACCAGGCTCCAGACATGTCCAGCTGCTTCTCTTGTGCTCTCAGCTCCAGCCAGTCTCCTCTTCTCTCAGTCTTCCTGCTGCAGAGACTGCACGAGCTGTCCCCTCTGCCAGGAATGCCCTCTCCACACCTTCTTGCCTCCCCTAGGAAACCCCAATGTCTTTTATGTTCATTTCAAAAGCTTTTCTTCAAAGGAACTTCCTCTAACTTTCTGCTTGGGTCCAAACTCCTCCTTGCCAAGTACAAGGTTTTATGATTCCACGACTTTGCCTTTTGATAATTAAATATTTGAAATTATGTGTTTAATGTCTTTCCCTCTTGACAGTTGTTGAGTTCCACAGCACGGCCTCATCTGGCTTGTATGTTCCTGCATCTCTACCATCTGAAACAGTGCCTTGCACATAGAAAGCAAAGTGAAAGTCGCTCAATCATGTCTGACTCTTTGTGACCCCGTGGACTCTAACCTGCCAGGATCCTCCATCCAAGGGATTTTCCAAGCAAGAATACTGGAGTGGGTAGCCATGCCTTTCTCCAGGGGATCTTCCTGACCCAGGGATCAAACCCAGGTCTCCCATATTTCAGGCAGATTCTTTACTGTCTGAGCCACCAGGGAAGCCCTGTGAGGGTTAAAGATGGCTACAAGTCATTTTATATTGCTCTGATCAATTTGTCTCCTCCTGAAACTGGACTGATCTGTGATGACTTGAATTCTTGGGTATGGTGAAAGAGATCTCTATCTACTCCAGGCCTTCCCTTTAGGAGGACTGTCAGCTTCCACATCTTTCCTCTTAGAACCCTGAGCCACTGTGCAAGGAGTCTGATTACCCTCAGGCTGCCATACTGTGAGGAAGCCCAAGCTATCTGCATGGAGAGACATGCAGAGAGAGCAAGAGAGAGATGCTTGGTCAACCCCAGCCATTGGAGTCAGCGCCCAGAGGTGAGCATCCCTGCTGAGCCTTGTCTGCCCAACCCACAGAACCCTGATATTTAACAATCAACTTCTATTTTAAGCCACAATGTTTGGGATCACTCATTATGCAGCAAGAAACAGCTAGAACAGGGGTTCCTCAGCTTTGGGAGAGAAGACAGTACTTTCAGATATTTAAATAGTGCCACACCTGCTCCTACTCACCATATTTGCAAATCTTCCCACGAGAGAGCTTGCTCATCTAAAGTGCTCCTCTGAGTAAAAGCAAACAGATAAATAGCACATCCATGTGTCTCTGACTTTGGGGGCAAGAACATTCTTTTGGTTTTGTATTTTGGAGAGCTTCTACTTGTGGCCTTTCATTTTTGCAAAACAGACTCTCAGCTGGTTTTTATTACCCAAGTAACTGCTGGAAAATTCTAATCTCTAATGCAAGACCTATATTTTTAAGAACATCAGTCAAGAAAAGTAAGGAAAATACTATGTTCAAGAGGAATGACGCATTCTAGAATGTGTGTGTTGGGGTAGGGGGTGAGGGGGTCTCTGAGACCAGAAAACCTGCTGTTTCTTTTCAGTGCTTGGTGCCAACCTTGAGCTTGCCTTCCCTGGGAGGATGCTGGATGTGAGACCAGATGGCGATGGATGTAGAATTAGTTTAATGGTCGAAAACTTGGTCTTCTCTGGCAAGTGGAGGACCCCTGTTCTGGTGGTCTGTTGCTGTGATATGTCTCTTGGCTGAACAGAAGTGGGTCCTCCTCCAAAGCTAAGCTGTGAGGGTTTTGTCTGCAGGTGGAAAAGCCCTTGGGACCCTCAGCTCACACCTTCTTCTGCAGAGATGCACTTGGCCTTGAGGGTGTGCCAGCCAGCTGCACGGGGTCTTGGGATCCAATACTCGCTGGCAACTTCCACAGGGCTCCCATTGATACCTTTCTCAGATGAGTCCCTGGGAAACTGTGTTTGGGCTGCTGCATTGACAGGCAGGAACACATAAGGATCAAGGCAGACATCACCCAGAGGAGAGATTCCATCTCTCTTGTTGTGTTTCCTTCAGGGGAGGGGGCCCAGCTCCGGGGTAGGTGAAAATGCTGAAGAGTGGAAGAGGCAGGGGAGAGAGAGAGACTGAGTGGGAAGGTCTGAGTGACCCCAGAATACCGGGGAAAGGGGAGAACAAAGGGGAGAGCAGAGGATGGAGAGTGCGGTTGGATCCCTGCACAGAGCAGTCTGAGCTGGTGTGGGATGAAGAAAGAGCAGAGAGAACCCTGGTCAGGGTGTTCCAAGGGAGGAGGAACCACTAGTGGGTCAAGCAGGACACTCAGAGATGACTCTGTCAACGGAGCCGGGGAGGGGCTGGGTTAGTGTTCAAACATTCCAGACCCTTCAGTTTTACAAACTGCACTCCACCCAGCACCCCAGCATCTTCTCTGAACCTAATGAAGCCACGTCTTGCTCACTCTGCTTCCAACCTGCTGTGGCTTCCCCGTGTCTCAGGAAAGAAACCGCCTTCTCTTCCCCACTTCTCATTTGCCATAAACCAGCCTGTCTCTCCCAGCCCAGAGTTGTCTCCCAGCCCAGAGTGGGCTCTGGCTTGTTCCAGTCAGAGGTGCTTTCTCTGACCTCCTCTCTCACTCCAAATGCAAAAAGCAATTCTAAAAGTGTTTGTGAATCTAAATGTAAAACGATAAGTCTTCAAAAGGGGCTTCCCAGGTGGCGCTGCCTGCCCATGCAGGAGATGCAAGAGATGCAGGTTCAATCCCTGGCTTGGGAAGATTCCCTGGAGTAGGAAGTGGCAATTCACTCAAGTATTCTTGCCTGGAAAATTCCATGGAGAGAGAAGCCTGGTGGACTACAGTTCATGGGGTTGCAAAGAGTTGGACACGACCGAGAGACTGAGCGCAAGGCTTCAAGAGGAACATGTAAGAAAATATCTTTATGCCTTCGGATAGGCAAAGAACTCTGAAGTAGAACATTGAAAGCATTGACTAAAAAGGAAAAAATTGCAAAACTGGACTACATTATAAGAAGTAGCCATCAAAGAAACCATTAAGAGAATAATAGGCAGGCACAGAGTGGGACAAAATATTCACATTATAGATATTCAACAAAATACTTGCATGTAGAGAATAAATAAAAGAGCTCCTGCAAATGAGTAAGAAAAAAATAGACCATCTTTCAGAAAGAGAGGGAAAGACTTGCAGGGCTAGAGAGAACATTCCAGCAAACAATCAACACATCAGAGGGGATTCACCTGTTCAGTCACCAGGAAAAGCAAATTAATACCAGAATAAGATGCTGCACACACCCGCTGGAATTACGCAGACTTAAACTGAGGAAGCACCAAGTGTGGGTTAAAATGGGGAGTGACTGCCTGTTGGTGTGAACGTAAAGTGGTTAGACTCTGGGAAATAGTCTGGCAGCATTTAGTCAAGTAGTACTAGTTGCACAAGTCACTCACTTGCGTCAACTTTTTGCAGCCCTATGGGCTGTAGCCCACTGGGCTCCTCTGTCCGTGGAAGTCTCATAGCAAGAATACTGAAGTGGGTTGCCATTCCCTTCTCCAGGGGATCTTCCTGACCCAGGGATTGAACCTGGATCACCTGTGTTACAGACAGATTCTTTACAGTTTGAGCCACCAGGGAAGCCCAGCGTCTAGTAAACCTCCTACTATTTCTACCTTGGGACCTGTCAGTTTCATTCCTGGGTGTAGACCCAACAGACATAGGTACAGATGACCACAGCATGTGTCCTAGGAGCTCCCAGGAGCACCATTCCAATAGTTCTCAGCTGGAGACCACCCAAATGTCCACCCCTCGAAAAAGAGAACATTATGGAGCACAGACAGACCTCTTTTTGTTGCCTTTCACTTTGTTGAGCTTTGCAGATTCTTCATTTTTTGTGTTTTTTTTTTTTTTTTTTTTTGCAAATTACAGGTTGGTTGCACCCTACATTGAGTAAATCTAGCAGAACCGTTTCTCCAATGGCATTTACTCATGTCACATCTCTGCCTCCCCTCTGGGTAATTCTCACAATATTTCAAACTTGATCATTATTTTTATATGTTATGGTGACCTGTGATCAGTGATCTCTGATGTTACCATTGTTACTACAACTCACTAAGAGCTCCCACGATGATCAGCATTTTTTTTAAGCAATGAAGTATTTTAAAATTAAGGTACGTGCCTTGTTTTCTTAGACACTTAGTAGACTACAGTGCAGTGTAAACAGATCTTTGATATGCACAGGGAAACCAAATTATCTATGTGACTCGCTCTATTGCCATCTTTGCTGTAGTGTGGTGGTCTGGGACTGAACCCAGAATATCTCAGAGGCCTGCCTGTATTTCACACAACAGCTTGGGGTTGTGGACAGGGCAGGAATAAACCACTGCTGACACCCTCCACTGTGGACAGACCTCATAGCCTTATGTTTGAGAGAAGCCAGGTGCAGCGGAGTGTGTGTACAAAGTGGTTCCATCTATACACAGTTCAAGAAGAGATAAAGCTAACCCATGGGGACAGATAACAGCAGGGCTGGGATGGGGCCCGGGGGTCTGCCTGGTTCTTTCCCTTCACGTGGAGGGTGATGACATGGTTCGGTTGCTTCGTGAAGATACACTGGGCTGAATGCTTGCAGTTTCTGCACTTTTCTGAATGTGAGTTATATTTCTTTTGTGTGTGCTTAGTTGCTCAGTCGTATTCTACTCTTTGCGACCCCATGGACTATACAGTTCATGGAATTCTCCAGGCCAGAATACTGGGGTGGGTAGCCTTTCCCTTTTCCAGGGGATCTTTCTAACCCAGGGATTGAACCCAGGTCTCCTGCAGCGCCGGTGGATTCTTTACCAGCTGAGCCACAAGGGAAGCCCCAAAATATTGGAGTGGGTAGCCCATCCTTTTTCCAGTGGATCTTCCTGACCCAGGAATCGAACCAGGGTCTCCTGCATTGCAAGCAGATTCTTTACCAACTGAGGTATCAGGTAAAGTTTATTTAAAAAATACACAAAAAGAAATAAAGCAGGCCGGTACCCCCAGATACTCATTCTCCCAAGAAACAATTTATTTTCCTTGCAGTGCTTATGAAAGGGAATCATCAAGGTACTCCAGGGCCTCATTTTGAGAGTGTCACTGACATGCTGAGTGACTTCAGTTACTGAACATACCTGTGCCTTAGTTTCTCCATCTGTGAAACAGGAGTGACTGTAGTGATGGATGGTACTTGCTGCACAGGACTTCTGCTATCATCACAGCTCTTCCTGCTCTCTGAAAAGAGAGCATCTCCCCCACTGACAAGCCAGCTTTGATGGAACAGAGGTTCTGTCAGGAACGCTGCTCAGCCACCGCAAGCATTCAATAAACATTCTATTAAAGTTTATCTTTCTGCTGCTGCTGCTGCTAAGTCGCTTCAGTCGTGTCCGACTCTGTGCGACCCCATAGACGGCAGCCCACCAGGCTCCCCCATCCCTGGGATTCTCTAGGCAAGAACACTGGAGTGGGTTGCCATTTCCTTCTCCAATGCATGAAAGTGGAAAGTGAAAGTGAAGTCGCTCAGTCGTGTCTGACTCTTCGCGACCCCATGGACTGCAGCCTACCGGGCTCCTCCGTCCATGGGATTTTTCAGGCAAGAGTACTACCTTAAAAGTACATAAGTACATAAATCCAGTGACTGAGCAGAGAGTGGGGGACCCCTGAGTCAGAGTTGCCTGAGAATAGGATTTGAGGGAAGGAAATGGCAACCCACTCCAGTATTCTTGGCTGGAAAATCCCATGGACAGAGGAGCCTGGCGGGCTACAGTCCATGGGGTCACAAAGAGTCGGACATGACAGAGAGACTTCATTTTCCTTTTCCTTTCCTGGTGCAGGAGAGGAGCTGATGGCAGGTCAGTGGGGCCACCTTCATCCCTCCTACTTGGCCAGCACCTGGAAGTGGCTGCTACTCAGACTCACAGCTTTCAGCCAACAGCAGCCTCGGGAAGCAAGAGAGACGAAAGAGGAAAGTGGGACAATCCAGCATTTCTCTACCCGGGCTGGAATGTGTTTCAAGTTATGCCAGGACCACCAAAGCCCAGGGGCAGTGTTCCCTGGAGTTGGTGGACTGGACGCTAAGTCTCCTGACACCTGCCTCGGCCCTGCCAAAAAAGCCTAGTTGGAGTTGCTCAGGACACGGTGGGGACAGGGCCACTGGGCTCCCACCTCTTCCAGTGAGCTCCGTTTGACAGGACATAATAAAAAGTCTTTTAATCTTTGTCACTGAGGGTAGGCAGAGAGGCCAAAAGTCTCCATGTTTTAAAGGGAAATTTAATTAGTATGTAAATTCGACTGGCGGCATTAAAATGTCATTTGCTAAGTAAATGTTGCTACGCTCGGAGTTCAGGTATTTATTTGATCCTGTCCTGCCAAGGTGCCTTTGTGGGCTTCTTGAGTGTGTAATAACAGCATTTCAAAACAAAATGAAATTCTCCCTCTGTTACAATGCACCCGGGTTATGGCTTCGCCGCCAGCGATGTGACTGGAATATTTTAAGGTAGTGGCCGCCGGCTCTGGCAGCCACGCACGTGTCCCCTCCTTCCTGTCTGTCTGAGCCGGCCTCTGGGGGCTGCCAAGGAGACCCTCGCCTCCTTAGATCAGGACCCCCAGCATTCAGCTGGCAGTGTCTGGAGTGACTGCTAGCTAACTGCCAAGGGTGAGGGAAACGTGATGAATGTCCAGTCTCTCAGATGAGGGGCAGGCAGCTGAGAGGTCAGGTCACATCTCAGCCTTCAGAAAACCCATGAGGAGCCACTGCAGAGGGAAGGGTAGAAGGAAGCCACCAGGGGCCACGTTCTCCTTAATTCCAAGGTAAATGATGGCTTAATGCTGGGAACCCAAAGAACGGGAGATGACCGCCGAGTCTTTGGATTTCTGTGCCTGGACTGCACAGGAATTCCCACCTGGATTGATCAAAACATCCTCTGAATGCTAATTAAGCATCACTGAACCCTCCCCGTATTTTGTGTGTGGATTCATGCGTGTGCACGTATGTGCATTCATGTTTGCAGCTCCAAGCTGCCTGCCTCCTACAGTAGGAGTCCATTCAGCTTCCATCCTGTCTAGATAGCAAGAGTGCCAGCCACTGCCAGGCCAGAGCTGGCTCTGTGTGTGCACGTGTGTTTGCGTGTGTGTACATGTGCACGTGTGTGTGTGTGTCGGGGGTAATCCTAAGGACTACTGCATTTACCATATGCACAAACTGAGCCCAGGGATGTGACCTCACACCTCCCTCCTCTAATTGCCCTTACACCCCTTCTTAGAGGAAGATGACTTGGGGGCACTTTCAGGAGCCTGGGAAGGGCTGGGACAGAAGTCCCCGCAAGCGCCTCGGCTCTCATGCTGGCCCTGCCACTCATCAGCTATGAAGCCTCTATTCCCTGAATCCTCACCCCCAGTGTTTCTTCCGGATCCCCATCTTCTCCAAGTCAGAAAGTGACACACAGGGGTCCAGGAGGCTGAGCCCCAAAGCCAGGGCACCATCTGGGGCTTGCCTCAGGGCACCATCTGTCATGAGGAGCAGAGAGGAGGTGAGAAAGTAGTGGGGCGTGGGCCGGGCAGAAATGGGCGGTTTCTGCTCAGTTTACAGGTGATAAGCCCACACTCAGGAGCTGCCCCCTCCCACCTCCTGATAAGTCATACCTGTCCAGCTCTCCAGAGCACTAAAGAGTGAGAGCTTCCACACAGCTCTTTTCTTCCTCTTATTTCCTCCATCACTAACAACGCTGGCGGAGGCCTGCTATCCCATCACCTAGACTGTTCACCCTCTGAACAGAGCAGTGGTTTCAAGGGCAGGCTCTGGTGTCAGGAGAGCCAGGCTGGAATCTTGGTGCAGCCACTTCCTGGCTGTGTGAGGTTAATTAACCTCTCTGAGCCTCAGTGGCCTTGTGGGTTGGTTGGTGATGACAGCGGAGCCTATTTCAGAGGTGCTCTTCCCTGGTGGCTCAGACGGTAAAGCGTCTGCCTGCAATGCGGGAGACCCGGGTTCGATTCCTGGGTAGGGAAGATCCCCTGGAGAAGGAAATGGCAATCCACTCTAGCACTCTTGCCTCGAAAATCCCATGGATGGAGGAGGCTGATAGGCTCCATGGGGTCCATGTGGTCGCAAAGAATCAGACACGACTGAGCAACTTCACTTCACTTCACTTGTGAAGTACAAGGCACAGCCTGGGGGGCATGTGGAGCCTGCAGGCAGGTTTGATTGATTACTGATAGGGCTTCCCAGCGGAGAGGGCAATGGCACCCCACTCCAGTACTCTTGCCTGGAAAATCCATGGACAGAGGAGCCTGGTGGGCTGCAGTCCATGGGGTTGCTAAGAGTCAGACACGACTGAACGATTTCACTTTCACTTTTCACTTTCATCCGCTGCAGAAGGAAATGGCAACCCACTGCAGTGTTCTTGCCTGGAGAATCACACAGGGACGGCGGAGCCTGGTGGGCTGCCGTCTATGGGGTCGCACAGAGTCGGACACGACTGAAGTGACTTAGCAACAGCAGCAGGGCTTCCCAGGTGGCACTAGTGGTAAAGAACCACCTGCCAATGCAGGAGGCGTAAGAGATGCGGGTTCGATCCCTGGGTCAGGAAGGAGGGCATGGCAACACACTCCAGTATTCTTGCCTGGATCCCATGGACAGAGGAGCCAGGCAGGCTGTGGTTCATAGGGTTACAAAGAGCTGGACACTAGTAAAGCGACTTAGCACAGCATGGCACCCCCGGGGCAGCTTCCAGCCCGTTCTGACCATCCCTGACACATGACATGCCACTGAAGAGGAAGGGCTGGGCAGAGTGGGTGCTGTGTTTCCTCAAGACTTTATAGACAGAGCCCCCTCCTGGGCTCAGAGTTCTTCCCAACCCCCCTGCCCACGTTCCAGATTTTCCAGAGTCAATATCCCTAGAAACCTGAAAAGCCATAAACATGCGAAGATGCTTAGGTGGGCTTGGAGGGGTCTGAAATTAGGGAGGAGTTGACATAAGGCTTTGTCTCCTGAAATGTGAAATGCAGCTTTTCTTTTCCTGGGTCGCCTTGAAGGGCTTTTCAGCAAAGCTGGTGGACTAGTGAGTGGGAATTTGGGAGGAATGCACCCAGAAAGCGGCCATCCACGGAAACACTCTCTAGCAATGTGTTTCCTCACTGGTCCTCAGCCCCAGCTCACATGGGAGGGAGTCATCTGGGGAGCCTTGAAACTGCCAGTGCTTGGGGCCCACCTGGTAGCGAGGCTGATTTAATAGACAGGATGGAGGTCTGAGGATCAATGGGTCTTAAAACTTCCCCAGTGATTCCCTTGTGCAGCCGGGCCTGAGAACCACTGGTTTCAGGCTATAGTAGGCGGAAGGGCAAAGGAGGGATGAGTGAGAGGCAGAAGCTTCTGCAAGAGGCAAGGAGTCAGGATTTCTTGGGAGAAAATTTCCTGGACCCTAGTTACAAGATGTGCTTGGATAAAGTCAGATTTGGACATGCAGCAGGGAAAAAACCAAGACACTTGCCCTCAAGGAGAGCATGGCCTAAAAGGGGAAACAATCAGGGTGGGTATCACATAAAAAAGCAAGAAAGTTTCCAAGAGCTTTCTTTCTTGCCTCTTGAGCTGCAAAGACATACAACTTTCTACCTGGAAAATGAGGATTCTAATAAAACCCCTCGAGGTCAATGTGAAGATTAAATTAAATTGTGAACATATACATGGCGTGGTAATGTGTGTACAGAAGGTGTTCCAAACTTACCAACAGCATTGGATGAGAAGAGAATCAGCCCAGCACAGGGAGAAAGGTAACGTTTCTGTATCCTGGATGTAACAGTCAATTATAAAAACGCCATGAAGGGTAGAGATACAGGGCCTACTTGCTCCAACAGGAGACCCTGGGATCAGTGCATTTCCTAAATACCAGTCCTCTCCTGTTCCCATAATGGGCTTCTCAGGTGACTCAGTGGTAAAGGATCTGCCTGCTAATGCAGGAGATGAAAGGGGCAGTTTCGATCCCTGGGTCGGGAAGATCCGATGGAGGAGAAAATAGCAACCCACTCCAGTATTCTTGCTTGGAGAATCCCCATGGATAGAGGGACTTGGCAGGCTACAGTCCATGGGGTTGCAAAGAGTTGGACATGACTGATCACACACTCAGGCCTGTCCTTATACAATTTAGGAAACTTAGGTGGGTCTCATTAGCCAGGCCACCCAGGGCAAGCCCTCTAATTCCATCCCATTGTAAATAAAAGGGGTAATTCCAGTCGGAGAGGAAAATCTGCGTTAAACAGAAACTGCTGGATAGGGGCTGGGAGGAACAGAGGAAAGGATTCAGCCCAGAAGGGGCCTCAGACCCTGGCTGTCTATAGATTGTGGGGACCTGCCCAAGGGGGCTCTCCAATCCCAAAAGATAGAGTCTGGGAAAGGGTCGCATAGAGGTCTGTGGATATCATCGTTTCCTGCAGTGTCCCCAGCCCTTGGACCAGAGCCCGCCCTGAACATTGGGCTTACAAGTGTCTGTTTCATGAGTGTTAATAGCTTTGGTTGTTGAGCATTTATGATGTGTGGGATAGTCCATGTAATTCTGAGTATTAATTGTCTCATTGACTTTTTACAGCAACCGCAAGGGACAATTTTTTGTGCATATTTTATTGACAAGGAAACTGGGACAGAGCAGTGAACTTAGCCAGGCCATAGCCTGGAAGCCCTGATCTGGGAATCAAGTCCAGGCCGATGGACTGAAGAATCTGTTCTGTCCTGTTATTTCTCAGCTGTCCTGTCACTACATGGAATGAACAAGTGAACCAATGAATGGGTGGCTGAGGTGAGGAGCACCCGGCTCAGATGTGTAGGCTGTGCCCCAGTGGGCACTGGCTTGCTGGCTGAGCTGGGACACGCCCACCCTCTGCAGGCCTCAGTTTCTTTTGTAGAGCTTCAAGCTCTTCCTGCCTTTGATCAAATTCTCTCCTTTCCACCATCCTGTCCTCAGTGGCCTGTCCCACTCCACGTTAGCCCAAGTCACTGGGGAGGCTATTCTGTACCGAGTCACCCAGAGCAGAGACCTCAGCCAAGCAGGTCCCACTCATTCCAGGCATTTTCTTACTTCCAACTGCTGTGACTCTTGGGGACAGAGAGTGTAAGGGACCAGCGCAGCACAGAAAGTGAGCCTGGGGGTCTGAGCTCCTCCCCCAGGGCTGTTTGAATACTCAGTTCAATCTTTCTATCCAGTTCCAGGCATGACTGGTTTGCTAGGCAGCCCGGAGAGAGTCATAAAGTATTCATGGTTATCAATTCATCAGCTGACAGAAATAAATTGTCCCTCTGGAATGCATTTCAAATCTCCATCCTGTGAGCCCAGGGCCAGGTAATTCCTGCTTTATAGACTGGGGCTACCGCCCATCCTAGGGTGTTTGGGTGGGCCTGTGGGATGCACTGCTGCGGCCTTGGGGACACTGTGAATGCAGAATCCTCATCAGAGCACCTACTGTGTGCTTAGCTTGTTCCACTCTTGACCTCATCTCATGTGCGTGTTGTGAGAGCCTGCAAAGTCAGAGCCTTCTGAATGCTGGGTCTGGCGGTTGGGGTTAGAGAGGTAACTCCAGGTCTTTCCCGACCCCACAGCTGTTATGCCATTAGGTCCCGTCCAAGGCACCGTTCCAATTTTTTCTGGGCTGTTCAGGCCTTGGTTTTTTCCTTTACCTTAAAGAGAATAAATAGCTCACTTGATTTTTATTCTAATGGTATGCATTTTCTCAATATCAAAAGTGGGTACAGAAGGTCTAAAAATTTTGTGTGTGATATGTGAGACTGCTTGTATAAGAATTTTGCTAAGGGTTCTAAATGGACTTATCTTTCATGAATTGTATTTACTGAAAGAATCAAAGCTCCTGAGACTAAGGCCACACCAGCGCTTCTCCAACACGTCACTAGCCTGAAGATGTTTTAACCATTGACCGAGAGAAGAGTCACACTCAATTCCAGAGGGATGGGCCCTAATATTCATTTCCACAAAATTTCAGTACAACAAAATCCCCAGACCACAACAAGCTTTTCCCAAAGACTTGAGCTTGACTGGGTTGAAATGGATCTGGACTACTCTGCTAACTAAGTAGAGTATACTATTTTTATCATCTTTGATTAAAAAAAAAAAAAAGAATAACTCATGCTGAATCCAGAGGACCCCCATAGCACATCAGTAGAAATGTTCGTGGTATTCTGTGCTATGGTAGGGAGAAAAGCTTCTAAATAAAATTTATAATGACAAAAATCCAGCTCTTTTTTTTAGCTGCTTTATGGATGCTACCTACCTGGTGAGTTCTTGTTGGAAGCAGAGAAATGCTCACCCTGCAGACACGTTGAAGCTGTGTTGTCTTGTTTGATGTAGCTTTTGACAGGGGTTGTTTGTCCGCCTTTGTGAGCAGGTTTTTTTTTTTTTTTTTTCTCATCACTGGAGGGGCCCACAGTGATCTGAAGAGGATGCTGGGGTGGGATTGTCACTCCCCAGAACTGGGGATGGAGGCCAGGAGTCCCTGGGAGAGTTTTTAAACCTCCCAGTGGCCAGAATGCATCTCAGAAAAACTATGCGGGAATCTCTGGGTTTGTGTCCCAGCATTTCATGAAGTATAGTTGATTTACAATGTGGTGTTAATTTCTCCTGTAAGCAGAACTTCTCAGCTACACAGGGTCTCTTCCTGCTGTTGCGTGCTTCCCTGGCCCCAGGCACAGAGGCGCTAAGAGCTTCCCAACTCACCCCATCCTCACAGCAACCCTTCCCTACCCATTTCCCAGATGAGCTAACTGGGCTCAGAGAGGGTGACTAATTTGCCTCAGGACACACAGCCTCAAAACAAGGCCACCTGATCCCAGTGAGGGAGCCCTTCGCCCACAATGCACCCCCTTTCTCCCATTCAATAATTCCCAGCACACAGTGGTAAAATTGGGGAATAATTTGGAAATCAATAAATAATGTGGGTATTTAGCATTTGCAGAAGAATTTAGACAGAAACCCCGGAAGGAATGCTGATATTTTCACCCCAAAGGGATTCTGTGAATGCTGGTGACATGGCCCTGGGAGAAGTAAGTGCAAGGGAACAGGGGGTTAAGGAGCAATAAGTGGGTAATTTGTCATTTCTCTCCCCCGCCTGCCCATCCTTCTGGCCACCACTGAACACAGGGTCTTGTCTAACACCGTGATTTATTCATGTACAAATATCAACAGAGTGTCTCCAATGGGACGTGATGATTGCTGTTCTCTGCGCTCTAATAATTTCCTCATGTTGCATAACGGCCTCACTGCTTTGGATCCAGAGCCACCGCCCCGGGAGGCCTGTGGTCCTTGAGTGCTGGGTGAGCGAACACCAGGCTGGCTGGAGACTCAGCATTGCCTGGGGCTTTCAGGAACTTCCTTCAGATAATCACCCTGCCAGACAGTGGAGAACTGCCAGACGAATTAGGAAGACTTGCCTGACGGGGCCTTTAAAGATGACTTTGAGAAGAGGAAATGCGCTCCTTTCTGAGAAGGATACCTATCCAGGTAGGGCTAAACTGCCTCCTTATTCTCAGGGCTTCCTGCAAAGCCTCAGTGATCTGGGGAGCCAGGACTGCCAGCTCTTGGCAGAAGAGACAAGGCTGCCTTCAAGCCAATTTGACCTTGAGGGGCGGGATGCTCAGAGCCCGGCATCCTGGCTGGGACTTAAGAGCAGATTATTTCCAGAGAGAAATGAGGCATCTCTTTCAGCTTCAGGCCAGAGTTGACTTTTTTTTTTTCCTCCCTTGGACTTGTAGGCGGGTGAAGTAAAATCAGGTCTTTATTTATCAGGACTCATTCCTATCAGAGCTGCGTGCCTTGCTTGTTCTGAAAAGATACAAGGGAAAGTCATGGGGGAGGCAACTGTCATAGGTGGAGGGAGTGGGGCCCAGAGAGTGTAAGTCACATACCCTGGGTCATATAGGCAAGTGGTCTCCATGTGGGAAGAGTCAGTCCATGCTTCCAAAACATTTCAGCACATTCATGTTTCTATTAGAGTGGGGTTTCCCATCCTTGACACTATTGGCATTTGATTCTTTGTTGTGAGGGACTGCCGTGTGGGTTACTGGGTGTTTAGCAGACTCCTTGGCCTCTGCCAACACTGGTAGCCCCACCCCAACCCCAGTGACAACCGTGTGCCTAGAGCTCTCCCGCCACGTGTCCTGTTTTAAGGAATGTGGCCTGGACTGTGAGTTCTCTACCAGCAGTGGGAATGGGCCCTGAGGTTCCTGTACCTGGTGGACCAGGCAGGAGGACACGCCCAGGTGTGGGGTGTCCTGAAGGGCCAGAGGGCGTGACAGCCTGGTCTGACCATGTCCTTCCACTCTCTCCTTGCTCCCAGTGCCCTGAGGGATGCTTGCCTCACAGAGAGGGCCACAGCTACCCTCTGGCCTCAGCTGGTGACGAGTCCCAGGAAAGGCACAGGTGCTCAGGGCCAGCCTGGCAGACCTCCAGGAAGGCCCTCGGGATCTTTTCTGGCACATTTTTTTTCTCTTTCATGTAATTATTCATGGAACAAACTCTTCCTGGGGGCCTCAGCACAGCTCCTGGCTTTTGAGGGGCCCAAGGAAGGAAGCCGAGCAGAGGCTCAGCATCTTTGTGGGAAGTCACCAAGGTGTCAGGGGCTGGGCTGTTACCTCTGCGGAAGGCAGTCGGTAGGGTTGCAGCCACCCCTTCCTCTCTGTCCACATTCTCCTGTGACATCCTTCCCCCACATCCTTTTTCATCCTCCCTCCAACTGCCCTCTCCCTGGGGCCCCCTTTTCTGGAGTAGCCCAGCACTGCCTATCCTTTCACAAACCATGGTGCCCACGGTGGTGGCCTCAACTCACTGCCTTCCCATCCCCATCTCAGCCCTCCTCCCCACTGATGCTTTCTGAGTGGATGCCCCCGGAAACTGTCTCC
Organism: Oreotragus oreotragus; assembly: GCA_006410675.1. NCBI lineage: Eukaryota > Metazoa > Chordata > Mammalia > Artiodactyla > Bovidae > Oreotragus > Oreotragus oreotragus. Next base: position 541,858 of record SJYX01017888.1, read on the forward strand.
CAGACCCATGAGGGTCTGCTGTCAGGGTAGCCCAGAGTAAGTGCCAGCCACCTGTGCCCACCACCTGCCCTGGGGCTCCTTCTGATCCATGAACACAGCAGGAAGGCTGTCTGCACCCCCAGGACCTTTGCACATGCTGGCCCCACTGCCTGGCATCCCCCTCCCAGGTCTGCATGGGGCCAGCTCCTTCATGTCTTTCTTTCTGAGCCCAGGCTCGCCTTCGCAGCCTGGCAGCCATGCTCTGCCCCATAGCCCGGCTTTCCGGCCTCAGCACTCAGAGCTCTCTGAGATCACCTTCTCTGTAGCAGCAGGTGAGCTCCACAGGGGCAGGAAGCCCACCAGATTGTTTACTGCAGGATCTCCATCCAGAACAGCATGGGGATGGTATGTTCAATGGATGCTTGTAGGAGGGACAAATGGATGGATGGATGGATGGATGAAGGCAAAGCCAGACCATGGAGGAGTGGGGGAGGGGCCAGCTTTGAAAGGATGTCCTGAATTTCCCCACGTTCCCAAGATGCTGGCCAGTCAGCATCCAACATCCACAGGAGCCTGTCTTGGGCAGCTGGTCTTCATGCCACAGGAGACACTGGTGAGGACTTGGAGTGGCTCCCTCTCTGTCCCCCATTGAGAAGGAGGCTCCCAGTGATGAGCAGGACACAGCACTTGGCTGTGTTCCAAGAGAGCAGAGGGAGAGAGAAATCCAGCATCCCTGGACAGCTGAGGAGCTATGCAGTGCTTTGAAAATAGCTCTTCTAGCAGCTGCCAGCGGATTACTCTTTCTGTGCAGACTGGATGGCTTTAATAAAAAATGAGAACTTCTCCATCTGCTCTTTAAAGATAAGCCCCTGGTTCCCCAAATCGGAGAGCGACAGAGGCCCTAGGGGGCTCAAGGAGGCTGGGAAGAGCCAGTCAGGCTGGTGACAGAGCCAGTTAGCTGGGACCTAGTGGCTCATGGCTGATTGGGCCTCCTTTCTTCGGGATGGAGGCGAAGGCTGAAGGAGGTGGAGGCGAGGGAGATAGAGACCAAGGGAGGCAGAGGCCAAGAGATGAAGCCTGTGGTGGCTGTCTGACCCTCCCCAGGGTGATGCACCAGCCTTCTCTCCTTCCTGCTGTCAGGACAAAGACAGATCTCCAGGAGCCTGGTAACCTCAGGATCATGACTGGGTCCCCAAGAGCAACAAGGAATCAGCCTGGCTGATGGAGACCAACGGTTAAAGCAGATCCCATTTCCCTCAAGCAGCATTAACTGCCAAGTTGGGTGTGTGTGCACCCAGAAGACACTGCCAGGGGGTCCCCTATTCCTCATGTCAGAGCAGCTCTCCTAGCTCTACTACTGGAGAAGGATCAGGCAGATGCAGGTTCTGTGGGGCCTGGTGCTGGCACAAGTGGGGGGCTTATACAAGCAAATGAATACAGGATAGTGGACAGAAGGGCCTTGGAAGGGCCACCAAAGGGAAAGGCCTTGGGATTCAGGTCATATGGGCTTCACAATAAATGTGTGTGTCTTTGAGAGAGGGAGAGAAAGAGAGAGAGAGAGTGTGTGTGTGTGTGTGTGTGTGTGTACACAGAGTTGGCCTCTTCCCACCTGAGCCTTCTTTGGTTTGAAGTCCCAGGTACAATGTGAAATAAGTAACCTTTATTAGGTGGCACTAGTGGTAAAGACCAGAGAAGGCAATGGCACCCCACTCCAGCACTCTTGCCTGGAAAATTCATGGACGGAGGAGCCTGGTGGGCCGCAGTCCATGGGATTGCTGAGTCAGACACGACTGAGTGATTCCACTTGCATTTTTCACTTTCATGCACTGGAGAAGGAAATGGCAGCCCACTCCAGTGTTCTTGCCTGGAGGATCCCAGGGACGGGCGAGCCTGGTGGGCTGCCGTCTTTGGGGTCACACAGACTGAAGCAACTCAGCAGCAGCAGTGGGAAAGAACCCGCTTGCCAGTGCAGGAGATGCAAGAGATGCAGATTCGATCCTTGGGTCTGGAAGATCCCCTGGAAGAGGAGATGGCAATCCACTCCAGTATTCTTGTCTAGGAAATCCCATGGACAGAGGAGCCCAGCTGGCCACAGTCCATGGGATCACAAGGAGTTGGACACAGCTGAGCACAATACAGCCCACCTCCTGCCCCAGCTCCTGCTTCCAGCCTCCCATCAAGAACTACACTCTGCCAACCGCCTCCCAGAATTTCATGGTACAGAATCAGAAGGACTCAGAGGCAGGAGGGGAGAGGGGAAGACCTCCCAGAGTTTGTCTGCATGAGAATGACAGAGGCCCATGGGAAGGAAGGGAGATGGAAGTGCACCAGGCAGCAAGCCTGAAACAGCCCAGAGCTTGTAGACGGGGAAACAGGCAGCAAGTCTGAAAGAGCCCAGAACTTGTAGACGGGGAAACAGGCAGCAAGTCTGAAAGAGCCCAGAGCTTGTAGACAAGGAGGCTCCTCAGGCGGCTATGGTCTTGACCTGTCACATTGCTGGTGGCAACCTGGATCCTCTGATGTTCTCAGAGAGACACAGGTAACCGGCCAAATGCCTTTTCATTGACTGTTGGTTGTAGCAACCACGTGTGACTAGGGTATCAGTCAGGTAACACAGGACCCAGATCTTAATAGGCTTATGCTTGAGTCCGGGCTTCCCAGGTGGTGCTAGTGGTGAAGAATCTGCCTGCCAGTGCAGGAGACGAAAGAGACACAGGTAGATCCTTGGGTCAAGAAGATCCCCTGGAGGATGGCATGGCAAACCACGCCAGCAGTCTTACCTGGAGAATCCCATGGACAGAGGAGCCTGACAGGCTGCACAGTCCATGGGGTCACAAAGAGTGGGACATGACTGAAGCAACTTAGCACGCATAACGTGCTTGAGTCAAGGAAGGGATTCTCCTGCCCGGGTATGTGCATGCATCCGCGTGTGCATGTGTGTGTACAAGTGTGAGTGTACGTGTGTGTCTGTGCACACATGGGAAGTGAGGTGACAACCTCCTGCTTGATAAGTCACAAAGCACCACCCGCATCTTTTCCCTTTTATGGTGTTGAGACATTAGTCAAGCCTGGAAGTAAAAGGAAAATATTCACTGCGTGTTCTTTCAGAATCCTACTAGAACAATACCAAACGTGCCTGGATAAAAATGGTCTGACTTTGCGATGTGTAACTTGTTATTTATTGTTGATTACAGTCCAGACTAATGGTAAAGTGAAATGTTAGCTTGTAGAGACTGGTAAGTTACAAGGACTGTTTGTCCAGAAGAGATGGAAATGATTAATGGCTAATAGAAAAGATTATCTCAGAGTTCACAATTATTTCTTTTGCCTTGTAGGATACAAAACCTGAACCAGTGTTGGATCTCACTTGTATCCCACTCTCACATCCTTTTAAATTGACTTTGCCATCCTGCTATTTCCCTCATTAACAAATATTAATATAATAATTGTGACATCAACTCACTGTGTGCCTGCCTGAGAATTATGTTTTTAATTGTTTTGAATATTATACTTTGACATTAGTCCCCTTTCTCTAGTCCCTCCGGCCGTAAACTTATTTTATACCCCTAAGATTATTCCAAATGAGAAGCCCAAAGTTAAGGCATATGAATATCATTGTGGAAGCTTCATTCTGTCTCTTTTTTAATATTTAGATGTTTTTCAGAAACCAAACTACAGTTTCAATTGTGATTCAGATAACTCCTAGGTGCCACACCAGGCTCAGCCTCTGCTAGTCAAAGAAACCTGGCTAAATAATCAAGAGGAAACAAAATGCAATTAAAATTCTCACTTGCATTTTCAAAGGATATTGAGGGGATCCAGGTCACAGCCCACAAGGCACTTCTGAAAAATGCCTTTTGCCTCCTCCTTGGCTCTCACACCCAGCAAATTACTTCTGAGCCCCTTGTTCAGCACAGCCTCCATGTTCATCCCCCACACTAATTCTCCTGCACAGACTCCTCAATGGTACACACTAGGAATGCTTTTGATTGCAAGTAATAGAAAACCCAACAGACCTTATGGTTTAAATCATAAGTATATTGTATGTGCCCTTAATCGGATGCCTAGAAATACCTGGTCACAGGGCAGGTTCAGACATTCAACAGTATCATCATCCAGGTTTCGTCTGTCCTTACACCCAGTGAAACTTTGCCCCCATGCTTGTTGCCTGATGGTCACAAGATGGCTACCTCAGCTCCAAACATCATACCCTCATACGCAACATGTTCAGCAGGAAGGATAAAGTAGGAACTAAAGACTTTCGACCCAAATGATTCTTTTCATTCAGGAAGAAAATTCTTTCCAAGCATAATCCAGACTTTTTCCTTTCTTCTCATTGTTTGAAACTGGGTCACATGGCCACTGCTAGTTATCAAGGAGATTTAGAGAAATGCATTTGGCAAAGTCGAAAGGAATCATCATGACTGGCTTAGATCAATCACAACTCATTCCCTGGGGTTGGAAACATCGCAAGCCCATGCAGGTGGGGTTCTGTTAGCCTTGGAGGCAGGAGGGAAAGCAGGATGCTATTGGCTGTTGGGGAAGTGACTCACACTGTTGGTCACACTCTTTATTTTGAAACTGGGGAAGCAACCCTAAGACAAGTGACGAACTTACATACACCAAACAACCACAGCATCTCACTGGGTACATCATTCTGGAAGAACTGCCATCCTTGGCACTCAGCTTTCTTTCCTGCTGAACCACTGGTGCCTTGCAGCAGCTCAGCTCAGGTTTGCAGCTGCAGAAAGTCCTCAGCAATTTGAACATCAGACGTGGGGCTCTTCCAGATGCATCACCTCCAGCCACCCAGGTGCAGCCAGGCAGGAACTAGGACAGGTTTCTACTGGACCCAGCAGCCACCACACCTGGAGCCGTCTACACCCAGCCTCAGTTCAAGCACCGTAAGTTGATCTACTTCTAACAAATGCACTAAGTGGACACCATTGTTTTCTGTCTTATGCATGAAGGTTAAAGAAGATCAAAGTTATGTGACATGGTCAAGGGCAGCTAGTAAGTAGGTAGTTAAGTTGAGATTTGGCCCAGCTCTATGACTTCAAATCTGGTTGTTTTTTTTAAAAAACAACCTCTTCATTCTCTTAGCAGAGGAGGAGGTGGAGAGAAAGCAGACTGCTGGACTGCTGGGGCTGCTGGGGCTGGGCCAGGCTTTGATGTTCAGACCCTTCTGGAACCTTGCCCCATGGCATCTGGGGCCCATGTCTCACACCTCTATCTCCTGGAGACGCTGTGAAGGCCCCAGCTCCACAGCTCCTCCCTTTGTCACAGGCTGTCACTCACACCTTCTGTTTTTTTAAAGTTCTGGAATCCATTCCATCATCACCTAATTCAGAGGGTTCCAAGGCACGTGGCCAGTTGGGCCATCAGAGCCGGAATGATCTCAGAAGTAGCCCTTGTCTTCCAGGGCTGGAAGTGATGGAAGAGCAGGATGAACCACCAATGGGATTTCAACATTAGGAAGGGAAGGAAAATGTCAAGGTCACTCTGACATTGGCCATTGAAGGACTATATTTTGAGGCAGCCCTGTCACTGTCGGGGCAGGCAGAATGCACCAGGGACCTGGCCGGCCTCTGGCTCTGCCTGGAGCAGAGAGACTGCCTTGGCCAGGCTGCATTTCCCTCGGCTCCAGCAGTCTAGGAAACAGGGCTGCGGGCCAATGAAGATGCTAGCTCTGGAGATCTGGGTTTGAAGCCCTGTACCCCCCACCCTCCCACTTTACTGACTAGGCAACCTTGCACAACTCATCCCGGCACTCCAAGCTCATTTTCAGGCGATAGCAGTAGCATGTCTCAGTGGGAAGCTGCACACTGGAAAGCATTAATATACAAGAGAAGCCCCTGTCCTGCTGTGCATGCAATTAAAACACTGGCCTCCATGACAACTGTGCCTAAATACTTCTTGTGGCTAATCTTAGGTTCAGTAAGCCATGCAGTCAATGATCCGAAGCTTTTCCTCACACTGTCCAACTTTCCTTTTAGTGCCCTGAATCCTTTAGGTATTAATGTATGGGCTGGTGTTTGTCTCCCATGGGACATGTTCTGGGCATGATGGGTGGATCAAACCCATATTGGGGAATTCTGCAGAATTTGCCAACATTTTCCAAAGCCCCTAGGATTATCAAGGATGTTCAAGGACCTTCAAGGATTTTCCAGAACCCCCAAGAAGCTTCCAGAAGTCCCTAGGTACTTCCAGAATCACCTAGGCTCTTCTGGAACCACCAAGAATCTACTAGGATCTTCCAGAACTTCTGAAAACACTTGAGTACATTCCAGAACTCCCAAGAACCTTTGAGAAGGCCCTGGAATCTTCCAGGAATGTCCAGAATCCCCAAGAATTGTTCAGAATTTTTTAGATTATTCTAGAATATTCTGTGATTTTCTTGGGTGTTTCAGGACCTTATAGAATCCTCTGNTTATTCCAAATGAGAAGCCCAAAGTTAAGGCATATGAATATCATTGTGGAAGCTTCATTCTGTCTCTTTTTTAATATTTAGATGTTTTTCAGAAACCAAACTACAGTTTCAATTGTGATTCAGATAACTCCTAGGTGCCACACCAGGCTCAGCCTCTGCTAGTCAAAGAAACCTGGCTAAATAATCAAGAGGAAACAAAATGCAATTAAAATTCTCACTTGCATTTTCAAAGGATATTGAGGGGATCCAGGTCACAGCCCACAAGGCACTTCTGAAAAATGCCTTTTGCCTCCTCCTTGGCTCTCACACCCAGCAAATTACTTCTGAGCCCCTTGTTCAGCACAGCCTCCATGTTCATCCCCCACACTAATTCTCCTGCACAGACTCCTCAATGGTACACACTAGGAATGCTTTTGATTGCAAGTAATAGAAAACCCAACAGACCTTATGGTTTAAATCATAAGTATATTGTATGTGCCCTTAATCGGATGCCTAGAAATACCTGGTCACAGGGCAGGTTCAGACATTCAACAGTATCATCATCCAGGTTTCGTCTGTCCTTACACCCAGTGAAACTTTGCCCCCATGCTTGTTGCCTGATGGTCACAAGATGGCTACCTCAGCTCCAAACATCATACCCTCATACGCAACATGTTCAGCAGGAAGGATAAAGTAGGAACTAAAGACTTTCGACCCAAATGATTCTTTTCATTCAGGAAGAAAATTCTTTCCAAGCATAATCCAGACTTTTTCCTTTCTTCTCATTGTTTGAAACTGGGTCACATGGCCACTGCTAGTTATCAAGGAGATTTAGAGAAATGCATTTGGCAAAGTCGAAAGGAATCATCATGACTGGCTTAGATCAATCACAACTCATTCCCTGGGGTTGGAAACATCGCAAGCCCATGCAGGTGGGGTTCTGTTAGCCTTGGAGGCAGGAGGGAAAGCAGGATGCTATTGGCTGTTGGGGAAGTGACTCACACTGTTGGTCACACTCTTTATTTTGAAACTGGGGAAGCAACCCTAAGACAAGTGACGAACTTACATACACCAAACAACCACAGCATCTCACTGGGTACATCATTCTGGAAGAACTGCCATCCTTGGCACTCAGCTTTCTTTCCTGCTGAACCACTGGTGCCTTGCAGCAGCTCAGCTCAGGTTTGCAGCTGCAGAAAGTCCTCAGCAATTTGAACATCAGACGTGGGGCTCTTCCAGATGCATCACCTCCAGCCACCCAGGTGCAGCCAGGCAGGAACTAGGACAGGTTTCTACTGGACCCAGCAGCCACCACACCTGGAGCCGTCTACACCCAGCCTCAGTTCAAGCACCGTAAGTTGATCTACTTCTAACAAATGCACTAAGTGGACACCATTGTTTTCTGTCTTATGCATGAAGGTTAAAGAAGATCAAAGTTATGTGACATGGTCAAGGGCAGCTAGTAAGTAGGTAGTTAAGTTGAGATTTGGCCCAGCTCTATGACTTCAAATCTGGTTGTTTTTTTTAAAAAACAACCTCTTCATTCTCTTAGCAGAGGAGGAGGTGGAGAGAAAGCAGACTGCTGGACTGCTGGGGCTGCTGGGGCTGGGCCAGGCTTTGATGTTCAGACCCTTCTGGAACCTTGCCCCATGGCATCTGGGGCCCATGTCTCACACCTCTATCTCCTGGAGACGCTGTGAAGGCCCCAGCTCCACAGCTCCTCCCTTTGTCACAGGCTGTCACTCACACCTTCTGTTTTTTTAAAGTTCTGGAATCCATTCCATCATCACCTAATTCAGAGGGTTCCAAGGCACGTGGCCAGTTGGGCCATCAGAGCCGGAATGATCTCAGAAGTAGCCCTTGTCTTCCAGGGCTGGAAGTGATGGAAGAGCAGGATGAACCACCAATGGGATTTCAACATTAGGAAGGGAAGGAAAATGTCAAGGTCACTCTGACATTGGCCATTGAGGGACTATATTTTGAGGCAGCCCTGTCACTGTCGGGGCAGGCAGAATGCACCAGGGACCTGGCCGGCCTCTGGCTCTGCCTGGAGCAGAGAGACTGCCTTGGCCAGGCTGCATTTCCCTCGGCTCCAGCAGTCTAGGAAACAGGGCTGCGGGCCAATGAAGATGCTAGCTCTGGAGATCTGGGTTTGAAGCCCTGTACCCCCCACCCTCCCACTTTACTGACTAGGCAACCTTGCACAACTCATCCCGGCACTCCAAGCTCATTTTCAGGCGATAGCAGTAGCATGTCTCAGTGGGAAGCTGCACACTGGAAAGCATTAATATACAAGAGAAGCCCCTGTCCTGCTGTGCATGCAATTAAAACACTGGCCTCCATGACAACTGTGCCTAAATACTTCTTGTGGCTAATCTTAGGTTCAGTAAGCCATGCAGTCAATGATCCGAAGCTTTTCCTCACACTGTCCAACTTTCCTTTTAGTGCCCTGCATCCTTTAGGTATTAATGTATGGGCTGGTGTTTGTCTCCCATGGGACATGTTCTGGGCATGATGGGTGGATCAAACCCATATTGGGGAATTCTGCAGAATTTGCCAACATTTTCCAAAGCCCCTAGGATTATCAAGGATGTTCAAGGACCTTCAAGGATTTTCCAGAACCCCCAAGAAGCTTCCAGAAGTCCCTAGGTACTTCCAGAATCACCTAGGCTCTTCTGGAACCACCAAGAATCTACTAGGATCTTCCAGAACTTCTGAAAACACTTGAGTACATTCCAGAACTCCCAAGAACCTTTGAGAAGGCCCTGGAATCTTCCAGGAATGTCCAGAATCCCCAAGAATTGTTCAGAATTTTTTAGATTATTCTAGAATATTCTGTGATTTTCTTGGGTGTTTCAGGACCTTATAGAATCCTCTGGGATCTTCCAGAACCCCTGGCATTTGCTCTGTACTCTCCAGTACTGGCTCATCCTATCCCTCACCCGTGGCTGAGCACATAGCTTGCTGGCCAGTGATTTGGGGGTTTTATACAAGATGTTAATACAGGTGTTAGCATGCTGGAGAGAAATTCTCAGAAGCAGGAATAGTCACTGCTAGTCTGGCGATGAGGTGTCCTGTGTGACAGCAAATACATGGGCCTACTGAAGTTTAAATGATGTTTAAAATCCTGTTCTTTAGTCACATCAGCTGTGTTTCCAGTGGTTGGCAGTTACACATGACAAGTGGTGTCAGATGGGGTAGATGTAAAGTGCATTTCCATCATTGTACAAAGTTCTAATGGACAGCACTGGCCTTGAGGAGAGCCCTGGGTTTTAACTATTTTTTTCTAGATTTTGTTGGTGTTTTTGATAACAAATGTAACAACTGTTTGTCGTAACCATGTGGAAGATACAGAAAACAGCAGAGCAGAGAGGGACCCAGCTGAGACCCTCAGCTGAATCACTGAAGGACTGAAACCTCAAGGGACATCAGTGTCCTCATGATGTGCCTGGACTCTGTCCCTCAGCCAGAGTGTCACCGAGGAGCAGAGGAATCAAAGGAGAGAAGAGCACAGTTGAAACCTTCCCCACTGCTAGATGGTCTGTGCCAGGGGCTTGGTCCTGGTGGGAAGGACCATTAGCTGGTCAAGATCCCAGACTGTAAAATGGAGCCCAGATGTTGCTCAAAAGTAGCACGGGGGTGCCAGGAACCTCTCACAAAAATGTCGGAAGAGCTGAAAAGCCAAACACGAGGGCATGAGCGCAACACAAAGATTAGCATGTGCAGGATGTCTTCACTGCCCAACTCCACCCCCTGGCTAGAGGGCTGCAGGTGGAAAGGCTGTGCCCCAGAATTGAGGCCACTCTGGAAGAAGCCCAGCAGAAACTGCCCAGGGGAGCGGGACCCACAGGGGGGCCTCCTTTACTGCCTGAGATGCCTTCTGAGAGGGGAAGCACTCCTGAGGGCCTCTTCCTTCCCCATGCCCTCTCCAGGCCTCCTACTGGCCCCATGAAGAGGGCAGCCAGTGGGCAGGGCAGCCTGGGAAATGTGGTCTCAGGGGAAAGGCAAGGGTGGACATGGCAGCCGTCACTGATGCCCTGGGCCAGGGACTGAAGTGAGCCCCCGCAAATCCCTCTATTGAAGCCCTAACACCAATGTAACTGAATCTGAAAGTAAGTAAGGGCTTCCCAGGTATCTCAGTGGTGAAGAATCTGCCTGTCAATGCAAGAGATGCAAGACATGTGGGTTTGATCCCTGGGTTAGGAGATCCCCTGGAGGAGGAAATGGAAACCCACTTCAGTATTCTTGCCTGGAGAATCCCATGGACAGAGGAGCTTGGCAGGCTACAGGCCATGGGGTTGCAAAGAGTCAGACCTGAATGAGCATGCACACACACACACACAGGTTAAATGAGGGCGTAGGAATGGCCTTTTAAGAGGGGGGCAGGGAGAGAGAAGAGGGGAGGTGGAAAGAGACAGAAACATCTTTCGTCTCTCCCACTTGTAAGGCAGGAGGGCATTCTCAGTGGAGCCCACTATGTGGGCACTCAGACTGACCTCAAATTCCCAACCTCCAGAACTGCAGGGCAATACATTTCACTGTTTAGGGCCACCAGTCCATGGGATTTTGTTTCAGCAGCCTGAGCTGAGACATCCTGCAATTTGGAAATCCATCCCCACAAACTAAGTGCTAGGGAGGATCATGTCCCTCCCCAAAAATGTCCACCCCAAGCCCCCAGAACCTGATGTGGCAAAAGGGCCTTTGCAGATGTGATGGACTTAAATCTCTTGCGGTGGGAGATGACCCTGGGCTCAGGAGGGGGACCTGATACAATCACAAAGGTCCTCACGGGAGAAAGGAGGTGGCAGTCAGTGTCGGGTGGCGGGGGAGAGGGGATGACGGATGCAGCTGACAGTTTTGAAGATGGAGGAAGGGGCCACCACCAAGGAAGGCAGCAGTTTCTAGAAGCTGGAAAGGCTAGGAAACAGTCCCCTTTCAGACTTCTGACCTTCAGAACAACACAAGAAGAAACTTGTGCTGTCGCGAGCTGCTGCCTTTGTGGTGATAAACCACAATCACAAGAGGTCACAAGAGGGGACTCGGACTCAAGCACAAAGCCTGTGAACCACGGAGGCGGCCAGGAAGTGGCCAAGATGACAGACTGGAAGGTCCGGCCTTCTGGACTTCAAGTCCTGGCTCCCCCACTTACTAGCTGTGTGTCCCTGAGAAAGCCACTCACCCTCTCTGAGGCTCAGCTTTTCTGTTGGGAACATGGAGGAGAATGATCACACCCACCTTGCCTGCTGCTGAAAAGTCAGTCTTTCTCTCCTTGATTGTCGATCACTGCCAAGCAGAGTTCCAGGCACCAGGGAGCTTGGCATTTCATAAGCCAAGATCGTGACTGCTGAGCCCACACTCGGGTGACTTTAGTAATTGGATGTCATTTCGGCACAGTACCAGGTATACAAGAGGTGCAGGGCAGCCCCAAACGTCCTCAATGAAAAAATGATAGAGGAGTCGCCATCTTGCGAAGTCGAAGTGAGCGTGTACAGGCTGGAACTAGACTCCAGGTATCCGACCCCAGACCCCGAGGGAAGGGAACTGGAGAAGGGCTTCTCTTGCATTCTGAGGCTGGCAAAACTTCAGGCTCTGGGGTTTGGCGTTTAGCTCAGTGAAGGCTTGGGGGACCAAGTGAAGTGAATAGTTTCCTTTCAAGGCACTTGAAGGACTTTATGTGGGCTTCCCCGGAGCCCCAGTGGTAAAGAATCTGCCTGCCAATGCAGGAGACACAGGTTTGGTCCCCGGTCTGAGAAGGTCCCACGTGCTGGGGAGCAACTAAGTCCATGTGCCACGACTGAGCCTGTGCTCTAGAGCCCGGAACCGAAACTTCTGAGCCCACGTGCCCTCGAGCCTGTGGTCCACAACAAGAAAAGGCCCCCATAATGAGAAGCCCATGCACTGCAGCTAGAGAGTAGGCCCTGCTTGCTGTAACTAAAAAAAAAAAAAAAAAAACTCGTGCAGCAGTAAAGACCCAGGGCAGCCAAAAATAAATAAGAAAAAAAAATTTTTTTTTTTTTAAAGGACTTTGCGTGAAACCTCCCTAAAGTGCTAGCCCTGCCTGGGGGCTATGTGGCGGCAAGTCCCAGGGGCCAGGCTGGGAGCCTTGTTCCCTGGCAAGTCCTGAAGTTCCCAGGAGATGGCCTTCCGGCCTCGTCCTCCTCCACCACGCAGCGGTCACAGGGTCTCAGAGCTCTTGGGAAATTGCTGGAAAGTCCCCCAGAACAGGAGCAGAATTGCTTCTCCAAGGCTCCCACAGGCATGGCTCCTGGAGAAGAGGAGTCAGGAAGCCGGGAGCCTGGGGTCCTCTCAGGATCGGGGGATGGGCCCGTGGGGGGCAGGCATGGGCCACCAGCTAGATTTGCTCTGTCCAGTCCAGTTTTTAAAATCAGAACAAGTTCACACTCACCCCCAGGTTTTAGCTTCTTTTGAAATCAGAGCGGGGTTGATATGGGATCTGGCAACACCGGGCCTTTGACCCTGGTGAGGGTCCCCAGTTTACCACAGCCCTGGGCACCCTGGGCCTCCTCTGCCCCATGTGTGACCTCTGGCCCTTGCTCTCAGGCTGCGGTTCTCAGTCACCAGGGTTTTGCCCTTGGCATGTGTTTGGCAACATCTAGAGACGTGTTTGGGAGTCACAGAAGGGGCAAAGGCTGCTCCTGGCATCCAGTGGGGCGGCCCCCACAGCAGACAGCGACCCACCCTGTGTTGAGGAGGCCACAGTGAGCCTGCAGGAAGGAGGCGGGTCTTGGTTCGCTTTCCCCAAAGCAGAGCTGGAGGCAAGACTTGGGTGCAGGCAGTGTTTGAAGGTGATTGCAGGAGGCAGACGTGGAAAGGGTATCCAGAGGCAAGAGACGGGCAAAGACAGTAAATGGGACCTCCTGAGCTAGGCCCTTGTGGACCTCTGGGGCACCTCAAGGAAGTCCTCAGAGCCAAGCACAGATCGGGGGACAGAGAGGATGGGATGCTGACCTCTGACTCCTGCCCCTCAGTGAGGGTAGGCTCCTTGGACTGCTTGTGCCAGGACAACATCTGCTTAAACTTGAACAGGGAGCCTGGCAGTGGGTGGGCTTGACCCCTGATCCCCCTCCCCAGCCACATGGCTTTGCCCCCCAGGGAGCTCTCCCCACTCTGACGCACAGGTCTTCTGCCTAGATGGCCCCAAGTCAGAGACGGGCAGGTTCAACTTCAGCTCTGTTCTCTGTGAACCAGTAGCTTACCTGGCCTCTACCCTGACAAATTTTAATTCAAAAGTCAACGTTTCTTTAATCTTCCAGCCAAGAAAGTGTGATGCAAAGAAAACCATCCCAGCACCAGCCTCCAGGATTGGTGGGACAGAGAGGCACGTGACCCAGGGAACTTGCCCAGATCCTAACTTACTGGCAAAATATGGCCTAAGCTGGAGTTGATCTCAGCAGGTAAAGAGTAGACAACTTCATCAAGTGTCTCTTAGACACAAATGAAGGAAACTCTGGTCAGATTCTGGCTGACTGGTGACATTCTCCCATCTTTCCCAAGTCTCCTCAGCCCCTCTCTTTGCAGGAAGGAGGTTGGAGACCCTACTTCTCAACTTAGAGGGGCCCTCATTCCCCTAATGTTGGTGATACTTCTTGCCAAGGGACCAGAAACTCATTTCTGTGTCCCACCCTTGGGCAGTGCTCCAGCATCCACTCCAGGGAAATAGAAGGAGGAGGCCCTGCAGTCTGCCAAGGCCGGACTGTTCTTCACTTGGAAATATCATCCCAGCCCTGCTCCCACAGCCCTCTCCTTCCACAGCCCCCTCCTTCCTCCGCCCCACAAGGCTATTCGTGAAGGAATTAAAAATGAGCCCAGCACTAAGGCGATCTGAGTAATAAATGTGTTGGGACAACCAGACAGCCATTTGGAAAGAAGATAAAATTAATCCATTTCTCATCCCAAACACAAGAATAACTCCACATGGATCAGTGATCTACATATAAAAATGAAACTACATGGGCACTGGAAGGAAATGTGAGTGAATTCCTCTAAGCTGAGTGAAAGGGAAGACCTTCTAACTATCAGGAAAAAAATCAGCACTGATACATAATTTGATACATACAAGTTAAAAATGGTTGCATAGTTTAAAACACCATATGCAAAGTCAAAGGACAAATGGTAATTTGGGAGAAAATATCTAACATCAGAGACAAAAAGTGAATACTGTTTAAAAGGCTGCTGCTGCTGCTAAGTCACTTCAGTTGTGTCCGACTCTGTGTGACCCCATAGACGGCAGCCCACCAGGCTCCCCCATCCCTGGGATTCTCCAGGCAAGAATACTGGAGTGGGTTGCCATTTCCTTCTCCAATGCATGAAAGAGAAAAGTGAAAGTGAAGTCGCTCAGTCTGTCCGACTGTTAGCGACCCCATGGACTGCAGCCCACCAGGCTACTCTGTCCATTGGATTTTCCAGGCAAGAGTACTGGGGTGGGGTGCCATGTTTAAAAGGCACAGAGCATTTAAAAATTGAAGAAAACAGACCAAAAAATACTATGGGAAGATGACCAAAAGTCATAAACAGAAAATTCACAAAAAGAATTATAAAATGGCCCTTAAACATGTGAAACATGCCAAATAAAGAAAATACAAAAGGAAACTCCACCTAGGTACCATTTCTCACCCATCAGAATGGCAAAGGTCAGAATGTGACCCCAGTCTCTGTCAGAAAGACTGGGAAACAGCCACACACCTACATTCCTGGTGATGAAACATGGTAGAATCTCTAAGGGAGAAGACTGGGCAATAACATACAANCATGCCAAATAAAGAAAATACAAAAGGAAACTCCACCTAGGTACCATTTCTCACCCATCAGAATGGCAAAGGTCAGAATGTGACCCCAGTCTCTGTCAGAAAGACTGGGAAACAGCCACACACCTACATTCCTGGTGATGAAACATGGTAGAATCTCTAAGGGAGAAGACTGGGCAATAACATACAAAATAGTACATGCACTTACCCTTTGAATACAAGATTTCATGGCTAGCAATTTACCATAAAGGTGCATTTACGATTATAAGAAAACACACATGCACATTGTTTGCAACTGCAGAATATTAAAAAAAAACAAACCTGAATGCCCATAGGCAGGAGCAAGATTGAGTAAATGATGGCATTCCCATGAGAGGGAGTACTACACAGCTGTAAAAAAAAAAAAAAAGCTGAGGAAGACCTCTGTAAAGGATTAGGGAGTGATTTCCAGGAGATGTTGCTGGCTGTAAATAGCAAAGTGCAGAAGAGCACAGGTAGAATAATATATATGCTACCTTCTGTGTAAAAAAAGGGTGGGGATTAAAATATGTGCAGGTACCCAGGTAAGAGAAACCCAAGTAAGATGGTAGGTGTTGCAAGAGGGCATCAGAGGGCAGACACACTGA
>SJYX01017889.1:0-13652 GCA_006410675.1 Oreotragus oreotragus
TCCCTGGGATTCTCCAGGCAAGAATACTGGAGTGGGTTGCCATTTCCCTCTCCAATGCATGAAAGTGAAGAGTGAAAGTGAAGTCACTCATTCGTGCCCGACTCTTAGTGACCCCATGGATTGCAGCCAACCAGGCTCCTTGGTCCATGGGATTTTCCAGGCAAGAGTACTGGAGTGGGTTGCAATTGCCTTCTCCAAGTATTATTCTACACCTGTTTTACTCTTACAGAATCAAAAAGAAATGAAAGACTTAAAAAAAAAAAAAAAGCATTTCTACTTGTTTAATAGAACAGTAGTCTATGGAAAAAAATAGCAATGAAGGGATTGTGTGTAAATGTCCTGCCTCTCTTATCCTGTTGAAAAATGTATCTGCAGGAAACCAGCAGGAAGGCCACAGAATATAGTGTGGCTCCTGAGAAATCACTGCCTATAAACAGGTACTTTTCTTAACCTGGTGAAGTTTACCAAATTCTAAAATCCTGTAACCTCAAAGTATAAATCAATCTAAGTAGAGATTTTTTTTTTTTTTATCGCCATGAACGTTTAAGGTGATCATGTCCATCCCATTTATATTTTTTGAGACACATTTCTTATCTCTCTTATAGTAACAACAAGACAGAAGAAATTATTTCCATAGTGTTTAACTAAATTTAGAAAGTAAGAGAATTAAAGGATCCGAAAACCTTATAACCACAGTTACTATCTCATTCAAACCACCTGGGAAATATAATGTCCTTCATGCTTATAGATCAAGGAGTTTTACTCTCCCACAAGAGTCTTTGAACTGTAGAATCAGGTTCAAATACAAATCTACATTTACAAGTAAAGAAATTACATCTCTGGTTTCTCATCATTGTCCACTTCCTAAGCCTTAATTAAAATATCAGTATCAAAAGTACCAGTACTCTCATCCTTCAACTAGAAATTGGACTAGAACAACTAAAAAGCTGTAGGGTGAAAACATTTTTTCATGATAGGGTATCATGCAAGCCAAATAATTAAAATTTCTTAAGAAGGAAAACGGTCTATTATAATTTGTCCTACATATTTCAACTTGGAAAAATTAAATTAGACATTTCCTATCAAGTGAAAAGTAGTTCTTACATGCAAGTATTTTTCATGGGTCACCTGGGATTCTATCCATTAAGCATGAGCTGGATTAAGTTTCTGAGTATAATGAGTCATTGCTTGTAACAAAATTTAATGTCATTTTTGAATAAAAAACATTGTCATGGTTTTGTTCTAGGTCTTTTAGGTTTTTTTTTTTTTTGTTTTTTTACTATATAAATAGTATAATTAGCATTTATTTTCTAAAAACAGAATAATGGTTTGTATTCTTACTGTGAACTGAGTCTCCATCACTACTTTTTTTCTTTTTCTTTCTTTCTTTTTTTGAAAAAAAGGATCATCTTTGTGTTTCCTACAGAGGCTAAAACCATGCCTTGCATATTGTATGTTCAGTTACTCAGTTGTGTCCTACCCTTTGTGACCCCATGGACTGTAGCCCACCAGGCTTCTCTGTCCATGGGATTTTCCAGGCAAGAATACTGGAGCAAGTTGACATTTCCTTCTCCAGGGCATCTTCCCAACCTGTGAATCAAATTCGTGTCTCCTGCACCTCTTGCAGTGGCAGGCGGGTTCTTGACCACTGTGCCACCATATTATAGCAAATCATCAACACTTTAGAGTAAAATAGTTTTGGATATATTTGGTCAGATACATATAAAATTAAGCAAAGTATGAATGGGACAAATCCTACAGACTGGTTCCCCACATGACTCCAAAACAGAGGTCGAGATTCCCCCTGACAACCATACCTCCCTACCATTATACATCAGTTGTGCTTACTCACTCAGTCATGTCCGATTCTTTGTGACCCCCATGGATTGCAGCCCGCAGGCTCCTCTATCCTTGGAATTCTCCAGCCAAGAATACTGGAGTGGGTTTCCATGGCTTCCTCCAGGGGTTCTTCCCAACCTGGGGATAGAACCCAGGCCTTCTGCATTGCAGGCAGATTCTTTACCATCTGAGCCACCAGGGAAGCCCTCTATATATCAGAGCTACCCCTCTTTACCACAGGGTCATAAATTCCTGTTAATTTTCTGCCATCATAAGGTAAATTATCTATAATAGAACTTATTATCTGTAATAGAAATACTAGCAGAAACAAAATTCCTCTGACATAGCCAAGAGCTGTGGGGGAAAAATGACTTTATCTTGGAAATGTTTTGTCACCCACATGACACGTATGACCTTACACAAATTGTTTCCTTCTGTTTGGGTTCTGTATAACTCAGCTTCTTTGGAATTCTTTAGGCAATACTGCCAAACTCCTTATCAGTCTCTCAACAGCAAGATGGAGAGCTGTTTCCTGATAGTCAACTTGAATTAGATACTGTAGGAATCAAATGATGTAAATGTCCCTAACGATAGATTTCTAAAAGTCTCATTTCTGAAACTAAGACCGCTCTGGTTTTTGCACAGAACTCCTAGAACCAAAGACTATTGAAAATAAAGGATTTGTACTGACAACTAGTTTTATTCATTCCATTGAAACAAGAAGAAAACAAAGTCCCCCCAAATGAAGCAACTTACCTGAGGTCTAAGTGGTAATTCAAGGTACAGCTAAGGAACTAGACACTTGCTCCTAGGAAGAAAAGCTATGACCAAACTAGACAGCATATTAAAAAGCAGAGACATTACTTTGCCAACAAAGGTTCATGTAGTCAAAGCTATGGTTTTTCCAGTAGTCATATAAGGATATGAGAGTTGGGCTATAAAGAAAGCTGAGCACCAAAGCATTAATGCTTTTGAACTGAGGTGTTGGAGAAGATTCTTGAGAGTCCCTTGGACAGCAAGGAGATCAAATCAGTCAATCCTAAAGGAAATCAGTCCTGAATATTCATTGGAAGGACTGATGCTGAAGCTGATGCTCCAATACTTTGGCCGCCTGATGAGAAGAACTGACTCATTGGAAAAGACCCTGATGTTGGGAAAGATGGAAGGCAGGGGGAAAAGGCGACAACAGAGAGTGAAATGGTTGGATGGCATCACTGACTCGATATGAACATGAGTTTGAGCAAGCTCCGGGAGTTGGTGATAGACAGGGAAGCCTGGTGTGCATGGCGTGCATGGATCCCAGTTCATAGGGTCACAAAGAGTCAGACATGACTGAGCGACTGAACTGAATTGAAGGAACTAAAAATTCATTCAAACACTTCTGTAACTCTGGGGTCTTTCCATCACATGACAAAACTTACCTAGAAAGCCTGCATTGTTGTGCATAAGAGAATTAGTCTAATATTGAGAAGAAAGTATTGATAAAAATGTAACCAGTGTGATATACCAATTTAGGCCTCTATTTAAGACATCAAACCATTTACAGATTTTGGGGTTTGGGTTTTATTCACACAAAAAGCTTGCACACATCCAGAAAACACAAACACTCACATTCAGACATTACCATTTGGGGCCTGCATGAGTGAGTGGCTAGTTGACTAACCATGAAGAATTTCCTCAGTTGGAAAGAGCTATCTTTGAAGAAAGCTGACAAATCTGTCCCCTACTTCATGTTACATTAAGGACTAATTATTAAGTGATCATTAAATCACATAGTCTGCCCAACCCAAAATCCATTTTTAATAGTGGTAAGAATACTTTGGTTATAGCTCAGAGAGGAAGCAATCACTCAGCAATCCAAGGACATTTACTCAAAGATTTCTTGGGAATGATTTAAGAGATATAGACTCAAACTCAAAATGTAAACTAAGATTTCCTCCCATGAATTTATATTCAAATGAGACAAATTTCACATTTCTCCCTCTTGTCTAGTAACATAATATAGTTGCAACTATGTAAGATCTATTTCAGGCTATTTCATAGAAACTACACTGTAGTGGAGAATAAGCTAATTCTATATGTGTTTCTAGAAAAGTATATTAATTTTTTTAATGAGAAAAATAACAAAATACTGGGAAACCCAATATCAATTACAAGCCCAGTTTGGGCTGACTTAGCTTTATCTTCTCATCTCCATATATATCAAGATGGTTACAACTTTACAGCTTTCTGTTGCCCCAATTATCCTCACATCACTAGGCCTAGTCCCCCAAAGATTGTGTGCACAAGAAGAAACTAAGGATGTGTTAGAATAGCTCAAGTTGAACAACTCTTTCACCTTCCAGTGACACAACAAATATTACTCGAGACCACTTCCATTTCCCCCTCTTTTATGTTACTTTCCCTTTCTAAATAGAAGCTGATTTTCCCCTCTCTAAGCTCCTATTCAGTAGGTATTTGGTTTCTTCATTTTTATTTACCATATACTGCTTTGTGATGTTTTTGTGATTTTTTTCCCCCAATATTTCACTCTATTTCTCTTCTGAAGCCTTTCCTGATTTTCCCAGTAAGGAGGCCGGCTTGCTCCTAAGAGTATCTCTTGTATATGGCACAAACTTATATCACAGTGAATATAATACTTTTGTCTGAATATTGATGTGCTTCTCAGCTAATCCCTTGAAGGTAAAGACAACACTTTAACACTTTTGGGTCTTTAAATCTTATAACACTTCCTAGTGCAAAATGATTTGATTTGTTAATACCATAAATTCCTGCATAATTAACCTTCACTAACTATAGGACTGGACTTCTCAGATGGCTCAGTGGTAAAGAATCCACCTGCCAGTGCAGGAGATGCAGGTTCGATCCCTGGATCAGGACAATCCCCTGGAGTAGACAATGGCAACGCATTCCAGTGTTTCATGCTTGGAAAATTCCATGGACAGAGGAGCCTGATGGGTTACAGTCCATGGAGTCACAAACAGTTGGACCTGACGGAGCATGCATACCCACGACTATAGGATATTCTTCATTTTGTTGTTTTGTGACTATTACCCCAGTTGTAACTGTCCCTTTTCCTGTCTGCCATCATTCTGTATAGTCAATGAGAACAGCTAGTCTCCATTCACTTTACTGGCACTTGAGTGTCAGGGAGTGGTCTCTTCAATAATCTAGGAGACGATATAGAAACCTTGTAATTTCTCTTCCCTCACACACAAAAAAGACAAAGCTTATACCCCTGGGCTAGTCAAAACAAAAGGGCACAGTGGCCGGTCCAGCTGTCTGGGTTGACGGCACATCAGCCCAACGGTCAGATGTTTGGGGAGCAGGCAGGAGGTATAAAGCACACGTTTTTTACTGGGACCCTGGCTTATTCAACAGGGATTTGTTGGAGAATCAGTTCCCCAAACAGCGTGCTTTGTTTTGTTTTGCTTCCTTTGTATGTGGGCAGATTGTCTTAAACTGCCAAAGTAGGAGATAAATGGCATTATAAATGTGTTCCTGTGAAGAAGCAAATTATCTCTTTTATCCTAATATTCATCAGAGATTTCCTGAAATTTTGACAACAACACAAAACCACCAGTGGCATTCTTGTGATTCTTCCCTTGGACTGCATTTAATTTCCGGTTCTTTCTTTCTGCACTTTAAAGTTGCTAATGTCTGTAGCAGTATGCAATATCACGCCAGTTTTAATTCAGGTGAAGCTAAAATTAGAGGTAAACTTGCTGGTTAAGTGGTCTCATATCACATATCACATCCAAGCTCAAAGTAGACACTAAGGGCTAAATTTTTTAAAGGGCTCTCCAGATTTGCATTGACAAAACCCTCATTGGTATGCATGAGCAGCTGTCTGGTTACCCACCCCACCCAACTGCAAGCTGGTGGCTTCCTTATCAAAAGCTGTACAAATCCTGAGCTAAGACTATAATTGTAAATTGACAATCCATGGAAATATTGACAACAAAACTTCAGCCAGCATGTTCTTGTTCACTGTGCTAGAATGAGCTAGTCTAAGACTATCAACCATATACTGAATATTTGAACTTTTTTGTAATGTCTGCTTTTACACAAACTCATCGGTGAGAGGGCACATTCTCATGCAGTCAAGTATGACCGGGCATCTCCTGTCATACAGAACTCAGCAGTGTCAGAGTAAGGCACATAGAGCCTAAATCTCCAGAGTGCGTGTGTGATAGTTCCTCAGTCATGTCTGACTCTTTGTGACCCCATGGACTGTAGCCAGCCAGGCTCCTCTGTCCATGGGATTCTCCAGGCAAGAATACTGGAGTGGATTGTTATTCCCTTCTCCAGAGGATCTTTCCTGCCCAGGGATCGAACCTTGGTCTTCTGCATTGCAGGCAGATTCTTTACCGTTTGAGCTACAGGGAAGTCTCTAAATCTCTGGAGACTGGTAGGTAAACTAGTCAGTCTAATAAAATAGATCTTTCACCCACTTCCCATATTAAGATTGTTAAGGAATGATTATATCCTCCCCAAATTTGTATGATGAAGATGTAACCTGCAAAGTGAGGGTATCTGAAAGTGGGGTCCTCGGACAGAGATCAGGACTAGAGGAGAGCACAGGTGTGGGGCCCTCATGATGCCTGGAAAGATTGCCTGCTCACTCTTTCCCTGCCATATAAGGACATCATGAGAAGATGACATCCGGCAGGCCAGGAAGGGAGAAATCAAATTGGCTGGCACCTTGATCTTAGACTCTCTGGCTTCCAGAACTATGCGAAAACAAGTTTCTGTTGTCTAAGTCATCCAGTCCATGGAGTTTTGCTACGGCAACCCAAGCTGACCGAGACAGTCACAGAAATATCTATACAAATACATAAATAAATATTACTCTAATAGTTTCTATGACATTGGTGTCATTGCATGGTTCCGTGTAAAGTTAGATCAGCTCCACATCATTAAGTACATTTATAGTTTAAGTCTTCAGCTAGTAAAAGTTTATCTCTCTGTTTAGCCCATTTGGAAAAGGTATTCCCTTTGGGGGACTGTTTAATAAGTCAAAGACATAACAGAAACAGTGTTGACCTCATTAACATAAGCTCCCTTCTCCTGTTTATAACTTGGTCATAAACCTTCATAACTGCTCAGTAAGAAAACCGTCTGGATGATAATAGTACTCAGAGGGGGTGTCATTTGCAGATCAGTGAAGCCAGGCCACATGTCCCTAAAACAAAGTGCTACTCTCAGTGAAAACAAAATTACTGTAAAAATTATTAATACATCAAGACCGCTATATAGAAAAGTACATAAACACACAGAATATAAAGGAAAGACTTTATTTTTCACACAGCTGATCTCAAACAGGACCTTAACTGGTATACTCACATATTCCCTTGATTCTAAAATGCAGTCACTTGCAAGGCACATTTTAGATCTGAATTATCTTTTTAAGTATATGATACGTACACAGATAGAGAGATGTACACATTGTACACACTGAGCGATACCTGTTCTGATAACCCATGTCATGTGAAAACTTCATCATAAAACTGAGTAAATGAGGTATGTTTCTTGTGCCACTCTTTTTCTCTCTGTGCAGATGTGTATATGTTGGTGTGTGTTGCAGAGACATGAAGAGGAGAAAAACCTTCAATCTGTGACCTTGCTCTTATGATCTCTGAAGTGTTGGTAAGGTAAGATGTACATACCCAGCTGCTCTGGGAATATGATTAGACAAAAAATTGAAGGTTACAGGGGGAGGGGGGAAATGAATCAAGTCTAGATGCTTCCTTAGCAAAAAATAGTAACTTTAGTTTAATTTCAAAAATATATTGAATGCACTGTCCAAAGCACCATTTATCTTTTTGTATTGGTTAAATGCCTGCACTCAGTATTCTATGGAAGCTGAGCAATGTCCTAAAGTAAACGCTGATTTATTCAGTGAGTACACATGTCCAAGTGAGATTCCAGAATTAACTGAACTTATAAAGTGTGAAAAATACTGCAAAAAAAAAAATATATATATATATATCTTTAGAAGTGAACAAGGATCCCCTTCACATAGTAATCAATAGCAGAGTCACCAAGGGTGAATTAACCAGACTCATGGTCCTTGTCCCTCACCCCTGAAATAGTCTAATTGTAGAAATTGTAGTGAAAGTGACAGTGTTAGTCACTCAGTCATGTCTGACTCTGCAACCCCATGGACTGTAGCCCACCAGCCTCCTCTGTCCATGGGCTCCTCCAGGCAAGAATACCAGAGTGAGTAGCCACTTCCTTCCCAACCCAGGAATGGAACCCAGGTCTCCTGCAATGTAAGGAGATTCTTTACCATCTGACCTACCAGAGAAGCCCTGTAGAAACTGTACATCTAATCCTTACAGTGGATCTAATGTCCAGCTAATAGGAATAGCAGCTATGAGAGGAGCACGTTAAACCAGGAAGAAGTCTGAGAAATCTAGATGGTGGGATTTTCTATAAGATAACCTGCTGGGTCTGCTCATCAGGAACATGGCACGGGGAAAAAGGGACGGCGGTGGGCACATCAGTTCCTGGCGAGAAACTAATAAGAGGCAGCAACCAGAGCTAGTGTGTGGACCTTAACTGGACCCCACTTTGAACACACCAACACCAAAAGGCATTTAAAGGCTAATGGAGGACATTTAAATATGGATGGGATATCAGTTAATAGTAAGGGCTTATCTGTTCTGTTCAGGCGCTCAGTCATGTCCAGCTCTTTTTGAACCCATGGACTGCAGCATGCCAGGCTTCCCTGTCCATTACCACCTCGCAGAGCTTACTCAAACTCATGTCCAGCGAGTCAATCAGTGATGCCATGGATGATGATATAAGTTTAAGTAGGTGGTTAAATAGAAAAATGTCTTTATTTGGGGGAGGAGGGGACTTCCTTCTAAAGTATTTAGTGATGAAATATCACAGTCTATCATTTATTTTAGATATTTCAGCAGAAATGTATAAAGCAAATACAGTGAAAGGCTGTTGGTGTTTAGCCACTAACTTGTGTCCAACTCTAGATAATGTCACTGAGCTTCGGACAGTACATGAGAACTGAGACAGGATGCCTACCTGGCCAACAGGTGATCCAGCAGCCAGGGGCAGTGGAGGTACCCTGGGTGGGAGCAACAGTGTCCTCCATTAACTGGGAGGCATTGGGGACAGTTGATAGTCACAGCCACAGACAGAAGAGGTGTCTCAGCAGAGGCCAGTAAGGGCACAGGGAGCTGGGAGCGTCTACAAGGCACACACATCCTCCTCGTTACCTTGGAACTTCTCACTCCCTGTCCACACACGGTTCTGGAAGAAAAGAGAGTATTTGAAAATGGAAAATGCCCTGATTGGGATGTTAAACTGACTTAGCAATTGAAGTTGTGTTTTGCAGAAATACAACTAGTGTTCTGTACGCTTGAGTATTGCCTGTGAGTGTCATTTCCACCAGCAGCCACGTAGGGCACAGCAACTAGTCCTCTGGCTCAGATTCACAGAGGCAGGCTTTCTCAGCTCCTCAATGGAGAACTCAAAACTGCTAATGAAGAGCTGAATTCTTTCACCTTTTCTTCAGCTTGATGTTCACTGGGTAAACTTTCCGTTGATCCAGCTTCCCTGGCTTTAGGGATTATGTGAAATTGTCAGTGCCTGCCATTTTAATGTGTTTTAGCACAGCAGGCTCATGAAATGTGGCAGCTGGAAGCAGGTGTGAGGCGGGAGCTGGGGAGGCCAGCTTCTAAGAGAAACCAAGCTTTTCCCAGTGAGGGCTAAAAGGCAAATGTACATCACCACCCCAGACTAGAACAAAATTTTGACCCTAGTACTCAGAGAAAGAGATTAGGGTCAAAGACAATCACAAACACAAATGCTGTTAAAGAATAAACCCTGCCCCACCTCCAGCCAACCCTGCTGTTTGCAACAATGGGGTGAGGGAAAGGAGCTTGATAGTAGGGAAAAGCTCAGAGATAAATAATACAGGTAAGGAGTGTAATAGGGCTTCCCTTCCCTGGTAGCTTAGCTGGTGAAGAATCCACATGCAATGCACAAGACCCTTGTTTGATTCTTGGGTTGGGAAGATCCCCTGGAGAAGGGATAGGCTACCCATTCCAGGATTCTTGGGCTTCCTTGGTGGCTTGGATGGTAAAGAATCCACCTGCAACGTAGGAGACCTGGGTTTGATCCCTGAGTTGGGAACATCTCCTGGAGGAGGGCATGGCAACCCACTCTAGTATTTTTGGCCTGGGGAAATCCCCTGGACAGAAGAGCCTGGCAGGCTAGAGTCCATGGGTTTGCAAAGAGTCAGACATGACAGAGCGACTAAGCACAGCATAGGAGAGTAATACAGGCTTCCCAGGCAGCTCAGTGGTAAAGAATCTGCCTGTCAAACAAGAGACATGGGTTCATCCCTGGGTCAGGAAGATCCCCTGGAGTAGGAAATGGCCAATCACTCCAGTAAATCCCATGGACAGAAGAGCCTGGTGGCTACAGTCCATGGGGTTGCAAAGAGTCAGACATGACTTAGCCAACAAACAACAACGAGTGCAGTAGGATTCACCATACATAAAACCAAGAATGTGACCACACAGCACTTAACTCAACCTGGATCGAGAGGAAAGAGAGGCAGGGTGTTCTTCTACACGTTCCTAAACATTATAAGCCTTTTTTAAGGGGCTTGTGGGAAGACATTTCAGTTCACTGACAACAAAAATTTTGCTTTGAGTTTCTACATCTAATAATACACATCCCTAGACTTTTCCTTAAGTACCTACAGGAGTGTATGTCTGTGTATATGTGTGTGTGGGTCTGCTCAAGGGTGTGGGGTGTGTATGAGTGTATCTGTGATTTAAGCAGAGATATAATAGCCTACATATCTCCAGTGGCTAAAAGATATTTTAGAAATTATTGCTAATCCAAACAATATTCTCTACAATGTCCTATAGCAGGTTACCAGAACGAGGGTGTGAGATTAATAAGCAGAAATAGATAATAAGATTTTGCTAACATCTGGTATTGACCACCTACACAAACTGATTTTTAAAGAAATGGCATTAAGAATGTTTTTTCAAAATGTGAATTCAGTTTTCAGAATAAATCATCATGGTATCATAGTAAAGTCAAGCTAATATCTGATCTGACATTGTAGTTAAACCAGGTAACCTGTCCCCACATCATGTACCCTTGTTTTAGTTAAGATCTTTTTTCTCTCACATCAGTTTGTGTTTCATTGATGAGTGGGTTCTGATGTCTTCTGTTCTTGACTTCTTGCTTTTCACTCAAGCCTGGACTCAAAGTCCTGAAGTATTTCTGAGGACCTCACTCCTAGGTGTGGAGTGTAGAGGCACCATTTCTGACCACACTGGGTCAGATTTCCACTGCAGCCAAGTCAGCAAAATTTAGCAAGCAACATTTGGCGATCCTTTGCAACATGGAATGGCATCACACAGATTTTTACCAATCTTAACCACCAAATCGACTTCTCAGTTTGTCTTTGTGCTCCACAAAGCTTCAGAGTATAGACTTTCAAATTAACATCCTTCAGCAACACCTCCACTATCAAGAAGTTTGAGTTTTATAATAATTGCCCATGTAATTGACGAGGTTTAGTCATTCATTCCTTGGTTCTTTACTGAAAAATAAAACAAACAACTGTCTTTTTTCTTTGGAAAATATAATTATCTTTTTGTAAAAACTATGTCATTTTCTTTAAAAATAATAAAAATAGGTTTATCATCATTAATTTTAAGTAAATACATATTTTTGAATTTTTTAGTTTTAAATATTGAATGCCATAAAGTGACAAATGTAACATTCACCATCATTTGCTGGAGACATAAGCCTAATTCAGAAGCAAACTTGACATTTGTCTATACAGTAGAATTTAGAAGCAGCCTCAGCCCCCAACATCTTAAAAAAAAAACAAAAAATTCTGCTAGTGTGCCTAATCCAGGTATTTAGATCCAAGAGAACACTGTATACAAAGAAACATCAGTTAGATTTTTCATCAGCAAAAATAGAGATAGAAAGTAACACAATAAGTGAAACTGTGAAAATAAAAATGTAAAGTATCATTCACTTGTGAAGCATCAAAGACTTAGAGAATTTATCATCCACAGTCAAACCTGTCTGAAATAATTATTAAAGGATACACTACCTCATCAAGAGGAAATGTAATGAACAAAAAAGGTCAAAAGGTACAACTTTCAGTTATAAAATAAATCAATCATGGGGATGTGATGCAGGGCATGGTGACTACAGTTAATAATAGTGTGTCACATATTTAAAAGTTGCTAAGAGAGTGGATCTTAACAGTTCTCATCACGAGAAAAAAAAAATTGTCACTACGAATGATGGTGAATGTTACATTTGTCACTTTATGGCATTCAACATTTAAAACTAAAAAATTCAAAAATATGTATTTACTTAATGATGATAAACCTATTTTTATTATTTTTAAAGAAAATGACATAGTTTTTACCAAAAAAAAAATTTATATTTTCCAAAGAAAAGAATTGTGAGAAGAGGGGCAATGTTTCACATTTTTGCAAATTTGATGTCTGGCTTAATACTCTTGCTGAAGTATTTGAAAAATATGTGACTTCAAAAGACATACAATGATACTGAAAAAAAGGAGACATTTTCATAGCTCTTTTCACATGATTGTGGATATTATTTTTTAAGCTATATCAAAATTCAATAAGCAGAAGTTTTTTAAAGTTTAGTTACAATGTGGAAACTTAAATTGTCTAAGTAAACATTGTTACTCTATTACATTAAAATCAATTGGTCTATCTTGTACATCAAGTGCAGTCGCTCAGTCATGTCCGACTCTTTGCGACCCCATGAATCGCAGCACGCCAGGCCTCCCTGTCCATCACCAACTCCCAGAGTTCACTCATACTCACGTCCATCGAGTCAATGATGCCATCCAGCCATCTCATCCTCTGTCGTCCCCTTCTCCGCCTGCCCCCAATCCCTCCCAGCATCAGAGTCTTTTCCAATGAGTCAACTCTTCACATGAGGCGGCCAAAGTACTGGAGTTTCAGCTTTAGCACTATTCCTTCCAAAGAACACTCAGGGCTGATCTCCTTCAGAATGGACTGGTTGGATCTCCTTGCAGTCCAAGGGACCCTCAAGAGTCTTCTCCAACACCACAGTTCAAAAGCATCAATTCTTCGGCGCTCAGCCTTCTTCGCAGTCCAATTCTCACATCCATACATGATCACTGAAAAACCACAGCCTTGACTCGATGGACCTTAGTCGGCAAAGTAACGTCTCTGCTTACTACACATAATTCTGTGACATTATACATTGATACTATTTAGAAAATATTGGTTTACTGAGTTATACTGATCTTCCAAACATTAACATATTTCACTACACAATACCAAAACCTCACCTTTGTATCATCATTGAGCTTATCAGAAAAATCTTTAAGAATGGGGAAGTTTTCAAGCCCAAAATGTTAGTCACTCAGTCGTGTCCCTCATTCGGTGACCCCATGGACTATAGCCTGCCAGGCTTCTCTGTCCATGGGATTCTCCAGGCAAGAATACTGGAGTGGGCTGTCATTCCTTTCTCCAGGGTTCAAGCCCAAGTTAAGACACATATTTTCAAAAACATATTTTACTTTAAAATTTCCAATTGTATCCTTGGCAATAAATATGGTAGTTTGTTTTCTTGAAATGACATTTTTAAGGAAATGTCTGTAAAGTACACAAATCTGAACATAGTTTCGGTATCAAAGGTTCTGTCAAGGAAAAATGGTATTCTATGCAAAAAGCCAATAGTTCAGCTCACAACTCAACCTCATGTCAGCCCTCATACTTCATCGTAAAGCAAAAATACTT
>SJYX01017891.1:0-30093 GCA_006410675.1 Oreotragus oreotragus
TCTGGTAGTTGGTTATGGACAGAGAGGCCTGGCGTGCTACAGTCCATGAGTTTGCAAAAAGTCGAACACAACTGAGTGACTGAACTAAACTGATTGTTTCTTTCATTTCATTTTCATTTATTTCTGCTCGGATCTTTATGGTTTCTTTCTTCAACTAATTTTGGGCCTTTTTTGTTCTTTTTATAGTTGTTTTAGGTGTAAAGTTAGGTTGTCTATTCAATGTTTTTCTGATTTCTTGAGGTAGGATTGTATTGTTATACATTTCCTCTTAGAACTGCTTTTGCTGCATCCCATAGGTTTTGAGTTATCATGTTTTCATTGTCATTTGTTTCTAGAAATTGTTTGATTTCCCTTTTGATTTATTCAGTAATTTGTTGGTTATTTAGAAGCATATTGTTTAATCTCCATGTGTTTGTGTTTCTTGCAGTTTTTTTCTTGTAATTGATATCTAGTCTCATAGTGTTGTGGTTGGAGAATATGCTTGATATGATTTTAATTTTCTTAAATTTACTGAGGTTTGATTTGTGACCAATGATCTGTCCAATGGTGTGAGTGGGATGTTAAATCTCCTAGTATTATTGTGTTATTGTCAATTTCTCCTTTTATGTCTGTTAGTGTTTTTTTATGTATTGAGGTGCTTCTATGTTGGGTGCATAGATATTTACAATTGTTATGTCTTCCTCTTGGATTTATCCCTCGATCATTGTGTAGTATCCTTCCTTATCTCTTATAATCTTCTTTATTTAAGGTTTATTTTGTCTGATAAGAGGATTGCTATTCCAGCTTTTTTTTGCTTCCCATTTGCATGGAATCTATTTTTTCATCCTCTCACCTTCAGTCTATATGTGTCTTTACATCTGAAGTGGTTTTCTTGTAGACACCATATATATGGGTCTTCTTTTTGTATCTGTTCAGTCAGTCTGTATCTTTTGTTTGGAACATTTAATCCATTTACATTTAAAGTAATTATTGATATGTATGTTCCTATTGCCGTTTTCTTAATTGTTTGGGGTTGATTTTGTGAATCTTTTTTCTTCTTTTGTATTTCTTGAGTATATAAGTCCGTTTAACATTTGTTGTAAAGTTGGTTTGGTGGTACTGAATTCTGTTAATTTTTGCTTGTCTGAAAAGTTTTTGTTTTTTCCATCAATTTTGAATGAGATCCTTGCTAAGGACAGTAATCTTGGTTGTAAATTTTTCCATTTCAGTACTTTAAATATATCCTGCCCTTCCCTTCAGGCCTGCAGAGTTTCTGCTGAAAGAGCACCTGTTAAATCTATGGGGTTTCCCCTTGTATATTACTTGTTGCTTTTCCCTTTGAAAGAGTAACAGGCAGGAAGACCAGGGGTCTCCAAATGGAGGAAACGGAGGCTGCAAGTGTCCGACATTTTAAAATCTCTCTCTTAAGCAGCAGGAGGAAACAAACTACATGTCAGATTTTTTCCCCTTCTCTATACAAATTTTAAAAGAGGTTTCTTTAAAAATTCTGTGTTTCCATAATGATACCTGATTCCACCTGAACTTAACTTTTCTCAAACCTTGAGCTAACCAATGCATTTTTCTTATGGAAATGTTTTTCTTAAGCTATGTTAATAAACTATGTATTTACCCCAAACTCTGTCTTCAAGTGGGTTTGACTAAGACTCAGAACCAACTTCACAAACCAGTATGTTTTACTCATGCAAATGTTCTCTTAAGCAATGTTAATAAGACTGTGTCTTTGTTTGGAAACTTGCCTTACTTCAAGATTCATGTCAATCATTTTATGGTCTGGGACAACTCATCTTGTGCCAATGTTATCTTAAAATGCATGTTGTGGGTGAGGGGCCTGATGCCAGCCTCTGGGTTTTGAGACATCTCCTTTCTGTAATTAGCAGCCTGCTAGTAGCTATATAACATCAAGCTAAAGACTAGCAGGGGGCACTCTTTCTGCCCACTGCTGATGTCTATGTCAGAAGCTTTCTGCATCTCTTTTATGTTTTAATAAAACTTTATTACACAAAAGCTCTGAGTAATCAAGCCTCATCACTGGCCCCAGATTGAATTCCTCTCCTCCAGAGGTCAAGAATCCTGGTGTCTTTCATGGCTCAGCCACAACTTTTCACCTTGGTGCTTTTAATATTCTTTCCTTGTATTTAGTCTTTGTTACTTTGATTAGTATGTGTCCTGATGTGTTTCTCCTTGGTTTTATCTTGTATGGGACTCTTTGTGCCTCTTGGACTTGACTGACTATTTCCTTTTCCATGTTGGTGAAAATTTCAACTATAATCTCTTCAAAAAATTTCTCATACTCCTTCTTTTTCTCTTATCCTTCTGGGACCCCTATTGTTCGAATGTTGATGTGCTTGATATT
Organism: Oreotragus oreotragus; assembly: GCA_006410675.1. Classification (NCBI taxonomy): domain Eukaryota; kingdom Metazoa; phylum Chordata; class Mammalia; order Artiodactyla; family Bovidae; genus Oreotragus; species Oreotragus oreotragus. The sequence goes on from SJYX01017891.1 coordinate 2,354, forward strand.
GTCCCAGAGGTCTCCAAGACTATCCTCAGTTATTTTCATTCTTTTTACTTTATTCTGCCCTTCAGAAGTTATTTCCACCATTTTATTTTCCAGCTCACTGATTCATTCTTCTGCTTCAGATATTCTACTATTGATTCCTTCCAAAGTATTTTTATTTTCAGTAATTGTGTTGTTTGTTTCTGTATGTTTATTCTTTCATTCTTCTAGGTCTTTGTTAATTGATTCTTGCATTTTCTCCATTTTGTTTTCAAGGTGTTTGATGATATTTACTATCATTATTCTGAATTCTTTTTCAGGTAGTTTGCCTATTTTCTCTTCATTTATTTGGACTTCTGTGTTTCTAGTTTGTTGCTTCATTTGTGTAATATTTCTCTGCCTTTTCATTATTATTATTATTATTATTATTTTAATTTCTTGTGTTTGAGGTCTCCTTTTCCCAGGCTTCAAGGTTGAATTATTTCTTCCTTTTGGTTTCTGCCCTCCTAAAGTTGGTCCAGTGGTTTGTGTAATGTTCTTATAGGGTGAGATTTGTGCTGAGTTTGTTTGTTTGATTTTCCTCTGATGGGCAAGACTGAGAGGTGGTAATCCTGCCTGGTGATGATTTTGTTTGTATTTTTGTTTTGTTTGTTGTTTAGATGAGGTGTCCTGCACAGGGTGCTATTGGTGGTTGGGTAATGCCAGGTCTTGTATTCAGGTGGGTTCCTTTGTGTGAGTTCTCACTATTTGATACTCCCTAGGGTTACTTCTCTGGTAGTCTAGGTTCTTAGAGTCAGTGTTCCCACTCCAAAGACTCAGGGCTTGATCTCTGGGGCTGGGTGATAAACTTCCAAAATGTCACACTCACAGGGCTAGTGGCAGAAGGTCTCAGCTCCTTGCTAACTGTTGACAGGATACTCAGTTTCTCTCAGCACATGGATTTCTCCTCAGGGCTCCCTAAAGCCAGTGCTTCAGTTTCTTCTTGACCATGTCCAGTAGTTGAGGAAGCAGCATAAACTGGCCAGCAATCCAGATGGAAGGGACTGGCAGCCTGACTCCTTCACTCAGTTGGAATCCCAAAGCAACTCTTAGAACCACCCAGATTATGTAACACCTAAAAGAGAAAAGAAATTAACAAGAGATCCTCTAGATTATGAGAGTGAGCCACGTGAGCCTTCTGAGTTTGTTTTTGCTGTCCCAGTTTCCAAGACTCCTTCACTCAGTCAGAATCCCAAAGCAACTCTTAGAACCACCCAGATTATGTAACACCTAAAAGAGAAAAGAAATTAACAAGAGATCCTCTAGATTATGAGAGTGAGCCACGTGAGCCTTCTGAGTTTGTTTTTGCTGTCCCAGTTTCCAGAGTGCTGGATTTCTTGTCACTTCCACTGAGCTGGTTTTCTTCGCATTCAGCTTCCACCATGGCAGCTTTCACCAAGTTGGGCTACTGCTGTGTTTGGCCTCCACCTTGCAGGGGCCAAACCAAGGTTGTTTCAACCAGGTTAAATCCAGGAAACGGCACCAGATATGTCAGGGGAGTTTGTAATTTCCTCGGTTCTGTCTTTCCACAGCAAATATTTAAAATGGCAGATTAGTGTTACAGCTCAGTTACAGCAGAGTTTTATTTGGCAAGCAAAGGAAAGTACACCCTTGAAGGATGATGGGTGGGCCGATCCCAAAGGAGAGTAAATATCTCTCTTTTAAAGAGTTTTGCTGAAAAGAAGATAACATCTGGAGGGTGGTGATCTGGACATAAAGAGGAATATTGTTGGAGATAATTACAACAATTTGTATGCTGATGTGAATTAGAGAGTAGAAATGAGGACGCATAATGATGCAGGTGAAAGAAGGGATAATCACAATGTCATAGTCTCTGAGCTGGCTCAAGGTTATGGGATTTAATGCCCATGTGGAGGAGTTACACTTATATCCCTTACTTTTAAAGGTATTCAGAATATATGGCACAGGTGAAAGTAGGCTGGCATATTTGAAGTCTATCAGGTAGGTATGTGTTTTTCCTGGGCTATGTGCAGATACATTGCAAGTGCTGAGTAAGTGAAAAACTGAATTTAACCAGTGTTGGAATATGTTTGGTAAGAATGAGGGAAGGAGATAGGAGCTAAGAAGCTGAGGATCTGTGCAAAGAGATCATGACAATGACTGATCATAGAGTGTCAACTAAGATCTCCCAGGGGCTCACAGGTGTATAGAGTGTCCTCTTCTGTTTTCTTCCACAACTTGACTCATGAGTTGTGAATCCAGGAGTCATGTCCTGGTACCTTGACTGCTGTGGGGGTAGAAAGTATTGCAGGGTAGGAGTCCTTTCATGTGGGCTGGAGTTGAGCCTTTGGGGACCCATCTTTCCAGACTTTAATTAGGACTTGAGTCCCTGGAACATATAGTGGTGAACCCAGTATAGTGGTGAACCCAGCATATACCCCACAAGTGTATATCCTGTTGGAGATGCCCAATGGTCATGGTATCAGACCATAAGGTCTTAGCCTTTGGATCTAGGAAGAGGTCATTGACACAAACAAAAGGTCTCCTGTATAGCATTTCATGAGGACTAAGACCAACCTGTTTCTTAGCGGCAATATGGGTATGGAGGAGAGCTATTGGTAAAGCCTCATTCCATCCCAGGGAGGTCTCCTAGGTTATCTTTTTTATCACTGATTTTAAGTATTGGTTGGCTCTTTCTACTCTTCCTGAAGACTGAGGCCTCCAGACACAATGGAGATAATAAGTAATGCCCAATGCTTTAGAGATCCCTTGGGTGACCTTAGAAGTAAATGATGTCCCATTGTCACTTTGTAATGACATGGGCAGACCAAAGCTTGGAATGATTTCATGGAGCAATTTTTCTACCAACTCCTCAGCCTTCTTGGCCTGGTGGGAAAGCCTTCAATCCATCCTGTGAATGTATCTATCATGACTAATAGGTACTTATACCCTTGAGAAAGTGGCATCTGAGTGAAATCCATCTGCCAGTCCTGTCCTAGGTAGGTCCCAAGTCATTGGACAGGCTGGGCCAGCTGTGCTCTTTGAGCTCCTTGGGAGTTGTTTAATTAGCAAGTGGGACAAGAGGAGACCACTTGCCTTATAGTCGTTTGGAGGCCTGTTCCTCTGAAGGATCTTTCAAGTAATCCTTGGAGGGCCTTTTCCCCTAAATGAGTGGTGGCAAACCAACTTCCATTGCAGGTTCCCAGGCAGAAAAAAGGAGTCCCTCCTTTTGGAACCATCCCTTATGATCTTCTTGAAAGCCCTTACTCTTAGCTTTCAGAATCTCACCTTCAGTATATGAAGGAATTTCTGGCAAATTAGTCTGTGGAACTAAAGTGACAACACCTATTAGGTCATTGTTCTGCAATGCTGCTCTCTTAGCTGCCTGATCAGCTGCTTGGTTCCCTCATGCCACATCCGTGCTCCCTTTTATGTGTCCTTTACAGTGGGGGACTGAAATCTCAGCAGGCAGATGAACTGCCTCCAAGAGTCTAAGGTTTTGATCACCATATTTGATTGGCGACCCTCTGGTGGTCAAGTGGCTTCTTTGTTTCCAAATAGCAACATGTGCATGTAGCACCAGAAAAGGCATATTTCGAGTCAGTGTAAATGACTACTCTTTTTCCTTTTCCCAGCTCTAAAGCTCTAGTCAGGGCTTCGAGCTCAGAAAACTGGGCTAAAGTACCTGGTGGCAAAAGTTTAGCCTTTATGGTCTCAAACTTAGAGACTACTGCATATCTGGCTTTTCTTTTCCTGTCCAAAACAAAGCTGCTTCCATCATTGTACCAGATTTCCTCAGGATTGGTCAGAGGATCTTCCAACAATCTTTCTCGGGGTTTTGTCCAGTGGCCCAAGGTTTCTAGGCAAGAGTGAAAGGGGAGAGAGTCCTTGGGGGTAGGCAGGAGGTTGAGTGGGTTAAAAACCTCACAAGGGGATGTAGTGAAGCCTGGATTTTCCATCAGCACTACTTGATATCTGAGGATCCTTTGATCAGACATACATAAATGGCCTCTCCCATTCAGGAGTTGTTTCACTTGGTGGCTGATAAAAATGGTTTGCCCCCAAGAGAGAGTTTTAAAGCATCTTCTATCAGGACTGCAATAGCTGCAAGATTTCAAAAGCAGGAAAGATCTCTTCCCAGTAAGGGAGTAGAACACTCAGGGACCACCAGAAACTGGTGGGAAAATATTTGTCCATCCAAGCAGTGAAGAAGTACTTGGGTGAATCTTTTGTAATTGTTTTTTCCAGTAGCACCCAAAGTGGTACAAGCTTGGGAGGAGAAGGCTCTGGAGTAGGAGGTCAGGACAGAGTAGGTAGCCCCTGTGTCAACAAAGAGATTCTTGAACGACGCATAATGATGCAGGTGAAAGAAGGGATAATCACAATGTCATAGTCTCTGAGCTGGCTCAAGGATATGGGATTTAATGCCCATGTGGAGGAGTTACACTTATATCCCTTACTTTTAAAGGTATTCAGAATATATGGCACAGGTGAAAGTAGGCTGGCATATTTGAGGTCTATCAGGTAGGTATGTGTTTTTCCTGGGCTATGTGCAGATACATTGCAAGTGCTGAGTAAGTGAAAAACTGAATTTAACCAGTGTTGGAATATGTTTGGTAAGAATGAGGGAAGGAGATAGGAGCTAAGAAGCTGAGGATCTGTGCAAAGAGATCATGACAATGACTGATCATAGAGTGTCAACTAAGATCTCCCAGGGGCTCACAGGTGTATAGAGTGTCCTCTTCTGTTTTCTTCCACAACTTGACTCATGAGTTGTGAATCCAGGAGTCATGTCCTGGTACCTTGACTGCTGTGGGGGTAGAAAGTATTGCAGGGTAGGAGTCCTTTCATGTGGGCTGGAGTTGAGCCTTTGGGGACCCATCTTTCCAGACTTTAATTAGGACTTGAGTCCCTGGAACATATAGTGGTGAACCCAGTATAGTGGTGAACCCAGCATATACCCCACAAGTGTATATCCTGTTGGAGTTGCCCAATGGTCATGGTATCAGACCAGAAGGTCTTAGCCTTTGGATCTAGGAAGAGGTCATTGACACAAACAAAAGATCTCCTGTATAGCATTTCATGAGGACTAAGACCAACCTGTTTCTTAGGGGCAATAAGGGTATGGAGGAGAGCTATTGGTAAAGCCTCATTCCATCCCAGGGAGGTCTCCTAGGTTATCTTTTTTTATCACTGATTTTAAGTATTGGTTGGCTCTTTCTACTCTTCCTGAAGACTGAGGCCTCCAGGCACAATGGAGATAATAAGTAATGCCCAATGCTTTAGAGATCCCTTGGGTGACCTTAGAAGTAAATGATGTCCCATTGTCACTTTGTAATGACATGGGCAGACCAAAGCTTGGAATGATTTCATGGAGCAATTTTTTTACCAACTCCTCAGCCTTCTTGGCCTGGTGGGAAAGCCTTCAATCCATCCTGTGAATGTATCTATCATGACTAATAGGTACTTATACCCTTGAGAAAGTGGCATCTGAGTGAAATCCATCTGCCAGTCCTGTCCTAGGTAGGTCCCAAGTCATTGGACAGGCTGGGCCAGCTGTGCTCTTTGAGCTCCTTGGGAGTTGTTTAATTAGCAAGTGGGACAAGAGGAGACCACTTGCCTTATAGTCGTTTGGAGGCCTGTTCCTCTGAAGGATCTTTCAAGTAATCCTTGGAGGGCCTTTTCCCCTAAATGAGTGGTGGCAAACCAACTTCCATTGCAGGTTCCCAGGCAGAAAAAGGAGTCCCTCCTTTTGGAACCAGAGATCCCTTGGGTGACCTTAGAAGTAAATGATGTCCCATTGTCACTTTGTAATGACATGGGCAGACCAAAGCTTGGAATGATTTCATGGAGCAATTTTTCTACCAACTCCTCAGCCTTCTTGGCCTGGTGGGAAAGCCTTCAATCCATCCTGTGAATGTATCTATCATGACTAATAGGTACTTATACCCTTGAGAAAGTGGCATCTGAGTGAAATCCATCTGCCAGTCCTGTCCTAGGTAGGTCCCAAGTCATTGGACAGGCTGGGCCAGCTGTGCTCTTTGAGCTCCTTGGGAGTTGTTTAATTAGCAAGTGGGACAAGAGGAGACCACTTGCCTTATAGTCGTTTGGAGGCCTGTTCCTCTGAAGGATCTTTCAAGTAATCCTTGGAGGGCCTTTTCCCCTAAATGAGTGGTGGCAAACCAACTTCCATTGCAGGTTCCCAGGCAGAAAAAGGAGTCCCTCCTTTTGGAACCATCCCATATGATCTTCTTGAAAGCCCTTACTCTTAGCTTTAAGAATCTCACCTTCAGTATATGAAGGAATTTCTGGCAAATTAGTCTGTGGAACTAAAGTGACAACACCTATTAGGTCATTGTTCTGCAATGCTGCTCTCTTAGCTGCCTGATCAGCTGCTTGGTTCCCTCATGCCACATCCGTGCTCCCTTTTATGTGTCCTTTACAGTGGGGGACTGAAATCTCAGCAGGCAGATGAACTGCCTCCAAGAGTCTAAGGTTTTGATCACCATATTTGATTGGCGACCCTCTGGTGGTCAAGTGGCTTCTTTGTTTCCAAATAGCAACATGTGCATGTAGCACCAGAAAAGGCATATTTCGAGTCAGTGTAAATGACTACTCTTTTTCCTTTTCCCAGCTCTAAAGCTCTAGTCAGGGCTTCGAGCTCAGAAAACTGGGCTAAAGTACCTGGTGGCAAAAGTTTAGCCTTTATGGTCTCAAACTTAGAGACTACTGCATATCTGGCTTTTCTTTTCCTGTCCAAAACAAAGCTGCTTCCATCATTGTACCAGATTTCCTCAGGATTGGTCAGAGGATCTTCCAACAATCTTTCTCGGGGTTTTGTCCAGTGGCCCAAGGTTTCTAGGCAAGAGTGAAAGGGGAGAGAGTCCTTGGGGGTAGGCAGGAGGTTGAGTGGGTTAAAAACCTCACAAGGGGATGTAGTGAAGCCTGGATTTTCCATCAGCACTACTTGATATCTGAGGATCCTTTGATCAGACATACATAAATGGCCTCTCCCATTCAGGAGTTGTTTCACTTGGTGGCTGATAAAAATGGTTTGCCCCCAAGAGAGAGTTTTAAAGCATCTTCTATCAGGACTGCAATAGCTGCAAGATTTCAAAAGCAGGAAAGATCTCTTCCCAGTAAGGGAGTAGAACACTCAGGGACCACCAGAAACTGGTGGGAAAATATTTGTCCATCCAAGCAGTGAAGAAGTACTTGGGTGAATCTTTTGTAATTGTTTTTTCCAGTAGCACCCAAAGTGGTACAAGCTTGGGAGGAGAAGGCTCTGGAGTAGGAGGTCAGGACAGAGTAGGTAGCCCCTGTGTCAACAAAGAGATTCTTGAACGTACCTACCACATCCAATTGTACCCTTGGCTCCAGCCTCGTGATGGTTATCTGTGACAGGAAGGCTGGCTGGAGCGGGCCACTTTAGTCCTATTGAACCATCGTGAAGGAAGGCTTGGCGCTTGATCTTGAGGCTCTTGGGTCCCGAAGGCAGAGTGCCACCCAATGTCCCAGTTGATGGCATTTGTAGCAAGCCATTTTGGGAGACTTGTCACGGTTTGGAAACTCTTTGGCCCAATACCCCGCCTGTCTACAGATTAGGCATTTGCCTGGTGCCTTGTCCTGCAAGGACCTGGAGTTTGCCATAGGGCTTCTCTGGAGGGCGGCCAGCATCTGGGCATGCCTTGTCTCTTTCCTTTTCTCTCTTTCCTGGGCCTTGGCCTCCCTCTCCTGTTCTCTGTTGTAAAAGGTATGGGTGGCTGTCTGAAGCATCTCATCTAAAGAGACAGCAGGGTCCTGCTGCTGTAGCTGTTGTAACTTTATCCTGATGTCTGATGCACATTGGGACAGGAATTTGTCCTTTAAAATCACCTGTCCCTCATAAGAGTCTAAGTCCAGATTGGTAAACTTTTGGAGGGCCTCTTTTAGCCTTTCCAGAAAGGCAATGGGGTTCTTGTTTTGCTCCTTAGTTGTTGCTGAGACTAGGCACAATCCCACAAGTAATAGGCTTCCTTCTATTTCCATGGGTTGACTTCCTTAGGGGTGAGTCTTTCTGAAGCTTATCCTACCCAGTACTGTTGCAACCTGAGAGCCAGATGGCCCTGGGTCAGTGTGCAGATCCCCAAGCAAGCTGAGGCATGACAACCACCTGGAGATTGAATCCCCAGGCAGGTCGGTTCATGTCGGCCTCCCGAGAATTGGGTCCCTGGGCAGGTTGAGGTATGTCGACCTCCTGGGACCCCTGGAATGGCAGATCCCCAGGCAGGTTGAGGTGTGACAACTTTTCAAGGACCAGATCCCTAGGCAGGTCAAGGCAGGTCGACCTCCTAGGACCCCAGGAATGGAGTTGGGCATCCCCAAGGTCTTCAGCGTGACCAGTGCTGGGTGGAATTAAGGGGTTGTAAGCTTAACTCATTGCCAGTTTGTTCACCACATATAGGAATAGATATCATGACTGTGCCCTGAATCCAATCCAAGCCTGTGCCTTGAAACTGGGAACCTGGTGAAGCAGCCATAAGCCTTATCCTCTTACTGCTTTAAGGGAATGTAAGTCAGTGGTTTCCTCCCCTAGTCCTCCATAAGAGCAGTTTAGGGTGTCTCTATTGGTAAACATTTCATTATCATAGGCCCAGTTTAGGTAATAATGTTATGCCTGAAGTCCGAGTCCCCAAGACCGAGAGAAATAAGACGTCCATGGCAATGCAAAAGCATAAAGGGGTTTATTGCTAGCTCAAGCTAGGGCTCAGGTCTCATCCAACGCAGTGGAGTCTTGACGAGAGCCCCGAGCTCTGAATCACAGCTACTTTTATACAGGTGGTTCTTTGTTTCAGTAACAGCATAGCTGGCGGGTGATGATTGGCTAAGCTGTAACCACGCCTGGGATTTTCAAATCTCTCATCCCTATCTGGATTGGCTCGGGCCTGGTGTGGGCGGAGTTTTCCTGATTGGCTCAGGCCAGGGCTATGGGGATTCTTCTGATTGGTTGAGCTATACCGCCGGCGGGAGTTCCCAGTGACTCAGCTTTCCCAGAGACCGAAACTCAGGCCTAGCTTGCCCCTTGGAGCCTGTTATGGCTCCAATTTGGTCCTAACAATAACAGAAGTAATGACAAAGTAGTGGGTTATGTGGCCCTGTTAAACTGGCAGGTGATGATTGGCTAAGCTGTAAGCACGCCTGGGATTTTCAAATCTCGCATCCCTATCTGGATTGGCTCGGGGCTGGTGTGGGCGGAGTTTTCCTGATTGGCTCAGGTCGGGGCTATGGGGATTTTTCTGATTGGTTGAGCTATACCGCCAGCGGAAGTTCCCAATGACTCAGCTTTCCCAGAGACCAAAACTCAGGCCTAGCTTGCCCCTTGGAGCCTGTTATGGCTTCAATTTGGTCCTAACAATAACAGAAGTAATGACAAAGTAGTGGGTTATGTGGCCTGTTAGGGGTATTAAGAATATTTTAATAATAAGTGGGGTGGAGCAATGCTGCCTACAAGGGGGCAGCATTCTGGTCATAAGAATTAGTAATTGGCTTAAGAACAAATTGATAAGAGGCAACAGACCAGATGTTCCATAAAAGTGGAGTGGAGATTTGATCTGGGGGTATGTTTGTAACTTTAGGGGAAGGGTGGTAAGGGTTTAGGCCCAAATGGCCTGCAGGGCTAATTCCCAAAGTGGCCAACATTATCCCTGGAAGCCCAATTGCCTTTGAAGGGATGCCAACAGATGGACTTCTAGCAGGCATTGTGTGCCTGTCTCCCACCCTAGTGGGTTCACTGAGAGATGCTGATGTTGCACATGTTGTAGGACAGAGAAGATGAAAGCCTGAATATCTAGAGGGATTGGATATTATACAGTATTTCCCTCCCAAGGGCCAGCTCTTTTCTGGTTGTCCCTCTAGAAGATTGTAGAGACAACACTGTGGGCCCAGACAGGGCTCAGGAAAAGAGCATGAAACAGGAGGGAAGGGAGCAGGGCAAAACTGTTGAAAGAATTACATAGCCCAAGGGCATAACATAAAGCAATTAAAATCAAGTGGATCCAAGATGACAAGCCAAATTCAACTAAACATTGATCCCTAATCTGCAAACTAAATGACACACCCAGAGGTGGCAGAACAGTTCCAAGGCACTGTCAAAAGATAGAAGAGTGGGTGGTTCCCTAATGGCTGGGATGATCCTCGCGCTCATTAGCATATGAATTCATTCAGCTCACTTTTGTGAGCCAGCCACACCACATTCCATGGCCTCAGCACTTGCCCTCTGCAATGAACCACACCCTACAGAGTGTGCTTCTCTCTGAATCCCAACAAATCCACCTCTTAACTATTGCTGTGTCTCTAACTGAATTTTTGCAATGAGACATCAGAGCCTGAGCTTCATTAGGTCCTGAAGCCAGGCATCATGGGTTTTGGCCAGACTCAAGTCCCAGGAGAGAAGAGCTGAAGGACAGGAGGAAAAACCAATGGGGGGAAACATGCTGAGGAATCTCCTTCATAACCTGCTGGAAAATCTGCTAAATACCTCACAATTTTCATTGGCCTGATCCATGGCAAAAAGAAGATTAAGGACAGAAGAACCCCCACCAGCTTTGGTAACAGCTACTAGGTGCAGAGGATAGTCTTCAGGACACACTGAGGAGTAGCCTCTCCAGAGTACCTCAGTTGCATCTACTGCTGCTCACCTGTTCACAGGGGATTCAAGAAAACAAGAAACGAGAGACTGCAAAGGAATTAAGATTTTGTTAGGCGTATGTCCTTCCAGCCATAGGACCAAGGACCTCCTACCTTAACTCAGGGTTTTCTGGAATCTGACATTGAGCTGCCTGAGCTTTCTGCTGATTTCCTTTTTCACTGTCTCATTTCCAGGATGCTGGGCTTCTTGTCACTTCCCCTGTGCTGGGTTTTCTTCATGTTTAGCTTCCACCGTGGGAACTTTCACCAAGTTGGGCTTCTGCTGTGCTTGGCCTCCTCCTTGCAAAGGCCATGCCAAGGTTGTTTTAGTCAGGTTAAATCCGAGTTATGGCACCATATATATCGGGGGAGTGTGTAATTTCCTCGGTTCTGTCTCGTCACAACAAAAATTTGAAGCAACATACCAGTGTTACAGCCCTCAGATGGACCAGTGTTACAACTCCGTGTTACAGCTCAGTTTTATTTAGAAAGTAAAGGAAAATACATCCTCGAGGCGTGAGGGCATGCTGACTCAAAAGACACGAAGAAAAGAGAGAGACCCCTGGCCCTTTGTCTCCTGTTTTAATATGTCTTTTCTCCTCCCTCTGGGCCTGCCCTATGTAAATTGGCCTAGCAAGGAGTGTTGGTTGTTTTACCTGAGGTCCTCACTCCAGTCTTTGGACCTTCCTTTGTTCTATTTTTGTGGGCTTTTTCCTTCCTTGGGGCTTCCCTGATGGCTCAGAGGTTAAAGCGTCTGCCTCCAATGCAGGAGACCCGGGTTCAATCCCTGGGTCAGGAAGATCCCCTGGAGAAGGAAATGGCAATCCACTCCAGTATTCTTGCCTGGAGAATCCCATGGATGGAGAAGCCTGGTAGGTTACAGTCCATAGGATCGCAAAGAGTCGGACACGACTGAGCGACTTCACCTTCACCTTTACTTCCTTATCTTTTGGCCACTGCCATTTTGGACTCCTTTTTCCTAGTCTAACTGCCTAACACAAAGAAACAGGAAGGTGTGATATACAGGAAAAATAGCAGGCAATAGAAACTTCCTGTGAGAATACCCAAATGGACTCAGCAGAAAAAAGACTGCAAGAAAGCTATTAAATATATGTTCAGAGAACTAAAAGGAACCATGCTTTAAAGCCTAAAAAGGTAAGATGATGGTGTCTTACCAAATAGAGAGTATCAATAAAGAGATAGAAACTATAAACTCATGGAAGTTCTGGAGGTGAAGAATACAGTAACTGAAAGAAAAATTGACTAGAAGAACTCAGTAGTAGATTTCAACAAGCATTAAAAAACAAACAAACAAAAAAGAAAACAGTGAACTTAAAGATAAATTGATACAGATTATGACATCTGAAGAACAAAAAAGAAAAAAAATGGAAATGAACAGTCTTAAGAGAAATGTGGGACACCATTAAGTATGTGTATATCTGTTTAATGGAAGTACCTTAAAGAGAGAAGAGAAAGGAGCAGAAAAAATAGTCAAAGAATTAATGATTGAGAGCTTCCCTGGTGGCTCAGTGGTAAAGAAGCTACCTTGCAATGCAAGGGACACCGGGAAGAACCCACATGCCATGGAGCAACCACGCCAGTGAACCATGACTACCGAGCTAATGCTCTAAGCCTGCAAGCCGCAACTACTGAAGCCCATGCGCTTAAAGCCCTGGCTCCACAACAAGGGAAGCCACCTCAGTGAGAAGACTGCACTGCAACTAGAGAGTTGCCCCGCTCGCTGCAGCTACAGAAAAACACATGCAGCAACAAAGACCCAGCACAGCCAAAAAATAAATATAAATGAAATTTTAAAGAAGATTTAGTGTTTGAAAACTTCCCAAATTCATGAAAAGTTTTAATTTACACATCCATAAAGCTCAATAAATTCTAAGTGGGGTAAATATAGAGATACACAATGTATTATAAATGTAAAAATCCAAAAATAGAAATTTTTAAGAGAAAGATGAGTGATTATATGAGGTGGAATTCCAATTAGTTTGAGCACTGAATTTGCATAAGAAACAAGATACCAGAAGGCAGTGAGATCACATTTTGAAAGTACTGAAAGAAAGTGACTATCAGGACGTATGTACAGCAAAACTTTCTTTCATAAAAGGATAGCTTTTTAGAGAAAATAAACAAGTGGCTAAAAAATACGTGAAAAGACTCAACATTGCTATCTATTAGGAAATGCAAATCAAAACTATCAGGTGCCACACCTTATAAACTAGAATGGCTAAAATGAAAAGAGACAAGATAACAGATTTTTGAAGGGATGTGGAAAGTTGGAACCCTCTGATACTGCTGGTAGGAATATAAAATGGTGTAACCACTTTGGAAAACAGTCTGGAAATTTCTCAAAAGGTTAATCATAGAGTTACCATATGACCTAGGAAATCCACTCCCAGGTAGATAGTCAAGAGATGTGAAAGCATTATGTCCATGCAAAAACCTGTACCTGAATATTCATACTGACTTTTGTAATAGCAAAAAAGAGACACAACCTAAATGTCCATCAACTAGTGAATGAATTTTTTAAATGTGGTATATTTATATAATGGAATATTATTTAGCAATATAAAGGAATGAAATACTGGTACATACTATAACATGGACAAACCTTGAAAACATTCTATTACATTGTGTGAGTCCATATATATGAAAGGTCCAGCATAGGCAACTCCATTGAGACAAAAAGCAGATTAGTGGTGGCCAGGGTCTGAGATGGGATGAAGGATGAAATGGGGAGTGACTGCTGATGGATACAGGGTTTCATTTAGAAAGTGTTCTAAAACTGAGTGATAACATGGACAAACCTTGAAAACATTCTATTACATTGTGTGAGTCCATATATATGAAAGGTCCAGCATAGGCAACTCCATTGAGACAAAAAGCAGATTAGTGGTGGCCAGGGTCTGAGATGGGATGAAGGATGAAATGGGGAGTGACTGCTGATGGGTACAGGGTTTCATTTAGAAAGTGTTCTAAAACTGAGTGTAGTGATAGTACCACAACCCTATGAATATATTGAAACCATTGATTTGTACACTTTCAGTGAGTGAATTGTATATATGTGAATTGTATTTCAATAAAACTGTTTTTTAAAACATAGTGGTTAAAAATAACAACAGCAACACTCAAAATGTCTGTTTTCTTAAGTTAACTGCCAAACCATATCTCTTTCTTTCCCCTTTTACTGGATCCTGTGGAGATGACTTCTCAGCATCATCATATGTCAACACATTCAAAGAACAGTGTGAACTAAAACTAACTTTTGGCTATCTTTTCATCCCTTCACATTGTGAAACATGTTCTTCAAGCTTTCTAGAAATAGTAGTAATACTAGATGATCCTTAGTAACCATTAGTGTAACATTAAAATATTTACTTTAAATTCTTTGATTATGCCTCCTAGAAATTTAGACCAGCTATTACAAGTCTCTTTTTTAAGGGAAAATAAAGTCTTCTTATAAAACACATGCAGGGTACTGTATTTTAATACTTTTGTAAGCTATTGTTAGGTATTTTGGAGAAACCATGAGGTCACTAAGAGACGGACACAACTGAGCGACTTCACTTTCACTTTTCTCTTTCATGCACTGGAGAAGGAAATGACAACCCACTCCAGTGTTCTTGCCTGGAGAATCCCAGGGATGGGGGAGCCTGGTAGGAGGCCGTCTATGGGGTCGCACAGAATCGGACACGACTGAAGCGACTTAGCAGCAGCAGCAGGAAAAACATAAGACTGAATATCAAAAGGCATGCTTTCCAAGCCAGTTTCTCTTTCTTGCTAGAACAGAGTGGAGCAGTCACTCTTCATTTTATATGCATTTGTCAAAATTGAGGCCTTTTTGATCATTTGTAATTATAAAAGTTGCAAAGCTTATGATGAAAGTATATGGAAGGATATATGTGAAAGCAAATGTCTGTCTATTCAATACTAGACCGAAACATATGTGGCAGAGTGGCATATTTTTATGTGTGACCTTACTAACCAAGAATGGGAGATTACTGTTGGAGCTCCCCAAAGTCAAAGATTTGGGCAGAGTTTGCCCAGAGGGCACTGTATGGTGCTGCCCTTCCCCTGGAACCAATGTACCTGGTATGGTTGCACTGTAAGGAGTGAACAGCTGGTGCGCCCCTTGAGAGAGAGGCTGAGCTTTCCTGATAGATGATTTAAAAAAAAATAAATGTCACATGCTTGTTACCCCTAAGAAGGTGAATAGCAATGATTATTCTCCAGCCCCACCAACAGAAGCTAAAGACTGTGGCCGAAGCCATTACAGAAAACATCAAAAGATAGCACATTTGGGGACCTCCCTCCCAGATATAAGAAACCTCATTACATTTCTGCCTTCAAATATATGTGTGACTTAGAAGTGGGTCCCTTCTCCTCTGACCTTAGATCTCCTCATCTAAAAATAAGAATGAAGGTAAGGATCTCCTCATCCAATACTAGTATCTTATAATTTATTTAGGCTTAAACATCTTTAATCCCTAATATTTCCTCATGAAGTCCTTGCAATAATCCTTTAGTCGTTTAATCATTTTTATTTATTTCTTTTTGATTTACTTCAAATAATTCATTCTAAACAGCCAGTGCTCCAAAGGGCTGAAGGGGCCCTGTATGAAAAGGCATTTTTTCCTCTGTTAACATCTTTGATGACTCATACTAAATGACACAAAATGTGACCTATACAGATAGGTCAAAAATAACTCATTCCATTTTCCAAGTAAGATTACGAAAATTATCCACAGTAGGATTAGCAGTAAATTTTTGCCAAATTAATATCTAATTCCCACACTTACATAAGAACATAATTTTTCTGAGTAGAGCCCTATACTTATGATTTGAGCTAGGTTGTTATGAAGTGAGGATTTAAATTTTGTGTGTGTGTGTCATATTTATCTTCTGGAGAGCACTCTCTGCAAACTCAGCTTAAATTTCCTATCAGCAACTGACAGGAAATGTTTCCTTTCCTTTTCTAACTTCTTCTTATAGTCCAGTTCTATTGTATCTTAGTTCTTGAGATAAGCTTGTCTGAAGTAAAAATTTCTGAACTGTGTCTGTACTTAACGTACCCAAATCATGTGTTGTTGTTTAGTTGCCAAGTCATGGCTAACTCTTTTGTGACCCCATGGACTGCAGCCATCCAAGCTTCTCTGTTCTTGGATTTCCCAAGCAAGAATACTGGAGTGGGTTGCCATTTCCTCCTCCAAGGGATCTTCCTGATCCAAGGATCAAACTCACATCTCCTGCATAGGCAGGCGGATTCTTTACTACTGAGCCACCAGGGAAGCCCCAAACCATGTGTAGGCAGTTCAGTTCAGTTGAGTTCAGTTCAGTCGCTCAGTCGTGTCCAACTCTTTGTGACCCCATGAATCGCAAAACGCCAGGCCTCCCTGTCCATCACCATCTCCCGGAGTTCACTCAGACTCACATCCATCGTGTCCGTGATGCCATCCAGCCATCTCATCCTCTGTTGTCCCCTTCTCCTCCTGCCCCCAGTCCCTCCCAGCATCAGAGTCTTTTCCAATGAGTCAACTCTTCGCATGAGGTGGCCAAAGTACTGGAGTTTCAGCTTTAGCATCATTCCTTCCAAAGAAATCCCAGGGTCGATCTCCTTCAGAATGGACTGGTTGGATCTCCTTGCAGTCCAAGGGACTCTCAAGAGTCTTCTCCAACACCACAGTTCAAAAGCATCGATTCTTCGGCGCTCAGCTTTCTTCACAGTCCAACTTTCACATCCATACATGACCACAGGAAAAACCATAGCCTTGACTAGGCGGACCTTAGTCGGCAAAGTAATGTCTCTGCTTTTGAATATACTATCCAGGTTGGTCATAACTTTTCTTCCAAGGAGTAAGCGTCTTCTAATTTCATGGCTGCAGTCACCATCTGCAGTGATTTTGGAGCCCNGGGATTCTCCAGGCAAGAATACTGGAGTGGGTTGCCATTTCCTTCTCCAATGCATGAAAGAGAAAAGTGAAAGTGAAGTCGCTCAGTCTGTCCGACTGTTAGCGATCCCATGGACTGCAGCCCACCAGGCTACTCCATCCATTGGATTTCCAGGCAAGAGTACTGGGGTGGGGTGCCATTACCTTCCCCGTGTTAAGTGCCTAGTACATACAGATTATCATTTAATCTATATGATATCTCTATGAGGAATCTTGTCATCTCTATTTTACAGATAAGGAAACTGAGGCATGTTTAAGTTAGGTTACTTGCCCAAGACACTGCCTCGGTGAAAGAGCCAGATTTAAACACAGGTCTGTCTGACTGCAGTACACCTTGCTGATTCTAAGTCCAACTCTTTGCAACCCCATGAACTGCACCACGCCAGGCTTCCCTATCCTTTGCTATCTCCCTGAGTTTGCTCAAGCTTATGTCCATTGAGTGAATGATGCCGTCCAACCATCTCATCCTCTGTAGAGCCCTTCTCCTCTTGCCCTCAATCTTTTCCAGCATCAAGGTATTTTCTAATGAGTTAGCTTTTCACATCAGGGGGCCAAAGTATTGGAGCTTCGGCTTCAGCATTAGTCCTGCCAATGAATACTCAGGATTGATTTTCTTTAGGATTGATTGGTTTGATCTCCTTGCAGTCCAAGGGACTCTCAAGAGTCTTCTCCAACACAACAGTTCAAAAGCATCAGTTTTTTGGCCCTCAGCCTTCTTTATGGTCCAACTCTCACATCCATACATGACTACTAGAAAATCCATAGCTTTGCCTAGATGGAGCTTTGTCAGCAAAGTGATGTCTCTGCTTTTTAATACACTTTCTAGGTTTGTCATAGCTTTTCTTCCAAGGAGCAAGCATCTTTTAATTTCATGGCTGCAGTTACCATCTGCAGTGGTTTTGGAGACCAAGACATGAAATTTGTCACTGTTTCCACTTTTTCCCTATCTATTTGCCATGATTGATGGGACCATATGCCATGATCTTAATTTTTTGAATGTTGAGTTTTAAGCTAGCTTTTTCATAAACTATTATCTTTCACCCTCATCAAGAGGCTCTTTAGTTCCTCTTCACTTTCTGCCATTAGTGTAGTATCAATTGCATATCTGAGGTTGTTGATATTTCTCCCAGCAACCTTGATTCCAGCTTGTGCTTCATCCAGCCCAGCATTTCACATGATGTACTCTGCATATAGGGGCTTCCCTGATAATTTGGTTGGTAAAGAATCTGCTTGCAATGCAGAAGACCCTGGTTAGACTCCTGAGTTGGGAAGATCTGCTGGAGAAGGAATAGGCTACCACTCCAGTATTCTTAAGCTTCCCTTGTGGCTCAGCCGGTAAAGAATCCACTTGCAATGTGGGAGATTCGAACTGGGTTCGATCTCTGGGTTGTGAGGATCCCCTGGAGAAGGGAAAGGCTACCTACTCCAGTCCAGCATTTTGAATGATGTACTTCTGCATATAAGTTAAATAAGCAAGGTGACAATATACAGCCTTGACAACTCCTTTCTCAATTTGGAACCAGTCCATTGTTCCATGTCTGCTTCTAACTGTTGCTTCTTGACCTGTATACAGGTTTCTCAGGAGGCAAGTAAGGTGGTCTGGTATTCTCATCTCTTTAAGAATTTTCCAGTTTGTTGCAATTCACACAGTCAAAGACTTTAGCATAGTTAATAAAAAAAGATGTTTGGAATTCCCTTGCTTTTTCTGTAATCCAGTGGGTGTTGGAAATTTGATCTCTGGTTCCTCTGCCTCTTCTAAATCCAGCTTCTACATCTAGAAGTTCTCAGCTCACGTATCGTTGAAACCTAGCTTGAAGGATTTTGAGCATTACCTTGCTAGTATGTATGAGGGCAATTGTGTAGTAGTTTGAAACTTCTTAAGCATTGCCCTTCTTTGGGATTGGAATGAAAACTGACCTTTTCCAGTCCTGTGGCCACTGCTGAGTTTTCCAAATTTGCTGGTATATTGAGAGCAGCACTTTCACAGAATAAATCTTTTAGGATTTGAAATAGTTCAGCTGGAATTCAGTAGCTTTGTTCATAGTAATACTTCCTAAGGCCCACTTGACTTCACATTCTAGGATATCTGACTCTAGGTGAGTGACCACACCATCATGGTTATCTGGGTCGTTAAGAACTATATTGTATAGTTCTTCTGTGTGTTTTTGCACAGAATTTCTTCTGCTTCTGTTAGGCCCTTGCCATTTCTGTGTCTCTAATTTTCTTAAAGAGATTTCTAGTTTTTTCCATTCTACTGTTTTCCTCCATTTCTTTGCATTGTTCACTTAACAAGGCTTTCTTATCTCTCCTTGCTCTTCTCTCAAACTCTGCATTCAGTTGGGTATATATTTTCCTTTCTCCTTTGCCTTTTATTTCTCTTCTTTTCTCAGCTATTTGTAAGACCTCCTCAGACAATCACTTTGCCTTCTTCCATTTCTTTTTCTTAGGGATGGTTTTAGTCACCACTTCCTGTACAATTTTACAAACCTCCATCCATAGTTCTTCAGGCATTCTGCCAGACTTGGGACCAGACTTAGTCCCAAGAATCTATCTATCACCTCTACTGTATGACATAAGGGATTTTTAGGTCATACCTCAGTGGCCTCGTGGTTTTCTCTACTTTCTTCAATATAAGTCTGAATTTTGCAGTAAGGAGCTCATGGTCAGAGCCACAGTCAGCTCCTGGTCTTGTTTTTGCTGACTGTATACAGCTTCTCCATCTTTAGCTACAAATAATAGAATCAATCTGATTTTGGTATTGACCATCTGGTGATGTCCATGTGTAGGGACATCTCTTCTGTTGTTGGAAGAGGGTGTTTGCTATGACCAGTGTGTTCTCTTGGCAAAACTCTGTTAGCTTTTGACCTGCTTCATTTTGTACTCCAAGGCCAAACTTGCCTTTTACTCCAGGTATCTCTTGACTTCTTAATTTTTCATTCCAGTCCCCAGTGATGAAAAGGACATATTTCCTTGGTGTTCTAGGAGGTCTTGTGATTCTTCGTAGAATCGTTCTACTTCAGCTTCGACATTAGTGGTTGGGACATAGATTCGGATTCGGCAGGCGTCAGCAGCCGTGGGATCCAGGAGCGGCTCTGGGAGCTTGTCCAGTGCGTTCGGTGGGGGCTGGGTGGCTCACAGGATTGACACCGGCTGCCTTCTCACCCCTGCTCCTGGTTGAGCCATGCGTTCTGGGCCTCCATATGATTTGTCTTCAGTGTCTGCATCCCTAGATGCTCTGGGCACCAGCAGTGCTCTGCATGGGTGTGACTGCCTGGTGCCGGCAGGCTCAGGGGGCAGCTGCGGGCCAGCTGGATGGCAGCAATTTTCTGGAAGACAAACAGTAGCTCAGCAAGGTGTCCCAGTACAACCAAGAGGCCAGACAGTGGAACCGCTTCTGAGACAATGATTATTTCTGCACTTGAAGTCCAGGGAAGATTTCTATCAGGCTAAAGGATGAAATGTAGTCACGACGAAGTGTGCATCGTTCAAGGTTCTCACACCGCAGTCTGCAGTTGATCATCGGAGGCTCATGCACAACATGAAAGATTTGGGAGTTGGGCATAAGCCTTGGAAGGGGCCCCCTCCATCCACCTGTAGGCAGTGCTGTGGGCTGTCTACCAGACCCGTCTGTGGTTCAGATGGACAAACATATCCTTCTTAGTGCAAACTAAAATACCAAGCATGTGTTTTAGGAAAACAGATTTCAGTAAGTGTGAAGGTCGCTGCCCATGTCCCCCAGATACAACCATGAGCTCAAGCAGGAATATGAAGAGAAAGTCCACTTACAAGGGCGGCCAGTGTAGAGGAGAGGCCTATGTGCCCTCCACTCCTGGGTGCCATTGAACATCTTCTCCAGCCTTTCTCAGATCCCCTTCTGGGGGTACTCCAGCAGGGCCTCTGCCTTGGCTCCCTGGCAGCACGTTGACCAAAATTCAATGGCTGGTGAAGGTTTATACACTCAAGGAGGACCAGCAGTGGGACAGCCAGGGCACCAGGCATGTCATCCAGCCATGCGGAGCTACTGAAGGGCCTGTCCTCCCAGGCAGGGTTTGACAAAATGTGGTCCACTGGAGAGGGGAATGGCAAACCACTCCAGTATTCTTACCTGGAGAACTCCAGAAACAGTATGAAAAGGCAAAAAAGAAAGTTGATACCAGAAGATGAGCCACCCGGGAGGAAGGTGTCCAATACGCTACTGGAGAAGAGCGGAGAAACAGCTCCAGAAGGAATGTAGAAGCTGAGCCAAAGCGGAAATGACACCAAGGTATGGCTGTGTCTGGTGGTGAAAGTAAAGTCCAATGCTGTAAAGAACACTGTTACATTGGAACCTGGAATGTTAGGTCCATGAATCAAGGTAAATTGGATGTGGTCAAACAGGAGACAACAAGAGTGAACATCGACATTTTAGGAATCAGTGAAATAAAATGGAATGGGTGAATTTAATTCAGATGACCATTATACCTACTATTGTGGACAAGAATTTCTTAGAAGGGATGGAGACAACAAAAGAGTCCAAAATGCAGTACCTGGGTGCTTGATTCTACTTGTGTGTTAATAGTCCCATAAAAACTTTAATATTAAATCACCCAGTTATTAGTCAGTGCCTAGTCAGAAAAGCAGAAGTGCTCTAGGCAGTTCAGATAAAGGGAATAAAATCCAAAGAGGCCAAAATGGGCATATGATGGTAGCCAGAGCTCACAAGAGCTGTAGTACTGAGGCTATGCTATTGGGACCCTTCTGTATTTGTTGATACTTCTAAGAGCTGAGAATTTGCACTCTTACTGAAGCTGAAAGAACATGGAAGCCCACAGTTCTACTGGTGTTACTGGAGTAGCCAGGACTTCTGGGGCTTATGGTTGCTTGTTTCCACTAATCCAGATGCAGAAAATGGTAAAGACACCTTCTCTCTTCTCTTGCCTAGTCTTTCTCTAGGCCTGCGTTTGGTGGAATCTCACTGGAAACTACCTGGCAAGGAAAGCTAAAAAATCTAGTTTGCAGATTTCCAACACCCTGCAATATAAAGAATGCTAAAAAGCATGAATGAAACTAAAAATCAGCTTTCCCAAGGAGTGATATCATAATATTGACTTGATCATCTTCTTACTTTTAGAGCCCTCTTTTCTTGTAAATTGTGTTGTAATTCAGTGCCATCACTGAGCAACTGGATTTTCATCTCTCATGTACTTAAGCAGAAAAGAGATTCATTGGAAAGATAATTGGGTGCTAACAGAAGTGAAGGGAAAGCTGGAACTGGAAAACAGAAATTGATGGGGGCAGGGTAAGTGTAGGAACTCTGCTAGGCACTCCTGTTTAGAGGAATTCATTGTATCCATTTTTCATTTTTAAATCTCTATTGAAGATTCAAAGTTCAAGAAAAGATAATTAAGTTGATCAGTCTTTGAAAGGATGGCAACTTTATTGTCATTGTTCAGTCACCCAGTCATGTCTGCCTCTTTGAGACCCCATGGACTGCAGCACGCCAAGCCTCCCTGTCCCTCACCATCTCCCAAAGTTTGCCCAAGTTCGTGTCCATTGCATCCAACCATCTTATCCTCTGACGCCTTCTTCTCCTGCCCTCAATTTTTCTAAGCATCAGGGACTTTTCCAATGAGTTAGCTCTTTGCATCAGATGACCAAAATACTGGAATTTAAGCTTCAACATCAGTCCTTCCAACAAGTATTCAGGGTTGATTTTCCTTAAGATTGATTGGTTTGATCTCCTTGCTCTCCAAAGGACTTTCAGGAATCTTCTCCAGCACCATAAACTCAAAAAGATCAGTTCTTTGGCACTCTGTCTTCTTTATGGTCCAGCTCTCACAACTGTACCTAACCACTGGGAAGACCATAGCCTTCACTATACGGACCCTTGTAGGTAGAGTAATATCTCTGACTTTCAATGCACTGTCTAGGTTTGTCATAGCTTTTCTGCCAAGAAGCAGTCATCTTCTGATTTCATGGCTGCAGTTACCATCTGCAGTGATTTTAGAGCCCAAGAAGAGGAAATCTGTCACTACTTCCACCTTTTCCCCTTCTATTTGCCATGAAGTAATGGGGCCACTTTCACTCTCCTCCTTCACCTTCATCAAGAGGCTCTTTAGTTCGTCTTTGCTTTAGTTCCTCCTTTGCAACTTCATTAGGAAAGGTAATCTTCCCAAAGTAAAATAGGGAACTCTCACTCAGATACAGAAATGGCTCTTGGACAGAAAATATAAATCAAACAGACATGGAGACAAATAATATCAGCTACACTTGCAGGTCCCATTCCCAGGTATTTTCTCTAGTGTTTTCCCTATAGGCTGATTCTATTGTTGCGTCCTCTGGGATGATGATATCCATTTCACTTCCCTGAAAATCACAACCCCATCTCTAATTGGAATTTTTTTCTTAGAAATTTTTGTTTGAATGCAAAAAGAAATATTAATGACCTGGTGAACCTTTATTCATATGCTTTTCATCCAGGACAGCTTCCCAAGTGACCCTCCCACACTTACATTGTCCCTTCCAGTTTCCCTGAGAAGTGGATAAAAGGTCATGAGATTCTCTTCTTGTTCTGTCTATTCCTTTCCTTTCTTTCTTCCACTCAAGAAATGTTTTCTGGCCCCACCCCATTCTTCTCTCTGGTTTAGCCCTCCATAGTAAATATCATCATGACTTCCATTTTTTGTGTTCCTGAGGCTTTATACATATTATTTCATTTAATTGACACAGGACCTCAGTGAAATTATCATTACATAGATAGAAAAATTAAGGCTTATAGAGTTTACGTGGTTGATCCAAGGTCACAAATCTGCTTAGTAGTGAAGCTCAAAGTTGAGCCCAAGATTGCCTAATTCCAAAACTTACGTTTTTTTCATAGAACTGTGGGACCTGTGCTGCCTCTTATATGGGAAATTGACACAGGACCTCAGTGAAATTATCATTACATAGATAGAAAAATTAAGGCTTATAGAGTTTAAGTGGTTGATCCAAGGTCACAAATCTGCTTAGTAGTGAAGCTCAAAGTTGAGCCCAAGATTGCCTAATTCCAAAACTTACGTTTTTTTCATAGAACTGTGGGACCTGTGCTGCCTCTTATATGGGGACACAGAAATTAGAAGCGAGGTTAGAAAGAAATTAGATACTCAGGCATCTTGCCAAGTCTTTGTTTTGGAAGAATGCTTTTAAATGTAACAAAAGAATAGTTCACTATAAACAGAATGAAAATCAGGAAATCCCCATCTTTATCAGAGTGATTTAATTTCAACCTTTTAAGATGAATTATACACAGTGACCCTTATATTTCCTGATACTTAGGAATTTAGCCTTCTGCTTGGTTTGGCTTGCTAATAGGAAATGGAAAAAAAAGAAAGATTTCAAGAAATTATTCTGCAGTTTTATTCAGATACATGGTGCCTGCTCCCTGAGAAAAGGGTTTAGTCAGGCTTAGTTTAGAGGTAGTACTCTTTACTGATTAG
This sequence comes from Oreotragus oreotragus, assembly GCA_006410675.1. NCBI lineage: Eukaryota > Metazoa > Chordata > Mammalia > Artiodactyla > Bovidae > Oreotragus > Oreotragus oreotragus. Next base: position 26,409 of record SJYX01017891.1, read on the forward strand.
GAGAAATTATTTGTGAACCAAATAGTATAAATAATCATTTACACTATTGATGTAAATGTACAGAACACATTATTCCAAGAACTATACTACCTGCAGTTGTGAAGGCAGCTGCTTTCATTTAGGAACAGCTTGCCATTAACCATGTGCTTTAATCAGTTCTTTGGATTTCTATCAACTCTGAGGGACATGGAGTTCAGAGAAAGGGCTCACATTTACTGAATATCTACAGTGTTCCAAGCTCATTCATAAATGCTTTAATTTTCTCATATCATTTGATATAGAATGTTATGAAGTAAGTGCTATTATTATCCCTGTCTTCAAAGAAAGAAAAACTCAAGAGTTGAACTCTAAATTCTGGCTATTCCTTTGCTCTTTGGAGAGACTCAAAATACAGGGAGGTCAGGATTGTGTGAATTCATGGAAAGGTAACAAAAGATAGCTTGACTGGGTCCGTCATCCTCCAACTTCCCAAGAAGAGTGAGCCAGGGCATAATTTAGAGTTATGGGGGCAGGGAGGGCAATATGGAGGCCAGAGGAGAGTAGGAATGATGGGAATGACTCTAAATTTTGGTGCTCTGTTGTAATCTGCTATATCTACTTTATTCAGTAAGTTTAAGAAGGGTATTGCTAGATTCATAGACAAACATATTGTTAGAGAATTTCTCTAAAGAATCCCAAAAGGTCAGCTTTAAGAAAGGACCATTGTAGGCTTTAGTCTCAGACCATCTCTTCTTCCTCTGTATTCTCCCAGGACCATTTTATTCATGTCCATAGCTACAAATACCTTTTATAAACCAGTGACTCTCAAATCTATACCACAATCCAGACCTCTCCCCTAAATTTCTTTTCACATATCCGACTCCCTTGTGCAGATCTAACTTGGATGGCCCACAGACCTCAAGTGGAAATATCTCCCTGCTGCTCTCCTCTTGCTCCTTGTTTCACATTCCAGTGAATGACAGCACTATCCACTCAGTTGTCCAAATGAGAAAACTAAGCAACTTCCTTGGCTTTATGTTTTCCCTTACTGCCCTTCATCCACTTCACTTTGAATCTCGTCAATAACTGAACCTGTCAACTCTGTCTTCCAGTTATCCCTGGAATCCACATACCTCTGTCTGTCAGGAGCTCAAGTGAGCCAGAGAACATTTAGCTGTCAGGTGTTGGAGCTGCTGATTAACGATGAGCTAAAAGTAATAGTCAAGTCTTTAATCATTTAACTACAATAGCACAAGGAAGAGGATAAAAGCAAACTAAGTGTTGACACCCTCCATTTCATTTTCTGCTGTGGAATTATGAACTGATGCAGTTGACTCAATGTAGAGTGAACCCCAAACAAGAGGCTCCTACAATTTTATGAACTGTGGAGCCAAAAGAGAGGAAGATGGAGAAGGGCCAGAAGTGAGAAAATACTGAGTATTGTGTTGGAATGGGAAAAGCATTTTCTAGGGTCCCTGATAAGGAGACCTCCTAGTGGAGATATCTGGACAAGGATACAGAGTACATAAGAGTATGGCTGCAGCTCCCTTTAGAGACTGCAGTGCATTGGCTAGTGTGGGAGAGAGGCTTTTCCCTATGCGGCCTGCCTGCTAAAGCCTTTCTAATTGCCTATTGTAGGACCTGAAAAGCCACAAACAGGATTTTGGCATGAAGCTGGACTCCTCATTCCCTATTCCTTGTTCTACAACCTTAGCCCAAGCCACTGTCCTCTCTTACCTCTGAAACAGCCTCCTTACTCATCTCCTTGAAGACAGGCTTGCCATCCTCCAGGCTGTTTTCCATAAAGCTGCCTAAAGGATCTTTGTAAAATAGAAATATGATCTAATCATTCCTATATCAGTCAGATTCTCTAAAGGAAATAAACTTTAATTGAGATGGTTCAGATGAAAACTTTCCATAGAAAAGTTTCTTACAGAGATGTGAGCAAAATTAAGGAGGCTGGGAACAGGGGAAGTCATATCCATCTTTAAGGCCTGTAGGGTCAAGAAATAGTTACTCAATGAGAGCTGGAGACCCAATAGAGATAAATAGTCACTGACAGATACAGCACTGAAGCAAGAGGGCATGAGGCATAGACAACTCATTGGCCAAACTGAACCAAAAGCCAGCAGGCAAGAGAAACTGAGTGGTGGACCCTGTGGGGATCAGCTTTCCATGGCAAAATCAAGGCAAAGAGTAGGTTTTCATGTAAGGGAAACAGAGAAGAACCAGCACAATACCCCTGCTTAAACCTCACCAATGTCTTCAGTGTGCTTATAGGATAAAGTCCAAGATCCTTGATATGGTTCTAGCTGTTTCCTGATCTAGACTGGGTCTTCTTCACCAATTTTATCACATATTTCCCTCTCTTCCTGCTCTATACTTCACTCACGTCAACTTTGGGTCTTTCATATCCAGGCCTTTTAAGAACTATTCTCTCTTTCAGAATTATTTTCTCCACTCTACCTTTTTCTTCAGTTTTACTGAAATATAATTGACATACAACACTGTGTAAGTTAAAGTTGTACAGCATAATGATTTGACTTACATGCATTATGAAATGATTATTACAGTAAGTCTAGAACCTCTATCATTTCATAGAAATGCCAAACTTAAAGAAAAAATTGCTTAAAATTAAAATTCTTAGGATTTACTCTCTTAGTAACTTTAGTATATAAAATGCAACTACATTTATTATGTTGTATACTACAATCAGTCACTCTCACTTTAATCTAGATGCAGTGAACTCACTTTTTCAATCTCATTAAATATCACTTCGTGCAATAAGTCTATTCTTACATGACTCTGATTGGGTTTAGTGCTTTCTCATGGATTCCCATATCCTATTTTCACATCAAAACCTTAAATGAACTTCCTGTCACTCCCACTATACTGTAAGCTTTAGGGAGCACAGATTTTATCTATCATGTTCACCATTGTATCCTTGGTGTACCTGGTACTGGTAAGTACTTACTGAATGAATGAGCATTTATTAGATTGCATGTACTTGTCATTCACTACCTTTTCCATTGATTTCTTTTTGTATCTATTTTACGTAGAGAGTTTATTAGGAGAGGCTGCTAGATGTTATCAGTGTCTTTTCAGCAAGTGTTCATGTGGTCATATGGTTTTTCTCTTTAATTTTCTGTTGTAATAAATTATTGATTTTGGACCATACACTTGGATTCCTAAGAGTTTTACCATCTAGTAATAATACATGTAATTCATTTTATTAGATGCTAAATTTTGTTTGCTGATAACTTACTTAGAATTTTTATATCTAGATTCATTAGTGAAAGTGGCCTGAAAGTTTTGTTTTTTCATGCTCTTTATTTGGTTTCAGCAAAAGGATTATGCTGGCTTATAAAATAGAGGAGCTTAAATTGCATCAGAATTACCTGTTATTTAAGAGTTAGAGCACAGTTCAGTTCAGTTCAGTCACTCAGTCGTGTCCGACTCTTTGCGACCCCATGAATCGCAGCGCGCCAGGCCTCCCTGTCCATCACCATCTCCCGGAGTTCACTCAGACTCACGTCCATCGAGTCCGTGATGCCATCCAGCCATCTCATCCTCGGTCGTCCCCTTCTCCTCCTGCCCCCAATCCCTCCCAGCATCAGAGTCTTTTCCAATGAGTTAACTATTCGCATGAGGTGGCCAAAGTACTGGAGTTTCAGCTTTAGCATCATTCCTTCCAAAGAAATCCCAG
>SJYX01017891.1:40108-213785 GCA_006410675.1 Oreotragus oreotragus
TCTCCAGCATTTATCGCTTGTAGACTTTTGGATAGCAGCCGTTCTGACTGGCATGAAATGGTACCTCATTGTGGTTTTGATTTGCATTTCTCTGATAATGAGTAATGTTGAGCATCTTTTCATGTGTTTGTTAGCCATCTGTATGTCTTCTTTGGAGAAATGTCTGTTTAGTTCTTTAGCCCATTTTTTTGATTGGGTTGTTTATTTTTCTGGAATTGAGCTGCAGGAGCTGGTTGTATATTTTTGAGATTAATCCTTTGTCAGTTGCTTCATTTGTTATTATTTTCTCCCATTCTGAAGGCTGTCTTTTCACCTTGTTTATAGTTTCCTTTGTTGTGCAAATGCTTTTAAGTTTAATTGGGTCCCATTTGTTTATTGTTGCTTTTATTTCCAATACTCTGGCAGGTGCATGCAGATTTATGAGAACTGTATTTACTTTGTAAATTATACCTTTTAAAATAACTTAGTGCTCTTTTTCATGTACAATTTTTTTCATCTTAAATTCAATTTCAACTAATATTAATATTGATATTCCTGCTTTCTTTTTTGCTTAAAATTACCTATTTTCTTTCTGTTTATTCATTTTCAAGCTTGATCATTTTGTTTTAAATGTTAATTGTAAGCACAGTATATCTCATTCCTTTAAACAGATCTAGTTTTATTTTTGATGTACAATATTATATTAGTTTCAGGTATGTAAGATATTCAGTATTTTTATACATTACAAAATGATAATCTGCCTGGGTCCAGCCCCGGTGGATCCAGGGTAATTCGAAGGGGAGATGGAGTAGGTGTCCTGGGAAAGAACTTATTTAATTACAGATATAAAGAGAGATTAGAAAAGGATAGTGTAGTAGGAAATATTAGTGGAGAAAAAGAGGCTGAATAACTTGGGTTACGTGGAATACCAATAAAACTCCAAGACAAGGAGTTTGCACCACCTACATAGGCCACAGGCATCTTTCTGTTCTCCCGAAGGAGAGGAGACACTGAGGCCTCCCCAGTCAGATCTTAGAAGCCCAGGCAAAATTAGCAGGCTTGGTGAGTATCCATGCTCCAGATGGGAATTCAGCCAGAAGAGGAGAGAAAGAACGACATGGGGGAGTCTGTCTTTCCAGAAACTGATCCGTTTTCTTTATTTTCAGGTTTGCTTATATACTTTTTGTTATACATAGGGATGAATACAGAGTCTCGTGGGGTCAGCAGACCTGATCTTTATCAAAATCAGGTGCTTCATATAAAAGTATACAAAGGTCTTAGGGGTTTTACATCATATTCTGGCCATGAGGCTTGCTGACATTTTATGGCCCTTTCTGATAATGGTCAGTCAACCAGAAAACTTATTTTTTCCAGGGGTGATTTTTTTCTTAAACTAGGCACCACCCTCCAAAGGTACCAGATAAAGTTGCATTCCTATAGGGTGAGGGTGCAGGGGGTTATAATCAAGAAAAGGAATTTACTTAGCCTAAGGTTCAACATGACTAATATCAAAGGTTAATACTTATTTCTCCCATACGCTAGTTATATTCATTATAAGGGCAGGGAATATGGAGATTTAGCAGCAAATATTGGCTCAACAAATGAAAAACTCTTCACCAATATAATTTCTAATCAACCCACTATACTATACTAATAATTTTCTAACTTTTCAAAAGAATCTGTATTTAGAATGTTTAAAGCATCTTGTGCCTCTCATGGTTGGGAGGCTGTAAACAATCACATGTGGCCAGACGAACCTGCTCAGGCAGGCTAAAGAAACTTCAGAGGAATTTGTAAGTTGAAACATTCTTGTCACGCCCAAGAATTTTTATTGACTGGAGCTGCAAGTTAACTCTTTCTCTGAGAGAGGTGGTGGGGGGCAGCCCCCCGTAAAGTCAGAGGTGTAGGTGAGAGCATAACACAGTAAAGTAGGCAGATTCTGGTTTGGGGGGTAGATGCTCGGGAACAGGGGGTCTCCTGAGGCTCGATCCTGCCTTTGCGTAATGCCAAGCTTCCCTGGTGGCTCAGCGGTTAAAACGTCTGCCTCCAACGCGGGAGACCTGGGTTCGATCCCTGGGTCGGGAAGATCCCCTGGAGAAGGAAATGGCAATCCACTCCAGTATTCTTGCCTGGAGAATCCCATGGACAGAGAAGCCTAGTAGGTTACAGTCCACAGGGTCGCAAAGAGTCAGACACGACTGAGCGACTTCACCTTCACCTTCAAGCCTCCTTCCTCATGACCTTTGCCACGGGTGGAGTTCCTCATGCTGGCTCCTGGAAATAATCTTGAAAAGTCTAGTTACCATCTATCACCATATGAAGTTATTAACAATATTATTGACTATGTTTCCAATTCTGTATATTATATCTTCATGATTTTCAATTTTATGACTAGAAGTTTGCACCTCTTAATCTCCCTCAACTATTTCACTCATCCCCCTATGCTTCTCCCTCCCCGAAATCACCAGTGTGTCTTCTGTATTTTTGAGTATGTTCTATTTTATGTTTGTTCATTTGTTTTGTTTTTTAGCTTCCACATATATGTAAGTAAGTAAGCAAGTTAGACAACCTTGTCTAACTCAATGAAAATATGAGCCAAGGCGTGTAGGGCCACCCAAGACAGATGGGTCATGGTGGAGAGTTCTGACAAAATGTGATCCACTAGAGAAGGGAATGGCAAACCACTTCAGTATTCTTGCCTTGAGAACCCCATGAACAGCATGAAAAGACAAAAAGGTAGGACACCAAAAGATGAACACCCCAGGTTGGTAGGTGCCCAGTATGCTATGGGAGATCAGTAGAGAAATAACTCCAGAAAGATGAAGAGATGGAACCAAGGCAAAAACAACACCCTGTGATGGATGTGACAGATGATGGAAGTAAAGCCTGATGCTATAAAGAGCAATATTGCCTAGGAACCTAGAATGTCAGGTCCATGAATCAAGACAAATTGGAAGTGGTCAAACAGGAGATGGCAAGAGTGAACACTGACATTTTAGGAATCAGAGAACTAAAATTAATTGGAATGGGTGAATTTAATTCAGATGACCATTATATCTACTACTGTGGGCAAGAATACCTTAGAAGAAATGGAGCAGCCATCATAGTCAACAAAAGAGTCCGAAATGCAGTACTTGGATGCAATCTCAAAAATGAAAGAATGATCTCTGTTCGTTTCCAAGGCAAACCATTCAATATCACAGTAATGCCAGTCTATGCCCCTACCAGTAATACTGAAGAAGCTGAAGTTGAATGGTTCTATGAAGACCTACAAGACCTTTTAGAACTAACATCCAAAAAAGATGTCCTTTTCATTATAGGGGACTGGAATGCAAAAATAGGAAGCCAAGAAATACCTGGAGTAACAGGCACAATTGGCCTTGGAGTACAAAATGAAGCAGGTCAAAGGCTAACAGAGTTTTGCCAAGAGAACACACTGATCATAGCAAACAACTTCTTCCAATAACACAAGAGAAGACTCTACACATGGACATCACCAGATGGTCAAACCAAAAAAGATGTCCTTTTCATTATAGGGGACTGGAATGCAAAAATAGGAAGCCAAGAAATACCTGGAGTAACAGGCACAATTGGCCTTGGAGTACAAAATGAAGCAGGTCAAAGGCTAACAGAGTTTTGCCAAGAGAACACACTGATCATAGCAAACAACTTCTTCCAATAACACAAGAGAAGACTCTACACATGGACATCACCAGATGGTCAATACTGAAGTCAGATTGATTATATTCGTTGCAGCCAAAGATGAAGAAGCTCTATACAGTCAGCAAAAACAAGAATGGAAGCTGACTGTGGCTCAGATCATGACCACCTTATGCCAAATTCAGACTTAAATTGAAGAAAGTAGGGAAAACCACTAGACCTAAACTAAACATACCATTTAGGTGTGACCTAAATCAAATCCCTTACAATTGTACAGTGGAAATGACAAATAGATTCAAGGGTTTAGATCTGATAGACAGAGTGCCTGATGAACTATGGACAGAGGTTTGTGACATTGTACAAGAGGCAGTGATCAAGACTATCTCTAAGAAAAAGAAATGCAAAAAGGCAAAATAGTTGTCTGAAGAGGCCTTACAAATAGCTGAGAAAAGAAGAGAAGCTAAAGGCAAAGGAGAAAAGGAAAGATATACCCATTTGAATTTAGAGTTCCAAGGAATAGCAAGGAGAGATAAGAAAGCCTTCCTCTGTGATCAATGCAAAGAAACATAAGAAAATAATAGAATGGGAAAGACTAGAAATCTCTTCAAGAAAACTAGATACCAAAGGAACATTTCATGCAACAATGGGCACTATAAAGGACAGAAATGGTATGGACCTAACAGAAGCAGAAAATATTAAGAAGAGGTGGCAAGAATACAAAGAAGAACTATACAAAAAAGATCTTCATGACCCAGATAATCACAATGGTGTGATTACTCAACTAGAGCCAGATATCCTGGAATGTGAAGTCAAGTGGGCCTTAAGAAGCATCACTATGAAGAAAGCTAGTGGAGGTGATGGAATTCCAGCTGAGCTATTTCAAATCCTGAAAGATGATGCTGTGAAAGTGCTGTACTCAATATGCCAGCAAATTTGGAAAACTCAGCAGTGGCCACAGGACTGGAAAAGGTCAGTTTTTATTCCAATCCCAAAGAAAGGCAATGCCAAAGAATGTTCAAACTATTGCACAGTTGCACTCATCTCACACGCTAGCAATGTTCAAAATTCTCCAACCCAGGCTTCAAGAGTACTTGAACTATGAACTTCCAGATGTTCAACCTGGATTTAGAAAAGGCAGAGGAACCAGAGATCAAGTTGCCAACATCGGTTGGATCATCGAAAAAGCAAGAGAGTGCCAGAAAAACATCTACCTCTGCTTTATTGACTATGCCAACGTCTTTGACCATGTTGACCACAACAAACTGTGGAAATTTCTTTAAGAGATGGGAATACCAGACCACCTGACCGGCCTCCTGAGAAATCTATATGCAGGTCAAGAGGCAACAAATTAGAACTGGACATAGAACAACAGACTGATTCCAAATCAGGAAAGGAGTACATCAAGGCTGTATTTAACATATATGCAGAGTACATAACACAAAATGCTGGGCTGGATGAAACACAAGGTAGAATCAAGATTGCTGGGAGAAATATCAATGACCTCAGACATACAGATGACACCACCCTTATGGCAGAAAGTGAAGAAGAACTAAAGAGCCTCTTGATGAAAGTAAAAGAGGAGAGTGAAAAAGTTGACTTAATACTCAACATTCACGAAACTAAGATCATGACATCCGGTCCCATCATTTGATGGCAAATAGATGGGGAAACAATGGAAACAGTGAAAAACTTTATTTTGGGGGGCTCCAAAGTCCCTGCAGATGGTGACTGCAGCCATGAAATTAAAAGACACTTGCTCCTTGGAAGAAAAGCTATGACCAACCTAGATAGCATTTTAAAAAGCAGAGACATTACTTTGCCAACAACGGTCCATCTAATCAAAGCTATGGTTTTTCCAGTAGTCATGTATGGATGTGAGAATTGGACTATAAAGAAAGCTGAGCGATGGAGAATTGATGCTTTTGAATTGCGGTGGTGGAGAAGACTCCTGAGAGTACTTTGGACTGCAAGGAGATCCAACCAGTCAATCGTAAAGGAAATCTGTCCTGAAAATTCATTGGAAGGACTGATGATGTAGCTGGAACTCCAATATTTAGCCGCATGATATGAAGAACTGACTCACTGGAAAAGACCCTGATGCTGGGAAAGATTGAAGGTGGGAGGATAAGGGCACAACAGAGGATGAGATGATTGGATGGCATCACTGACTCACTGGACATTAGTTTGAATAAGCTCCAGGAGTTGATGATGGACAGGGAGGCCTGGCATGCTGTGGTCCATGGGGTTGCAGAGAGTTGGCACAACTGAGTGACTGAACTGAACTATGAGCACTTTTATGGAATATGAGATTTAAACCTTGACAAGGACTCTTGAGTACAGGACAAACTGGGTCACCTTCTAAGGTGACTCTTTAACGGTTGAAAAGAATCATGACTAATGCCGAGTTTCCCAGAAGATAACAGAGTAGGGAATAAAGAGGCAAAGGAAATAGCCATGCTGAAACAAATATGTTATGTGAAACCAAAGACTCTCAGATGATGATGTGCCAAATAAGGGCTCAGAGTACATGTCGTTTCTTCAGATATTAGGAATGCACTGGTTAAAAGGATATCAGGATCATCAGGAAGTTCAGCAGCAGGTCTTTTCTGCTTACTCCGGCTGTTGGTAGGAGATGCAGTCACAGAGCCAGGTTCATTAAGAGTCATGTGGATAATGGGGCCCTTGAAGTAGTAGAAGTCAGGTGGTAGTGCTTGGCTACTTAAAGTCAAAGTGTCACAGTTTTCACAATGACCAGCAAAATCAGAGAGGCTGCCAAGAAAGCTTGATCTTCAGGAGGTTACTGAGATATTAATGGAATTTGACACCTCTATAGGCAAAATACACAGGCAGTTATTTTGGCAGGCACTCAAGAGTATTGTGCAACCAAAAAAAAGAAAGGGAGGGGGCAATCATGGAAGACGTAGAAGTTGAACACAGAAGTCCTAGTAGAGTTATGGTACCTTGCTCAGTTCTTAGATCTAAACCAGTTTTTATACAGAGAACCCATTGACTGAAGACGAAGCTAGGTCATGAGTAGGCGGGACCCTGAAACATGATGGCAAGCATACACTGTAATGATTTTTTCAGTTCTTCCTTATGACCACTTACTCAGATGACTGTATACTGGAGAAAAAGCTGTGCCCAGTTCCTTTGACCTAAAGAAAAGTGCTATAGTAGTAGGAAAAGCCAAGTAGAAACTTTGGAAACTGCCTTCCCCTAGCTGGCCAACATATGAAGTCAAACACAGTATCACATCCTTGTGGCAGATGGGAGGGCAGTGCTGGTGGAAATTAGTGCCATTTTTAAAGACTTAAATTCATAGCAGTGATGGTCCTTATAGTATCTCCATTTAATTAATAAGTCTGTTCCCTGCATAAACTGACTAGATTCGGAAGGATGACTGTAGCTACTGCAAGCTCAACCAAGTAATAGCCTAATAGCATCTTCTGTGCCAGACATGGTATACTTACTAGAATAGATGGATAAGGCCTTCAGTAAATAGTGTGCAAACAACAATTTGGTAAATGTATTCTTTTCTATTCTGATCAGGAACAGTACGATCTGGCATAAAAAACAGACTTATAGAATAATGGAACAGAATAGACAGCATGGAAATAAACCTAAATATATATTGTCAACTAATTTTCAACAGGGCCACTAAGAACACACACTGGAAAGGGATAATCTCCTCAGTAAATGGTATTGGGAAACTGGACAACCACATGCAAAATAATGAAATTGGAACTATACCTTACACCATGTACAAAAGTCAACTTAAAATGCATTAAAGACTTAAGGAAAAGACCTGAAATCACTATCCTCCCAGAAGAAAAAACAAGTAAGCCAAACAATCAGCTGCTGCTGCTGCTGCTAAGTTGCTTCAGTCGTGTCCGACTCTATGCGACCCCATAGACGGCACCCACTTTTAAAAAATGGATATGACACAAATAGACATTTTTCTGAAGAAGGTGCACAAGTGATCAAAAGGTGCCAGAAAATATACATGAAAATACAAATCAAAACTATAGTAAGATATCACCTCACACCTGTTACAATGACTATTATTTAAAAATTAAAAAATAACAAATGCTGGTAAGGATGTGGACAAAAGGAAATCCTTTGTATAATATTGGTGGGGTTGTGAACTAGTTCAGCCATTATGGGAAACAGTACAGCAACTTCTCAAAAAATTAAAAATAGAACTACCATATGATTTAGCAGTCCCACTGCTGAATATATATTCAAAGAAATATATATTCTTTGCTGGGTATATATTCAAAGAAAATGAAATCATTGTCTTGAAAAGGCATTTGTACTCTCCTGTTTGTTGCAACATTATTCACAGTAGAAAAGACATGGAACAACCTAATTGGCAGTGGATGAATGGGTGTAGAAAATATGTATGTGTACTCACATGTAAATACAAACATACACAAACACAGAGAGTTCGAGGTTTGGGGTAGCACAAGCCACCCATCTCCTTTCATGGCCTTGCAATAAGCTTTTCTCTGCTCCAAAATGACATTTCATTTTGTTTAACCTCACTGTGCATCAGGCACAAGAACTTGCACTAACACAGAGAGAAACATTATTCAGCCATTAAAAAGAAGAGATCCTATCATTTACAGCAACATAGATAAACCTAGAGGACATCATGCTAAGTGTAATAAACCAGACATGGAAATAAAAACATTGCATGATCTTGCTTATATGTGAAATATGAAAAAAAAACTGAGCTTGCAGAAACAGAGAGTTGAGTGGTAGTTATCAGGAGGGAGGATGGCGGAGATGGAGAGGTGTTGCTCAAGGGTGCGAACTTTCAGTTATGAAATGAATAAGTCCTGGAATTCTAATGTGGCATGGTTACTGTACTTAAAGTAAGGAAAACTTGAAATTTGTTTTTCAAAGACTCTTTCAAAGAAAAAGTTTGATCGTTGTTATTTTTGTAACAATATCACATTATTTTAATTATTATAGCTTTATTTTTTCAATGTATATAATTGAGTATTCATTCTGTATCATATCTAAGAATATCTAAGATTTTTAAAAAATCTTTTTCATTTGTAATTTCTCTCTTGTGTATTTGTCTTGCTTAATAGTAAGAAACTTGAGAAGTTAAATTATCTGCATGATTGCTTAAAGCAGAGCTTGTCAAACCTTTTGACCTAGGACACATAGAAAACAATTGCATTTGCACAACTACCTGGAGTAAGCAAAAAAGGCATCTCAAATTCAGGCTGATCTGAAGGGTTTGGGCTCTCAAAGAAAGGAATGCAAAGGGATAAAGCAGACGGGTTTCAATTTAACATTGGAAGGTAAGGGAGGGTAGGCTTCATTGAGAAGGTGTCATTTAAGCAAATTCATCAAGAATATTAAGAAGTAGTCATTCAAGTATCTGGGGGAAAACTGTTCCAGTGTGAGGAAACAGCAGAGACAAAGGCCACAAGGCAAGGGTAACACATTTGGCCTTGAGAAATAGCAAGAATTCCTTTGAGGAAGGAAGAGAGTAAAGGGACATGCTGTGGGTTTGTTTAAAGAGGTAACTGTGGCATGTTAGATAGGACCTTAAGGCTCAAAGAAAAGACTTGACTTTTTATTCAGAGACAAATGGGGAGCCACCACAGGCATTTAGCAGAAGAGTGGCTTAATCTGAATAGACTAGGGTGTCTAGGGTCAAAACAGGGAAACTTGAAAAGAGGCTAGAGCCATAATCCCATTAAGAGGTGATGGTGATGTAGACCAGGTAAGAGCAATGGAAGTGGTAACAAATGATTAAATTCTGGATCTTATGAAGGTTGACTTGGGTCAGTTGCTTAACATCTCTGAACATTAGTTATAAATCAGTAACATGAAGATAAATAGTGTTGGGGTCCTTTAATGGACCGGGACCTGGCGGTCCAGAGTCGACGATAAGAAAGTGAAAGAGAGAGCCAGAGAGAGAGAAAGAAAGAAAGACACGGGGACCCAAGCTCTGATGGAGCAAAGGTGCTTTAATGATTTTTATATATAGGCTGTTGTATAAGAAATTTCTTTCATCAATGATAAAGATCAGAAAACCAAATGTATAGTAACCATTACCAAGGGAACAAGGGATAATAATGGTCACAAGGTCAGGAGACAATCCATATCTCAAGAAAAAGGGGGGCAAAACTAAGCAGTCTTGTTATAAAGAGAATGTTTACTAAAGGAGACCCAAGCCTGTCTCACACAATGACCTCAGTCCTGAGAGCTGCATGCAGTTCTACTCGCCTCCGACAGAGGCTGGTAAGGAACAGAGGATTTATGAGAAACAGCATGTAGGAATCCTCCCGTTAAACATTCCCTGACAAAATAGTATCTACCTTGTATAGGTATTATGGGACTAAACGAGATAGTACACGTAAGGTGTTTAATATGGTGCATGGCTCAAAGTAAGCAACAGGGCGTGGAAGCAAAAAGTCTTATTAAAAGAATTCAGAAAATCATCTACTCATTCACTTATGCCCTCCAAAAGTACTAATTGAAATAAATATTTGTATTTTGAATACAAGTTCAGATTTGAAGGGGTTATGGTTAAAATTCCTTGGGGAAGCCACTCAGATAAAACTGAGACTATAGAAACTTTTTTGAAGTATAAAGTACTTTGATGTTGGCTAGAAATGTCCAGTCTCAATGACTGTAGGAGATTCCAACCATAAATCTTATTTACTAAAATATCTCTTGAGGAGGACACACTTGTGAGTCTCTTTATTTTGCCACTCTCACAAATTCATCTTTCTGCATCTATGAAGAATCAGATTACCCAATAGGAGCTTTTAAGTCAAGAGAAAACTGGAGGGGAGAATTAGTTATAGCTGAGTCAGCATTTCAGGGTTAAACTTTCTGCCTTTCTATCCCGACTGACCTCAATATTTTGGATTCTATTGTTTAACTTCAGTAGAAGATCAACCTTTCAATAATCCTGGTTTGTACGTAATTGAAGAGTAGGAACTAAGAGCTACAGACTTATGATGAAACATTTACTACCTGAGCAAGCACATTTTTTTACTCACACCGTACTCTGCTCAACAGACATTATGACAATGGGGGAGAAAACCTTTCAGATTAATTATTAAGAGATTATCCAGTTGGTCTTGAGTAATATGATTCTCTGAAATTCGTGTGGCAGAAATAAGTGGCTTTATGTGCACTCAGCACCTATGTGTTTATTATGACTCTACTATGTCTCCATGAGCAGGTATTGGGCACAGAGGATACAAAGAAGACTGAGACATTAGGAACTGCTTCTAGGAGGGGCTGTCAATCTGAGAAGATACCCAGGGACCATACTGTCATTTCTGCCCCAGACTAGACCCCTGGTCTTCTGACAGAGATGTCTGCCCCAGGAAGATGGCTAGAGATGGGGATCTCAGGCCTTTGAGCTGGATGTCTTTGGTGTGCCTCTCGAGGTCCAGTCTCCCACAACCCTTCTGATGATTATAGAGGCTGACATTTATAGGCTGCTCCCCTTGGTAGCTTTGCCCAGATTAGTTTCAAACAAATACCTATTTCTCTCTCATGTGGCACAAGGACTGAGAGTTGATAACACCTCTGCGGCTCAACTGTGGATAGGTGGCACTACAAGTCTGTTCCACACGTCTGTCTTCAAATCCAGGGCCCCTAGCTAAAGGATCAGTCACTCTTGGGACATACAAGAAGAGAGTGACGTCAGGGATTTTCGATCCTGGGCTCCCTCCTTAACCAAGTTTCTGTGCGTTGGTGGATTCCCTGTACTGAACCATCAGCTGCCACCTGACAATCCCTTCCTAGAGCTACACTTTCTGGGCCCAGCTTTTCTCCTCCTTCATGACCCTTCCAGCACAAAAAGCAGCACCGTGCTCGGTTCCCCTTCACACTGCCCAGCCTTTTGAAACTGATTCTTTTGTTAACCCTCCTTGGGTTCCCTGTTTTTAGTGCCATGGTTTTCCTGCTAGGACCTATCTGACAGAGCCTTGTTACAGAGTTAGAGACTGCACTGATGCAGTTGTTCTCCACAGGTAGATTGGGGCACAGCAGAAATCTGGGTGCCCTGAGACAGAAGAAATTAAATTCCAAGCCAGGAAAGAGTCCATCTAGCCAGCAGCTCTACTGCAGCCTCTAGGGTCTATTTTTCCCTTCTCTCTGGTGCCACTCTGGGAATGTAAAAAAAAGAAAGAAAGAAAGCTTGATATTTGAGAGAAGTAGTTCACAACGCATTGGTGTCTGGACATTGGTAAAGTTCAGAAGCACCTAGATGGGTCTAATGTTCAGCTAGATGTTCTAGATAATGACCCTGGCAGGTAATTTTTTGGGAGATGTTGGGATGAAAGGGGTATAGGCACAGTGTCCAAGGTAGTTTCTCTGTGAAACATCAGAACCCTCAACCACTTCAGAGCCCTCAAACCATGTGTGAAGGGTTTGTGATGGTTGGGACCTGGCATCTCTGAAGCACATGAGGCTGGAGTCTCACGCCAGTGCTTTTTGCTCTACGGTGGCCCTTTCCTGCAGTTCTCTTTCTTTCTGCTATTCCACGATAGGTTAGTCTGACAACCTGGGCTGCTGGCTTTGCATTCACTCCCTTATACTGTACCACACTGCATACAACTGGCTATATTCCTTGTGTTCTGTGCTCAGTCATTCAGTCCTGTCTGACTCTTTGCAGCCCCATGGACTGTAAGCCTACCAGGCTCTTCTGTCCATGGAATTTTCCAGGCAAGAATATGTCATAGCTAATTTATTTTGTACATAATAGTTTGTATCTCTTAATCCCCTACCTCTAACTTGCCCTCGCCCACTTTCCTCTCTCCAATGGTAATGATTAGTTTGTTTTCTGTAACTGTGGGTCTGTTTCTCTTTAAAAAAAATTTTTTTTGCAGTATAATTGATTTACAGTGTTGTTCATTTCTGCTATTCAACGAAGTTATTGATTGTATATATGTGTGTATATATATTATTTTTTATATTATTTTCCATTAGCTTATCACAGAATATTGAATATACTTCCTTGTGCTATGCAGTATTAGTTGGTTGTTTATCCATTCTATATATAACAGTTTGTATTTACTAATCCAGACTCCCAGTACTTCTCGCCCTGTCACTCTCACCCTTGGCAACTGCAAGTCTGTTCTCTATTATCTATGAGTCTGTTTCTGTTTCATAGATATGTTCATTTGTGTCGTATTTTAGACTCCATTACAAGTAATATTATATGATATCTATCTTTCTTTTTCTGACTTACTTCACTTAAGTAATTTTACTTATTTACTTCACTTAATGATAATTTCTGGGTCCATCCATGTTGTTGCAAATGACATTATTTTGTTCTTTTAATGGCTGAGTAATATTCCATTATATATATATATATATACACACACATATATACATTATATACAATTGTATATATAGATACACTGCATCTTCTTTATCCCACCATCTATTGATAGATGTTTAGGTTGTTTCCATGTCTTGGTTATTGTAAAAAAAAAAAAAGTGCTGTTATGAACATAGAGGTGCATGCAACTTTTTGAATTATAGTTTTGTCTGAGCATATGTCCAGGAGTGGAAATCCTGGATCATATGACAGCTGTATTTTTAGTTTTTTGAGGAACCTCCATACTATTTTCCATAGTGGCTGTACCAATTTACATTCATAACAAGAGTGTAAGAGGGTTCCCATTTTATGGTGTCTTGTCTTATATTTAATGCTTTAAGTCATTTTGAATTTATTTTTATGTATGGTGTGAGGGCGTGTTCCAACTTCATTGATTTGTCTGTGGCTGTCCAACTTTTCCAAAACCACTTTTTGAAGAGACTGGGATTAGGGTGTTAAAGTCTCTTACCATTATTGTATTCTTGTCAGTTTCTCCCTTTTGGGCTGTTTTATTTGTTTATGTATTTGAATACTCCTACTTCCAGATGTTCAAGCTGGTTTTAGAAAAGGCAGAGGAACCAGAGATCAAATTGCCAACATCCGCTGGATCATCGAAAAAGCAAGAGAGTTCCAGAAATCATCTATTTCTGCTTTATTGACTATGCCAAAGCCTTTGACTGTGTGGATCACAATAAACTGTGAAAAATTCTGAAAGAGATGGGAATACCAGATCACCTGACCTGCCTCTTGAGAAACCTATATGCAGGTCAGGAAGCAACAGTTAGAACTGGACATGGAACAACAGACTGGTTCCAAATAGGAAAAGGAGTATGTCAGGGCTGTATATGTCACCGTGCTTCTTTAACTTATATGCAGAGTACATCATGAGAAACGCTGGGCTTTAAGAAGCACAAGCTGGAATCAAGATTGCCAGGAGAAATATCAATAACCTCAGATATGCAGATGACACCACCCTTATGGCAGAAAGTGAAGAGGAACTCAAAAGCCTCTTGATGAAAGTGAAAGTGGAGAGTGAAAAAGTTGGCTTGAAGCTCAACATTCAGAAAACTAAGATCATGGCATCTGGTCCCATCACTTCATGGGAAATAGATGGAGAAACAGGGAAAGCAGTGTCAGACTTTATTTTTGGGGGGTTCCAAAATCACTGCAGATGGTGATTGCAGCCATGAAATTAAAAGATGCTTACCCCTTGGAAGGAAAGTTATGACCAACCTAGATAGCATATTGAAAAGCAGAGATGTTACTTTGCCAACAAAGATCCATCTAGTCAAGGCTATGGTTTTTCCAGTGGTCATGTATGGATGTGAGAGTTGGACTGTGAAGAAAGCTGAGCACCGAAGAATCGATGTTTTTGAACTGTGGTGTTGGAGAAGACTCTTGAGAGTCCCTTGGACTGCAAGGAGATCCAACCAGTCCATTCTGAGGGAGATCAGCCCTGGGATTTCTTTGGAAGGACTGATGCTAAATCTGAAACTCCAGTACTTTGGCCACCTCATGCGAACAGTTAACTCACTGGAAAAGACTCTGATACTGCGAGGGGTTGGGGGCAGGAGGAGAAGGGGACAACAGAGGATGAGATAGCTGGATGGCATCACTGACTCAATGGACGTGAGTCTGAGTGAACTCCAGGAGTTGGTGATGGACAGGGAGGCCTGGCGTGCTACAATTCATGGGGTCGCAAAGAGTTGGACACGACTGAACGACTGAATTGAACTGAACTGATGTTGGGTGTATACATGTTAGCAATATCCTCTTCTTGTATTGATCCTTTTATCATCATATATATAGTGTACTTCTGTATCTCTCTGTATAGCCTTTGTTTTAAAGGCCGTTTTGTCTGATGTGACTATTGTGACCCCTGGTTTGTTATCTTTTCCATTTGCATGAAATGTATTTTTTTCTATCCCCTCATTTTCAATCTATGTGTATCCTTCGCCCTTAAGTGGGTGTCTTGTAAGCAGCATATTATGGCTTTTTTTTTTTAATCCAATCTGCTACTCTGTGTCATTTGATTAGAGCAATTAGATTATTGGCATTTAAGGTAGTTACTGAGAGATATGTATTTATTGCCATTTTAAAGCTTGCTTGTGCATTAATTTTGTATTTCTTTTTTGCCCCTTTCTTTTTCTTTTTTCTCTTGTGGTTTTATAATTTTGTTTTGTATTATGTTCTCTTCTTTTAGTTTCTGTGAATCTGTTGTGTATTTTTGATTCATGGTTACCCCATTTTTCATGTATGTTAGCCTCCTCCTGTATCTATTTGCTTTTAACTGGTAGTTATTTAGGCTCAAACACATTCAGGGCATGGTGGGGGCAGTGTGGAATCTGCATTTTCTTACTCTCTTCCCCTGCATTTTATGATATTCTCTTTTACACATTCATATTTACCCTTTTGCTGTTTATTGTGGTTATCATTGCTTTCATAAAAATTTTTTGATTAAAAAAAATTTTATACTGGTTTATATAAATGATTTACTTTGGGGATTTTCTCTTTCCTAGATTCTTGCTTCTTTTTAATTTATAGGTTTTTCAATATTTTTTTAAGGATAGGTTTAGTATTATTGTATTTAGTATTATTGTATTGTTTTAGCTTTTAATTTCTGAGAAATTCTTTGTCTCTTCTTCTATTATAAATGGTAATCTTGCTGGGTAGAGTGTCCTAGGTTGCATATTTTTCCCTTTCCGAACTATGAATATATCTTATCACTCCCTTCTGGCCTGCAATCTTTCTGTAGAGAAATCAGCAAATAGCCTTATGGAGGTTCCATTGTAACTAATTCTTTTTTTATCTTGCTGTCCTTAGAATTCTCTCTTTATCTAAATTTTGTCATTTTAATTATTGTATGTCTTAGTGTAGTTCTGTTTCAGTTTAACTTACTTGGGACCCCTCTGCTTCTTGTAACTGGATATCTGTTTTCTTCCTTAAGTATGGGAATTTTTTAGCATAAATACATTTTTAATCTCCTTGACATCTGGAATGTGAAGTCAACTGGACCTTAGAAAGCAAAGCATCACTACGAACAAAGCTAGTGGAGGTGATGGAATTCCAGTTGAGCTGTTTCAAATCCTGAAAGACGATGCTTTGAAAGTGCTGCACTCAATATGCCAGCAAATTTGGAAAACTCAGCAGTGGCCACAGGACTGGAAAAGGTCAGTTTTCATTCCAATCCCAAAGAAAGGCAATGCCAAAGAATGCTCAAACTACCACACAATTGAACTCATCTCACACGTTAGTTAAGTAATGCTCAAAATTCTCCAAGCCAGGCTTCAACAATACATGAACCATGAAATTCCAGATGTTCGAGCTGGTTTTAGAAAAGGCAGAGGAACCAGAGATCAAATTGCCAACATCTGCTGGATCATCAAAAAAGCAAGAGAGTTCCAGAAAAACATCTATTTCTGCTTTATTGACTATGCCAAAGCCTTTGACTGTGTGGATCACAATAAACTGTGAAAGAGATGAGAATACCAGATCACCTGACCTGCCTCTTGAGAAACCTATATGCAGGTCAGGAAGCAACAGTTAGAACTGGACATGGAACAACAGACTGGTTCCAAATAGGAAAGTGAGAACGTCAAGGCTGTATATTATCACCCTGCTTCTTTAACTTATATGCAGAGTACATCATGAGAAATGCTGGGCTCTAAGAAGCACAAGCTGGAATCAAGATTGCTGGGAGAAATATCAATAACCTCAGATATGCAGATGACACCACCCTTATGGCAGAAAGTGAAGAGGNTATCACCCTGCTTCTTTAACTTATATGCAGAGTACATCATGAGAAATGCTGGGCTCTAAGAAGCACAAGCTGGAATCAAGATTGCTGGGAGAAATATCAATAACCTCAGATATGCAGATGACACCACCCTTATGGCAAAAAGTGAAGAGGGATTAAAAAGCCTCTTGATGAAAGTGAAAGAGGAGAGTGAAAAAGTTGACTTAAAGCTCAACATTCAGAAAACTAAGATCATGGCATCTGGTCCCATCACTTCACAGGAACTAGATGGGGAAATAGTGGAAACAATGGCAGAATTTATTTTGCGGGGCTCCAAAATCACTGCAGATGGTGACTCCAGCCATGAAATTAAAAGACGTTTACTCCTTGGAAGGAAAGTTGTGACCAACCTAGATAGCATATTAAAAAGCAGAGACATTACTTTGCCAACAGAGGTACATCTAGTCAAGACAATGGTTTTTCCTGTAGTCATGTATGGATGTGAGAGTTGGACTGTGAAGAAAGCTGAGCACCGAAGAATTGATGCTTTTGAACTGTGGTGTTGGAAAAGACTCTTGAGATTCCCTTGGAGTGCAAGGAGGTCCAACCAGTCCATCCTAAAGGAGACCAGTCCTGGGTGTTCATTGGAAGGACTGATGCTAAAGCTGAAACTCCCATTCTTTGGCCACATCATGTGAAGAGTTGACTCACTGGAAAAGACCCTGATGCTGAGAGGGATTGGGGGCAGGAGGAGAAGGGGATGACAGAGGATGAGATGGCTGGATGGCATCACCGATTCTATAGACATGAGTCTGAGTGAACTCTGGGAGTTGAGGCCCTGTGTGCTGTGACTCATGGGGTCACAAAGAGTCAGACATGACTGAGCGACTGAACTAAACTGAACTCTTTCTTCTTCTTCTGAGATACCTATTATGCATAGATTGGCAAACTTTATATTATCCCATTGGTCTTGTGTATTGCTTTTATTTTTTTTTTTGTATTTGACTTTCTATCTGCTGTTCCTAGCGGCAGCATCTTTTAGGATTTGAAATAGCTCATCTGGAATGCCTTCACTTCCACTGGCTTTGCTTGTAGTAATGCTTTCTAAGGCCCTCTTGACTTCACACTTTAGGATTTCTGGCTCTAGGTGAGTGATCACACCATCTGGTTATCCAGGTCATTAAGAACTTTTTTGTACAGTTCTTCTGTGTATTTTGCCGCTTCTTAATATCTTCTGCTTCTGTTAGGTCCATACGATTTCTGTTCTTTATTGTGCCTATTGTTATTTAATTGAAAAGGGGGCATGCACACACCCACAAAGTCCACAGCTGCTAAGGCTGGACCCAGCCTAGCCACAGAAGCCCCCAGTGTTCCGCTTCAGGGCTCATAGAGGCAGAGCTAAGAAAGAGGCTGCTGAGGCAGGCCCTACCCCTCCCTTTGCACATTGTTTAGGAATGATACTTTGTTTCAAAGGTAGACCTGGGCTTCTTCTGTGTATACCTCCTCCTCCCTCATACTACACCCACTTCTGTCTGTCTTCCAGCCACCAAGCCCAGTCATCTCCCTGGGTCTGTCTTCTGAAATTGCCGTTTTAGCACCCTGCCCACATACATACTAGCAGGCACACATCTTGGGCTGGGGATTGCAGCAAGGTAGCATGGATTCTCTCTGTCAGTCTCTCTGTACTGCCTGATGACAGCTGGCTGTTGCACTCTCCTCTGAGCCTCTGAAGCTCCCTTTCTGTCCTGGCTGATCTTCCCACTGATGTAAGGTCTTCCCAGAGTGTGGGAATCTTTCATCTTTCACAGCTCCCTTCCCAGGGTGCAAGTCTGGTCCTAATTCCCTTCTTTTTTTCTTTCACCCTACCATTAAACAAAGATCTTTCTTGTACTTCTGGGCATCTGGTATCTTTTGCCAGCATTCAGTAAGGTATTCTGTGGAAATTTTTCCACATGTAGATGAATTTTTGGTGTATTTGTTGGGGGAGGTGAGTTCCACATCCTTCTATTACATCTTGATTCCTCCTTGTTTCTTTTTTGTTATGTTCATTTGTCTGTTATTAGATTCCACATATAAGTGATATCAAACAGTGTTTGTCTTTCTCTTATTTCGCTTAGCATAATATCCTCCAAGTCCACTCCTCTCATGTTGTTGCAAATGGCAAAATGTCATTCTTTTTTCTGGGTAAATAATATTCTGTTGTGTGTGTATACTGCATCTTCATCCATTCTTCCATCGGTGCAAGTTTAGTTTGCTTCCATATCTTGGCAATTGTAGATAATGTGCTATGAACATTAGGGTGCATGTGTCTTTTCAGATTAACGTTTTTTTTTTTTTTTTTTGATATATACCCAGGAGTACAATTGCTGGCTCATGTGGTAGTTCTATTTTTAGCTTTTTGAGAAACCTCTATAGCATTTTTCACAGTGGTTGCACTAATTTATGTTTCCACCAACAGTATATGAGGATTCCCTTTTCTTCACATTCTCACCAACATTTATTACTTGTGTTCTTTTTGATGATAATCATTCTGACAGGTGTGATGTGATTATCTCTTTGTAGTTTTAATTTGCATTCCTCTGATGATTAATAGTGGTTAGCATCTTTTCACTTGCCTGTTGACCGTCTATATGTCTTCTTTGGAAAAATGTCTATTCAGGTCTTCTGCCCATTTAAAAAATCAAATTGCTTTTTGTTTTTGGTATTGAGTTGTATGAGCTGTTTATGTACTTTGTATTTAACCTTTATTGGTCACCTCACTTGTGTATGTTTTCTTCCATTCAGTAGATTGTCTCTTTATTTTGTCAATGGTTTCCTTTGCTGTACAAAAACTTTTAAACTTAATTAGGTCCCATGTGTTATTTTTGCTTTTATGTCCTTTGCTTTATTAGACAGATCCAGAAGAGTATTGCTGCAGTTTATGTTGTACAGTGTTCTGCCTATGTTCTTCTTGCAGGAATTTTGTGACTTCTAGTTTCATGCATCTTTTTGTTACACAGTAACTGACCCCTTTGGCTGGCCTCAAGAACTTTCTGTTAATGATGGTCAGCTTGTATCCAATGAGCCATGGCTAGCGTCTTGGCTTCCCTCCACTCCCTCCTCCCTAAGTCTGGTTTTGGGGTACTGGACCCCTGCTTAGTGCAATTTCCTAGTCAAAAAATCCAAAGTGATTTAGCCAGTGTTATAGGTTAGGAAATGGTGAAAGGGGCAGGACTGAGTGTTTGATTCAAAGAGGAAAACCAGGGTCTCCTGTACACAAGGATTCTATGTAGCTAACCTATATAAAATAGCAGTAACATTTTTCTGTAAACCTAAAACTTCAAAAAATAAAGTTAAAAAAAAAAAAACAGCAGCAACAACCACAACTGACAGTAATGAGTCCTCACTTTGTTGACCTCATCAGGTGCTTACTACAGCCAGGAGCTGATGAATATATATTAAAATTAAAATTGAGAAAATTTACAGGTATGTATTAACATAAAGCACTAATAAATATTAAGATAGTTAAGCCTTTGAGATTCATATCTATAGAATTCCTCTCCAGCCATTTTTTAGCAAAGAATCTTGAGCCCTGAGTGGGACATTCCAGGGATACGTCTAAAAGAAAGAAACCATGAATTCTACCAGGTAGCTTAGCACCTACTAAAATAGAAATTCTCCAGAAAAGGACTCTTGCATACATGATAAGCTGTTCTAAACCTGGTCAAGAAAAAACAAACTATCCAGTTCTTGGAAATAAGGAAATTTGCAGACCTTTTGTAAAATATGACCTGCTTTGGTATGAGACTCACTAGTGAATCAGGTTTTAATCACCAGTGAATAAACTTTCTGTACTAGGAAAACTGGAATGTGGTCATGAATGGGGACAGCCTCAGTGAGAAATGCTCTGCGTAGGTGTATAGAATAAGCAAACAATCATAATGGGCAAGAGTAGAATGGATTCCACGGAGGTGATGAAGCTGTGCAAAGTAATATCACCAACAATAGGCGATCTGAAATAAAAGGACTGCTGGCTATCACAGAAGCTGTATCCAAAGCCTGACTCTGGATTCTCGATTTTATCTTCTCTCCTCTCATTTCTCGCTATGCTCAGTCCAGCAACATTTTTAGGATGAGCCTTATATAATATAATAGTGTGTAAGTTTAAAATGTACAATATGATTATTTGACACATACATATTGTGAAAAGACTACCAAAATAAGGTTAGTTAACACATCCATCACCTCACATAATTACCTTTTTTTTTTTTAAAATGGTGGTGGTGAGAACCATTAAGGCCTACTCTCCTGGCAACTTTAAGTATATAACAAAGCATTGATAACTATAGTCGCTCTGCTATACCTTGGATCCCCAGAACTTACTCATCTTGTAACTGGAAGTTTATACTCTTTGTCCAATATCTCCACATTCCCCTCACTCCCACTCCTCAGCCCCTGGCAACCACCATTCTAATCTGTTTCTACAAATTCAAATTTTTTAGGGTCCACATATAAGTGATCTCATTCTGTATTTGTCTTTCTCTGACTCTTTTTTAAAACATGAAAACACAATGCACATCTAAAAATCAACATTAATCCTTTAATATTATTAAGTTATAATATTAATGTTGTAGTTTATAGTGCAGATGCCCTTGTCTGTCTCAGATTTTTTTAAGCTTTTGTTTATTTACATGAGGATCCAAACATTTCTCATATGTCTCTTAAGTCCCTCTGGTTTTCTGCAGTTCACCTTCTACTTTTTTCCCTTGCTATCTATTTGTTAAAGAAACAAGATTAGAATATTTTTTTAATCTTAAAGTTTTGAACACAGCAAAAGAGCATTATGCCTGTTTGAATCATTGTCTTCTGTAGGAAATAACTAAAAATTTGCTAGTGGTTGTGGACCTCATGTGAAAACTATATCAGTTCAATTAGACTCTTCTTGTATGCCAGGCACAAGCAATCTGAACATTATTTTAATTGAAACAATATACACGGAAGTGTCATAATAAATATGTTCAGAAATAGCTCCAGTTTTCCACATTCTGCACACAGAATCTTTTTTAAATGTTTTTTAATGTTATTGAAGTATAGTTGATTTACAGATTTGCATTAGTTTCTGCTGTACAACAAATTGATAGTTAAACACATATATGTATATATTCTTTTTCACATTATTTTCAATTAGTTTATCATGGGATATTAAGTGTAGCTCCCTGCACTGTATGGTAGGAACTCGTTTATCCACCCTATATATAATAATTTGTGTCTGCTAATCTCAATCTCTTAATCTTTCCCTCCCCCAACCTCCCTCCCCCTTGACAACCACAAGTCTGTTCTCTGTGTGAGTCTCTTTCTGTTTCATAGATATGTTCGTTTGTGTTGTATTTTATATTCCAGATATAACTGATATCATATGGTATTTCTCTTTCCCTTTCTGACTTCCTTCACTTAGTATGATAATCTCATGTTGCTGCAAATGGCACTATTTCATTCTTTTTATGGCTGAGTAATAGTCATATATACACACACACACACCATATCTTTTTTATCCATTCATCTGTTAATGAATATTTAGGTTGTTTCCATATCTTCGCTGTTGCAAATAGTGCAGCTATGAACATAGAAGTGTATATATCTTTTCAAATTATAGTTTTGTCTGGATGTATGCCCAAAAGTGGGATTGCTGAATCATGTGGCAACTCTGTTTTTAGTTTTTGTGAGGAACCTCCATACTGTTTTCCATCATGGATACACCAACTTACATTCCTACCAACAGCATAAGAGTGTTCCCTTTTCTCCACATTCCCCTCAAGCATTTATTAGACTTTTTAAATGATGGCCATTCTGACTGATGTGAAATGGTACTTCATTGTAGTTTTTATTTATATTTCTCTAATAATTAGCAATGATGAGCATCTTTTCATGTGCCTATTGGCCATCTGCATATAGAAAAATCTTCAATAACTCTGAGTCCACTTATTCAGTAATTCCTTCAACCACTTGACAATATTTAGACATGGATTAGATTCTCTATTTATTGCAGTGTTCGTATGTGCATAAGAAAATATTTGATCAGAAAAGGGCAAGTGGACATCCAGGTGTGCAATTTGGGTAACAAGGTGGATGGTGGGGCCTGCCTGAAACTGGGAAATCCAAGTGGAAGTGTTGGAGTCAGGGAGAGTTGGAAAAGAGATGATGCGTTGGCTGCAGAAGATAACAAGAAGATAACTCACTGGTTCTGTTCCTGCCCCATTTCTACCAGTGCTATTAAATCGAAGTTTTCTGAGAACCATGGTGCTTCTTCCCTAAAGAAAGAATTTGCAGATGGACCAGTAATTCTACCAACCCTTAGAAAGAATGACCTCTACGTGGTTTAACCCTCAAGCAGCCACCCAGTCACTCCAAGTTAAAGGCTACTCCTTGGAAGGAATCACCAGGAAGAAAGTGGGTAGCAGAAGAGAGACGAACTTATCTAGCGCTTTCCTCTGATGCAGCCCCAGGATCTGATAAGGGACTCAGATATTTCAATTGTAATGTTAGATAGATGTCCTGACCTTCCCCTGTATCTCCTGCCCTGCTACATCTAGGTCCTAAACACAGGGTAGTCTTAGTTCCCCTTTTTTGATGGAGAATCTTAAACCCAGTGTACAGGGCCTGACCACGGTCAAAGTCAGCTTCATTTCTTCTACTAGGTAGTTTCAACATGTCCATTACTCATGTCACACTTCTGAAAAATTTGAAACAACTATATTAACCCCAAATTGAAAATTTTGTAAGTAAAATATGTGTAAAATATAGAACAATCTGTTATGAAGCTTTGAAAGTAATAGTGTTATACATGCGGTAAGTTAAAGTAGCTGGATAAAGTGGAAAAGCTGACTTAAAGCTCAACATTCAGAAACTAAGATCATGGCATCTAGTCCCATCACTTCATGGCAAACAGATGGGGAAACAGTGGAAACAGTGGCAGACTTTATTTTGGGGGGCTCCAAAATCACTGCAGATGGTGACTGCAGCCATGAAATTAAAAGACGCTTACCTCTTGGAAGGAAAGTTATGACCAACCTTGATAGCATATTCAAAAGCAGAGAGATTACTCTGCCAACAAAGGTCCATCTAGTCAGGGCTATGGTTCTTCCTGTGGTCATGTATGGATGTGAGAGTTGGACTGTGAAGAAGGCTGAGCGCCGAAGAATTGATGCTTTTGAAGTGTGGTGTTGAAGAAGACTCTTGAGAGCCCCTTGGACTGCAAGGAGAGCCAACCAGTCCATTCTGAAGGAGATCAGCCCTGGGATTTCTTTGGAAGGACTGATGATAAAGCTAAAACTCCCATACTTTGGCCACCTCATGTGAAGAGTTGACTCATTGGAAAAGATTCTGATGCTGGGAGGGATTGGGGGCAGGAGGAGAAGGGGATGACAGAGGATCAGATGGCTGGATGGCATCACCGACTCGATGGATGTGAGTCTGAGTGAACTCCGGAAACTGGAGGCCTGGCATGCTGCGATTCATGGGATTGCAGAGTTGGACACGACTGAGCGACTGAACTGAACTGAACTGATGCTTGATAATGTGTTTCAGCAGCTCTTTGGAGTTTTATGGTCACATGGAATTGCCATTTAGTCATCTTTTTGTTGGAGGAGGCATGGCATATTTGGATACATTTTGGATGCACTTCTGTCTTTCAATGATACGTGCAGGTTTCAGTGTTACTAGAATAATTTTCAGATTATTTTGATAATCACAGTCAACTATGACCACTGATGTTTTCTTATCTCCAGGAAAGTTTCCTTACTCACGGCTGCTGCTGCTGTTGCTAAGTCGCTTCAGTCGTGTCTGACTCTGTGCGACCCCATAGATGGCAGCCCGCCAGGCTCTGCAGTCCCTGGGCTTCTCCAGGCAAGAGTCCTGGAGTGGGGTGCCATTCCCTTCTCCGTCCTTACTCACTGCCTTCCTCTAAACAGAAGGCTGGTGACTACACTGTAAAGAAGCTAGTGAATATTTCTTAGGAGATAATAGTTTGGGGGGCTTAATTTTAAGTCATTGTTTGAATAAAGTTCCAGTTATTTTTAGTAGTTCTGACTCATGCTCCCAGTGGCCATAGTGATTGACTTCTTATGCGTGTGTGCTCTGCTGCTTCAGTCATGTCCACCTCTTGCCTCCTTAGCCCCTGGAATTCTACAGGCAAGAGTACTGGAGGGCATTGCCATGCCCTCCTCCAGGAGATCTTCCCTACTTAGGGATCAAACCTGCCTCTCTTATGTCCCCTGCATTGGCAGGTAGATTCTTTACCACTAGTGTCACCTGGGAAGCCCAGAGAGAGTATAACCAGAGAGAAAAAATGAAATATACTTACCTTAAGGAGATTTAAGTGAACAATGAAAATAAATAGAAGAAAACAATAGAATGGGAAAGACTAGAGATCTCTTCAAGAAAATTGGAGATACCAAAGGAACATTTCATGCAAAGATGGGCATGATAAAAGACTGAAACAGTGGGCCTTAGGAAGCATTGCTGCAAACAAAGCTAATGGAAGTGATTGAATTCCAGCTGAGCTATTTCAAATCCTAAAAGATGATGCTGTGAAAGTGCTGCACTCAATATGCCAACAAATTTGGAAAACTCAGCAGTAGTCACAGGACTAGAAAAGGTCAGTTTTCATTTCAATCCTAAAGAAAGTCAATGCCAAAGAATGTTTAAGCTACCATACAATTGTTCTCATTTCACATGCTAGCAAGGTAACGCTCAAAATCCTTCAAGCTATGCTTCAGCAGTGTGTGATATGAGAACTTCCAGATGTAGAAGCTGGAATTAGAAAAGGCAGAGGAACCAGAGATCAAATTGCCAACATCCTCTGGATCGTAGAAAAAAACAAGGGAATTCCAGAAAAACATCTACTTCTGCTTCATTGACTATGCTAAAGCCCTTGACTGTATAGATCACAATAAACTGTGAAAACTTCTTAAAGAGAAGGAAATACAAGACTACTTTACGTGTATCCTGAGAAACCTGTGTACAGATCAAAAAGCAACAGTTAGAACCAGCCATGGAACAATGGACTGGTTCAAAATTGGGAAAGGAAGACATCAAGGCTGTACATTGTCACTCTGCTTATTTAATTCATATGCAGAGTACCTCGTGAGACATGCCAGGCTAGATGAATCACACTGGAATCAAGATTTCCAGGAGAAATATCAACAAAATCAGATGTGCAGGTGATACCACTCTAATGGCAGAAAGCAAAGAGGAACTAAAGAGCCTCTTGATAAAGGTGAAAGAGGAGAGTGAAAAAGTTGGCTTGAAACTCAACATTCAAAAAATCAAGATCATGGCATCCAGTCCCATCATGTCATGGCAAATAGAGCGGAAATAATGGAAACAGTGACAGACTTTATTTTCTTGGCCTCTAAAATCACTGCAGATGTAGCCATGAAATTAAAAGATGCTTGCTCTTTGGAAGAAAAGCTATGACAAACCTAGACAGAGTATTAAAATGCAGACATTTTGCCAAGAAAGGTAGGTCCTTATAGTCAAAGCTATGGTTTTTCATGTAGTTATGTATGGATATGAGTTGGACCATAAAGAAGGTTTAGTACTGAAGAGTTGATGCTTTTGAACTGTGGTGCTGGAGAAGACTCCTGAGAGTTACTTGGACAAAAAGAAATCAAACCAGTCAATCCTAAAGGAAATCAATCCTGAATATTCATTGGAAGGACTGATTCTGAAACTGAAGCTGCAAAACTTTGGCCACTTGATGGGAAGAGTTGACTCATTGGAAAAGTCCCTGATGCTGGGAAAAATTGAAGGCAAGAATAAAAGGGGGAGGCAGAGGATAAATTGATTATATAGCATCACCGACTCAATGGATATGAATTTGAGCAAACTCCAGGAGATAGGTGGAGGACAGAGGAGCCTGGTGTGCTATAGCCCATGGGTCACAAATAGTCAGACATGACAGTGACTGAACAACAACAATGCTTATCTGAGGCAGAAACTGCTGGAACTATAAAATGGTAAAAACAAGTAACTGGTAATTTGGATGAATTTCTGGAGGCTATGTGGACTAATGGACTGGTGTGTAATGAGAAACTAGAGAAGAGAGTGACTACCCACTCCAGTATTCTTGCCTGGAGAATCCCAGGAGGATCCTGACAGGCTACAGTCCATGGGGTCACAGATAGCTGGACATGACTGAGTAACTGAGCACACGGACTTGTAATGAGAAACTACTGAAGGCCAGTACACTTTCCTGGCTTTTGCTTCCAGGAACAGCATCAGGTTCTCAGAAAGACTCTTTGTGGTTCTGACAAGGTAAGGTAAAGAGTGACCATCGTGAAATACGCCCGGTATCTTCTCCATGACAACGACCCACTCTCCAGGTGAAAGTACATGGTCAGAGCCTTATAGCAGCTGGGAAAGGCATTCCTTCTACAATACTTCAGCCTCCTTTAACTTTCCTGTATCACCTAATTTGAGGGAAAAAGCATAATCAACAGGCATGAGGTCTTCAATAACATAGACTCGGAAAGCAGAAGCCAAGTAAAGAAGTGGAAGGTAGGATGGGAAAGCCATATCACTGAAGAAGCATTTGTAAAGATCACAGCCTGAAGACATAGACCTGCTAAAAGACTGAGACGCAATCAGATGATGGTAAAAAGCTCCCCCTCCCCTACGCCACACTGATGGGACTGGACTGCACGGTAACAACCATGGACCACAGCTGAAAGAGACGAAAGGTACAAATTCTCTGGATAGGAGTACTGAGGGAAGCCCAAAGTCAAGAGGTGAGGCAAAATAAAGACACCGCAGGCAAAGTCCCTGGCACCAGTGTCTACAGGAAATATTTAAACATCATTTCTAACCAGCTTAAAGTTAATCCTCTAAAGGCAAGAAAAGACACAGTCTAAAAAGACAAATCAGCAGAATCAGACTCAGCTAGAAAAGAGAATGACTACCCACTCCAGTATTCATGGAATACATATTGGAATTATCAGACAGGGAATTTGAGTAACTATGATTATTATTAAGTGCTATAATGGAAAAGGTAGACTACATGCAAAAACAGGTGGAGGATACAACAAAGTGATAGAAATTCTAATAAAGAATCAAAAGGAAGTTGTAAAAAAAAAAGTAACAAAAATGAAGAATACTTTTGATGGACTCATCAGTAGACTCAGCATGACTAAAAAAAAAAAAAAAAAAGAATCGCTGAGCTTGAATATATGTCAGTGGAAAATTCGCAACCTGAAATGCAAACAGAAAAAAAGGAAGACAAGAAGATTGGAATATAAAATTTAAGAGCTGTAGAACAATCCACAAAGGGGTAATAGGCATATAATTAGAATGTCAGAGGGAGAAGAAAGTGAGAACAAACAAAAGACTACATACAGTAGTAATGATTAAGACTTTGCAAAATTAATGCCAGACAAACTATAGATCCAGGAAGCTCAGAGAACATCAAGAAGGAGAAATAATAAAACTAAACAACAACCCCAAACTCCCACATATACAACTGTGAATCATATTAAAACTTCAGAAACCAAAAAAGATAATCTTAAAATAATCTTTGGAAAAAAATATTACATTATCTAATAGGACAACAGGGATAAGAATTATAATAGACTTTTTGTCAGAAACCATGTAAAAAAAGAAGAAAGTGGAGTGAAATATTTAAAGTGTTGGGGGAAAAAAAATAAAAACCACCAACCCAGAATTCTATATCCACTGAACTTACTCTCCAAAACTAAGGGATAAATAAAGACTTTCTCAGACAAAATCAAAACAAAACATAAAACCCATAACAACAAGAGAATTCATCACCAGAAGAAATGTTTTAAAAATTCTGTAACTATCCCTTTCCTCCACCCTTCCCTCCTGGTAACGAGAAATTTGTTCTTTAAGTCTCTTGAGTCTGTTTCTCTTTTGTAAATAAGTCTGTTTCCATTTTATAAATAAGTTCATTTGTATAATTTTTCTACATTTCTGCATATAAGCACTATCATGCAATATTTCTCTTTCTCTATCTGACTTCACTCAGTATGACAATTTCTAGGTTCATCCAATGAACAATACCAAATGGTATTGTTTTATTCTTTTGAATGGCTGAGTCATATTCCATTGTATATATGTACCACAACTTCTTTTTCCATTCTTCTGTTGGTGGATAGTTAGGAAATTTGGGATTGACATGTGCACACTGCTATATTTAAAATAAATAACCAATAAAGACCTATTGTATTCCGAAAAAATGGAGAGGGGACAAGAGCACGCTGTAGATGTGATGAGGTTGGTCATGTATTGATAATTCTTGAAGCTGATAGACTCCTGAGGATTTATTACACTAATCCTTCCACTTTTGTGTGTGTTTGAAATTTTCAATAATAAAAAAGCTTAAAAAAATAAAATAGACTGTAGGCATGCCAGACTCAAAGGAGCCCATACCACAAGCAAGCAGTACTATATATTCTTACTAATGGTGATTTTAGTGAAATAAAATCTAGCATATTGAATTAATATTACTAATTTTTAAATTCTATTTTATACTGTGTTTTGATTTCAAAATTGGTTTGGATTTTATAATGGTAACAATGTCATGAGATTATGAAATTTTTATATAGTATTAATTTTATATTGCCAAGCAAAATTATAATAAAGTTATTTTAACCAAAAAGAATGTTCTGTAGGCAGAAGAAAAATAAGGCAGCTCAGAAACCTGCTTTGTTTAAAAAAAAAAAAAAGGAATAGAATCAGGGAATAAATAAAAGTAAAATAAAAAATTTATTAATCTTAGTTGATTTAAGGTATAACTTTCTAAAGCAATAATAGTAACAAGGTAATAGATCATTCCAAGTACCCACTCCAGTACTCTTGCCTGAAGAATCCCATGGACGGGGTTGCGAAGAGTTGGACATGACTAAAGCAACTTAGCAGCAGCAGCAGCAGGTCATTATCGCATGTGGATAAATGAATGACAGCAGTGTCACAAAGGATGAGAGGGAGAAATTAGAAGTACTCTGTTTTACAGCATCTGCCCATGTGAAGTGGCATAGTGTTATCTGAAAGGGGCTTAGACTAGTTAAAAATGTATGTTGTAAATTTCATTACAGTTTTTACACAGAATAATTGTCAACAGAAGAGATGTTAAATGGATCCATATAAAATGTTCTTTCAATTAAAACAAAAGAAGGCAAAAAAGATGGGAGCAAAGAAGAAACAAAAAATAAAAGCAATGAATAGAAAACAGTTAAAAACATGGTAGATATTAATATAACTATATCAATAATCACTTTAAATGTGAATCTTCTAAATATGCCAATTAAAAGAAAGACTATCAAGGTGAAAAAAGACCTAACTGTATGTTGTTTACAAGAAACCAACTTGGAAAATTCCAGAAAGCATCATTCTAACACTAGATATGTTCACTATGAAAATAGATGAGCCCAAAGGCTATCTCCCTGAAGACATCTTTAGTTTGGCGATCATGAATGTCCTGGTCACTGTTGAAGACAAGATTGCACCATCTTGGAGGAATCAGTAGTGAATCGTGGCAAAAAAAAATTGTCTTAAAATATCACTCTATGTGAGACAGCAAAAGAGACACAGATGTATAGAACAGACTTTTGGACTCTGTGGGAGAGGGAAAGGGTGGGATGATTTGGGAAAATGGCATTGAAACATGTATCATGTAAAAAATGAATGTATCATGTGAAAAATGAATCACTAGTCTATGTTCAATACAGGATACAGGACGCTTGGGGCTGGTGCACGGGGAAGATCCAGAGAGATGATATGGGGTGGGAGGTGGGAGTGGGGCTCAGGATTGGGAACTCATGTACACCCATGGTGGATTCATGTCAATGTATGGAAAAACCAATACAGTTATGTAAAGCAAAATAAAGTAAAAATAAAAAAAAATTTTAAGTAAAAATAAAAATAAATTAAAAAAAATAATTCCCTGAAAAAAAAATCCCACTTTAAAGATGAAGGCATTATTAAGTTAATAGTAAAGGAACAGAGCAGCTCAAAATAAAGCTAAAGTATCTGTACTAATACCTGACAAAACAGACTTTGAAACAAGAAAGGTTATCAGGGTTAAAGAAGACCATTGCATAATAATAAAGGCAGTACACAATGAAAAATTTTCAGAGAAAACATAACAATATTAAATATGTATCCAACTAACAAAAAGGTGTCAAAATATGTGACAAAGCCTGATAGACAAATTCGCTTTATTTAAACATGGCCTTCAATAACCTTCTGTTAGTAATAAAAGCAGAAAAACAATAAGGATATAGAGCAACACTATCAATTACATCTAATTGATATTTATAGGACACTCCTCCCAATGACAGCAGAATACACATTCTCCTTAACCTCACATGTGCACTCATCATGACAGACCACATTCCGGCCTATAAAAAAACTTTAAGAGACGTAGAAAGATAAAAATCATACAAAGGGTGTCCTTGTACCACAATGAAATAGAACTAGAAATAAGTAATAGAAAGATAGCTGGAAAATTCACAGATATCTGGAAATTAAACAAGGCATTTCTAAATAATCCATTGGTCAAATAACAGGTCTCAAGAGAAAATAAAAATACTTTGAACTAAGTGAAAATGAAAATACAACTTTTCAAAATTTGTGAGAAGCATCAACAGCAGAGACAAAGAGATGACCAACAGACACATGAAAAAAATGATCAGTGTCACTAATTATTAGGAAACTACAAATCAAAACCACAATGAGGTATCGCTTCCCTACTGCCAGAATGGCTGTTATCAAAAGTACAATAAATCATAGGTGTTGACAAGGATTTAGAGAAAAAGGAACCCTTGTGCACTGTTGGTAGGAATGTAAATTGGTGCATACTTTAAGGAAAACAATATAGAGGTTTCTCAAAAAAATTAAAAATAGAAGTACCATACGATACATCAATTCCACTCCTGGGTAAATATCAAAGAAAATTAAAACACTAATTCAAAAACTATATGAACCCCTGCTATGTTCATTGCATTATTTACACAAGTCAAGATTTGAAAGCAACCTATGTGTCTGTCAATAGATGACTGGTTAAAGGAGATGTGGTATATATACACAATGGAATCTTACGCTGCCATTAAAAAAGAATAAAATCTTGCCATTTGCAACAACATGAATGGACCTACAGGGTATTATGCTTAGTGAAATAAGTCAAACAGAGGAAGACAAATATTATATGACTTCACTTACATTTGGAATCCCAAAAATCCCAAATGAATAAACATAACAAAGCAGAGACATGGAGAATAAACACGTGATTGCAAAAAAGGAGTTCAGTTCAGTTCAGTTGCTCAGTTGTGTCCGACTCTTTGCAACCCCATGAACTGCAGCACCCCAGGCCTCCCTGTCCATCACCAGCTCCTGGAGTATGCCCAAACTCATGTCCATTGAGTTGGTGATGCCATCCAACCATCTCATCCTGTCGTCCCCTTCTCCTCCTGCCCTCAATCTTTCCCAGCATTTGGGTCTTTTCAAATGAGTCAGCTCTTTGCATCAGGTGGCCAAAGTATTGGAGTTTGAGCTTCAGCATCAGTCCTTCCAATGAACACCCAGGACTGATCTCCGTTAGGATGGACTGGTTGGATCTCCTTGCAGTCCAAGGTTCGCCTAAGAGTCTTCTCCAACACCACAGTTCAAAAGCAGCAATTTTTCTGTGCTCAGCTTTCTTTACAGTCCAACTCTCATATCCATACATGACTACTGGAAAAACCATAGCCTTGACTAGATGGGACTTTGTTGGCATAGACCTTACTTTGCTCTCTAGATTGGTCATAACTTTCCTTCCAAGGAGTAAGCATCTTTTAATTTCATGGCTTCAGTCACCATTTGCAGTGATTTTGGAGCCCCCCCAAAAAAAGTCTGACAGTTTCCCCATCTATTTGTCATGAAGTGATGGGACCGGATGTCATGATCTTAGTTTTCTGAATATTGAGCTTTAAGCCAACTTTTTCACTCTCCTCTTTCACTTTCATCAAGAGGCTTTTTAGTTCCTCTTCACTTTCTGCCATAAGGGTGGTGTCATCTGCATATCTGAGGTTACTGATATTTCTCCCAGTAATCTTGATTTCAGCTTGTGCTTCATCCAGCCCAGCATTTCTCATGATGTACTCTGCATATAAGTTAAATAAGCAGGGTGACAATATACAGCCTTGATATACTCCTTTCCCGATTTGGAACCAGTCTGTTGTTCCATGTCCAATTCTACTGTTGCTTCCTGACCTGCATACACATTTCTTAAGAGGTAGGTCAGGTGGTCTGGTATTCATATCTCTTTCAGGATTTTTCACAGTTTCTGGTGATTCACACAGTCAGTTTGGGTATAGTCAATAAGCAGAAAAGGAGAGGGTGGAGGCAATGACTGAAATAGGTAAGAGAGTTTATGAAATACAAGCTTTCAGTTACAAAAGAAATGGGTCACAAGGATGAAATGCACAGCATGAGAAATACAGTGATACCATAATATCTTTGTATGGTGACAATAACTGGACTTATTGTAATGATAATTTTACAGTGTATAAAAATGTTGAGTCACTATGGTGTATATCTGAAGCTAATGTAATATTGTAAGTTAATTATATACCAATAAACCATCTTGAAAATGAAAATCATAGCTGGAGGACCACAGATTCCAATCTTAAAGCTTACTACAAAGTTTCGGTAATCAAGACAGTGTGGTACTTACATAAGGATATACATATAGATAAATGAAATAGATTAGAGAGCCCAGAAATAAACCCATGTGTCTATAGTCAACTGATTTTCTATAAGAATGCCAAGCACCTGTTGGCTATTTGTAAATCTTCTTTGGAAAAATGTCTGTCCATTATTAATTGGATTGTTTGAATTTTTGCTATTGAATTATGTGAATTCTTTATATGTTTTGGACATTAACCCCTTATCAGACCTGTTATTTGCCAATGTACTTAATCTATCTCAACTTAATTTTTGTGAGTGGTAAAAAATAGAGGTCCAAATTAAGATCTTTCTTTTTTCTTAATATAAGCATTGGTTTCTATAACTTACCTCTTAGTGCTGCTTTTACTGTACACCATATATTCTAGTATGTTGTCTTTGCATTTCATTTGATTCAAGGTATTTTTTATTTCCCTTTTGATCTTTCCTTAACTCTTGGCTGTTCAGGAGTGTATCATTTATTTAATTTCCACATTTTTTGAATTTTCCAGTCTTCTTAAATTTGCTTAGACATGTTTTATGACCTAACATTTGATCTATCCTAGAAAATATTCTGTGTGTACCTTAGAAGAATGTATATTCTGTTCTGTTGAATGTAATGTTTTCCATATGTCTGTTAGACATTTGGGCTAAAGTATAATTTAAATCCAAAGTTTCATTTTTTATTTTTGGTGTGGAATATTCATCCATTCTTGAAAGTGGTGTATTGAAATTTCCCACCATTGTTGTGTTTTTGTCTATATTGCCCTTCAGATCTGTTATTATTTGCACTATATATTTAGATACTCCAATAATGGATACATAATACATATATTTATTATTGTCACATCTTTTTATAATTTTTAAATTAACTTATTTATTTTTGGCTGTGCTGAGTCTTTGTTGCTATATGCTGGCTTTCTCTAGTTATGGCAAGTGGGGAGTACTCTCTAATTGCCGTGCTCAAGTTTCTCATTGCAGTGGCATCTCTTGTTGCAGAGCACAGACTCTAGGGCATACTAGCTTCCGTAGATGCAGCACACAGGCTCAGTAGTTGCATTCTGCAACTTCATGCTGAAGGCTCTAGAGCAAGAGCTCAACAGCTGTGGTACACAGGTTTAGGTGCCCTGCAGCACGTGCGATCTTCGCAGACCACAGACCAGGGGGTGAACTCATGTCTTCTGCATTCGCAGGTAGATTCTTAACCACTGGACTGCCGTGGAAGTCCTGGTACATCTTCTTACTGAGTTAACCCTTTTATCATTATATACGACCTCCTTTATCTCTTGTTACTGTTTTTGGTCTAAAATCTATTTTGTCTAATATAAACAAAGCTATTCCTGCTCACGTTTGGTTTTGCTTTCTAGGAATATCTCTTGCCTTGCCTTCATTTTAAGCTTTGATTTGTCCTTAAAGCTGGAATGAGTCCATTGTAGGCAGTATATGACCAACTCTAAGTCCATCACTCACTTTATACATTTTGATTGGAGAACTCAATCCATTTACTTTTAGAGTAATTGTTGATAGGTTAGAACTTACTGATTTCTCATAATGGTTGCCTATACCTTGAATTCCTTCTTATCTGTTTGTGAATTCACTGTAGGTTTGTTTTATTGTTTATGGTTACCATGAAACTTACATAAAACATAACACTCATAATGCTCTATTTTAAGATGTTAACAACTTAACTTAGATCACATACGTTTTTGATGTCACAACTTACCTCTTTTTATATTGTGTGTTCATTATCAGATTATTGTGGTTTTAGTTATTCTTAATACTCTTTTAAGCTTTATATTAAAGTTAAGTGGTTAGCACTCCACTGTATTATAGAATTCAGTTCAGTTCAGTCACTCAGTCATGTCCGACTCTTTGTGACCCCATGAATCACAGCACGCCAAGCCTCCCTGTACATCACCAACTCCCAGAGTCTACCCAAACTCATGTCCATCGAGTTGGTGATGCCATCCAGCCATCTCATCCTCTGTCATCCCCTTCTCCTCCTGCCCCCAATCCCTCCCAGCATCAGGGTCTTTTCAAATGAGTGAACTCTTCGCATGAGGTGGCCAAAGTATTGGAGCTTCAGCTTCAGCATCAGTCCTTCCAGTGAATACCCAGGACTGATCTCCTTTAGGATGGACTGGTTGGCTCTCCTTGCAGTCCAAGGGACTCTCAAGAGTCTTCTCCAACACCACAGTTCAAAAGCATCAATTCTTCGGCACTCAGTTAGGGTGTTCTAAATTTGTCTCTACTTTCCTTCACTATTGTGCTTTATATTTTCATAGCATTTATGTTACTAATTGGTGACCTGTCACTTCTGCTTGAAGATCTCCTTTCAGCATTTCTTGTAAGAGAGATCTAGTAGTAATGAATTCCCTTAACTTTTGTTTGTCTGAGAAAGTCTTTATTGCCCCTTCATTTCTGATGGGCAGCTTTATAGGTAAAGCATTTTTGGTTGGCAGCCTTTTTTCTTTCAGCACTTTGAATATATGATTCCACTTCCTCTGGTTGCAAGATCCGTGCAGAAAAATCTGCTGATAGCCTTAGGGAGTTTGCTTGTAAGTCTCAAGCTCTTTTTCTTTTGCTGCTTTTAAGTTTCTCTCTTTGTTTTTGATATTTGAAAGTTTTATTATGCTGTGTCTTGGAAGGGACTCTGATGCTGGGAGGGATTGGGGGCAGGAGGTAAAGGGGACGACCGAGCATGAGATGGCTGGATGGCATCACGGACTCGATGGACGTGAGTCTGAGTGAACTCGGAGAGATGGTAATGAACAGGGAGGCCTGGCGTGCTGCGATTCATGGGGTCGCAAAGAGTTGGACACGACTGAGAGACTGAACTGAACTGAACTGAACTGATCTTGGAAGGGATCTCTTTAAGTTAATTTTGTTTGATGACCTGTGAGCTTCATGAACTTAGATATCCAAATCTCTCCCCAATATGGGACGTTCTCAGCCATTATTTCGTTACAAAATCTTTCTGCCATCTTCTCCCTCTCTGTTTCTTCTGGAACTCCAATAATCCACAAATTAGTTCTTTAAATGGTATCCCATAAATCTTCACTCTTTTTTATTCTTTTTTCTTTATTCTCTTCTGTCTTTTGTTTCACATATTCTTTTTTTTTTTTTTGCTTGATCTCTGCTGCTACTGATGCTTTTTATTGTATTTCATTCACTGTATTCTTCAACTCCAGAATTTCTGCTTGATTGTTGTTAATTATTTTTTATCTCTGTTGAACTCATTTTGTATATACATTGTTTTCCTAATTTCATTGATTTTCTTTCAGTGTTTTCTTGTAGCCCATTGAGTTTCCTCAAAACAGCTATTTTAAATTATTTAAATTATAGATCTCCATGTCTTTTGGGTCAGTGACTGGAAGATTATTGTGATTCTTGATGGGATCATGTTTCCTTGATTTTTCATGTTCCTTAAAGTTGTGCATAGCTATCTTTGCATATGAAATAGCAGCTGCTTCCTCCAGTCTTTACCCTCTGCCTTCAGCAAGATACTTTTTTTAACCCTGGTAAGGATTCTGAGGCTTTCCCAAGACTTCTGTAGATACACCTGCTCCATGCTTCTTGCTTCCTCTTATAGCAGAATTCTTAAGCTTATATGCTTTCTCTCAATCCTATAACACACTAGGCCAAGTGCTGACATCCTCCTTTTTGTTTTCCCAAAGGTGAAACTGAGTCTTAAGTTTGTTATCTCCCGCTGAACCTCAGATCCAAATTGGCTTTATGTGCATGCTCATTAGCTGTCTGCCAAAGGTCACTCTCACTACTGCCCTTAGGAGTATCCAGAGGGTTGAGGTAGAAGTGGGTATGGTTGAGGTTCATAGAATTCTGGGAATGCCTGTGGGCCAGTTAAAGGTATCCATGGGTGTGACATTCCCAGTGGCTCATGCGTGTGCTTTTTGATGAAGTTCACACTGCAATTAATAGGATCTTTGCCCCTTAAGCTCTCCAGTAGTCCTATATGCTATCCTCCCAGACTCTTCCCATCTCCCAGGCTTGCAGCTCATGATTAAGTACTCTGGATGAGGTGAGAGAGAAATGAGCCCCTTTGGCAATGTCCCACACAATTGGGGGAGCTGGGTGCTCACTCACAGACTCCCCCTGTCACCTACAGGATAAATCATAGGCTAAGGAAGATCATTCCTGGCCCTGAGCTGTGCAACCTTGTGGGAGGGATGATGTGGGTAAAATCAAGTTGTTCTTTTACCCAGTCCAATGTTTCAAACTCACTTTTTTTTTTTTCCCTCCAATAATTTCCTAGGACTTCTCTGGAAACCTGAGCTTCCACAAAGTCTTTTGCATCTGTGGGTAATTGTCTAAGACAGTCTTCCAGGAGTTCCCAGACTGAAGCAGAGGAGGACTGCAGCTGGTTTGTGAACACTGCAGGGTCCAAAGCCAGGACCTAGGTTTGTATGCCTATTACCTGGAAGGTATGACTCCTCCTGGGTCTCCTGGTGTATAGCACTGGATCCATAGCTCTCACAAAGAACTTGTGTCTGTGGATAAATGCCAGATTACTGTTGGCAGTAGAAGGAGGGGACAAAAATAAGGGCTGTCTTATTTCACTGTGATGCTGACATTGCTCTCCTTGAGCCATCTTTTCTTTTGGTTTTCTTATACTTTTATGATGCTGCTTAGCATACTGCAAAGCCCTCTCTAAAGACAGCTCTGCTGAGAAAAAAAANTTGTTCCATGTCCAATTCTACTGTTGCTTCCTGACCTGCATACACATTTCTTAAGAGGTAGGTCAGGTGGTCTGGTATTCATATCTCTTTCAGGATTTTTCACAGTTTCTGGTGATTCACACAGTCAGTTTGGGTATAGTCAATAAGCAGAAAAGGAGAGGGTGGAGGCAATGACTGAAATAGGTAAGAGAGTTTATGAAATACAAGCTTTCAGTTACAAAAGAAATGGGTCACAAGGATGAAATGCACAGCATGAGAAATACAGTGATACCATAATATCTTTGTATGGTGACAATAACTGGACTTATTGTAATGATAATTTTACAGTGTATAAAAATGTTGAGTCACTATGGTGTATATCTGAAGCTAATGTAATATTGTAAGTTAATTATATACCAATAAACCATCTTGAAAATGAAAATCATAGCTGGAGGACCACAGATTCCAATCTTAAAGCTTACTACAAAGTTTCGGTAATCAAGACAGTGTGGTACTTACATAAGGATATACATATAGATAAATGAAATAGATTAGAGAGCCCAGAAATAAACCCATGTGTCTATAGTCAACTGATTTTCTATAAGAATGCCAAGCACCTGTTGGCTATTTGTAAATCTTCTTTGGAAAAATGTCTGTCCATTATTAATTGGATTGTTTGAATTTTTGCTATTGAATTATGTGAATTCTTTATATGTTTTGGACATTAACCCCTTATCAGACCTGTTATTTGCCAATGTACTTAATCTATCTCAACTTAATTTTTGTGAGTGGTAAAAAATAGAGGTCCAAATTAAGATCTTTCTTTTTTCTTAATATAAGCATTGGTTTCTATAACTTACCTCTTAGTGCTGCTTTTACTGTACACCATATATTCTAGTATGTTGTCTTTGCATTTCATTTGATTCAAGGTATTTTTTATTTCCCTTTTGATCTTTCCTTAACTCTTGGCTGTTCAGGAGTGTATCATTTATTTAATTTCCACATTTTTTGAATTTTCCAGTCTTCTTAAATTTGCTTAGACATGTTTTATGACCTAACATTTGATCTATCCTAGAAAATATTCTGTGTGTACCTTAGAAGAATGTATATTCTGTTCTGTTGAATGTAATGTTTTCCATATGTCTGTTAGACATTTGGGCTAAAGTATAATTTAAATCCAAAGTTTCATTTTTTATTTTTGGTGTGGAATATTCATCCATTCTTGAAAGTGGTGTATTGAAATTTCCCACCATTGTTGTGTTTTTGTCTATATTGCCCTTCAGATCTGTTATTATTTGCACTATATATTTAGATACTCCAATAATGGATACATAATACATATATTTATTATTGTCACATCTTTTTATAATTTTTAAATTAACTTATTTATTTTTGGCTGTGCTGAGTCTTTGTTGCTATATGCTGGCTTTCTCTAGTTATGGCAAGTGGGGAGTACTCTCTAATTGCCGTGCTCAAGTTTCTCATTGCAGTGGCATCTCTTGTTGCAGAGCACAGACTCTAGGGCATACTAGCTTCCGTAGATGCAGCACACAGGCTCAGTAGTTGCATTCTGCAACTTCATGCTGAAGGCTCTAGAGCAAGAGCTCAACAGCTGTGGTACACAGGTTTAGGTGCCCTGCAGCACGTGCGATCTTCGCAGACCACAGACCAGGGGGTGAACTCATGTCTTCTGCATTCGCAGGTAGATTCTTAACCACTGGACTGCCGTGGAAGTCCTGGTACATCTTCTTACTGAGTTAACCCTTTTATCATTATATACGACCTCCTTTATCTCTTGTTACTGTTTTTGGTCTAAAATCTATTTTGTCTAATATAAACAAAGCTATTCCTGCTCACGTTTGGTTTTGCTTTCTAGGAATATCTCTTGCCTTGCCTTCATTTTAAGCTTTGATTTGTCCTTAAAGCTGGAATGAGTCCATTGTAGGCAGTATATGACCAACTCTAAGTCCATCACTCACTTTATACATTTTGATTGGAGAACTCAATCCATTTACTTTTAGAGTAATTGTTGATAGGTTAGAACTTACTGATTTCTCATAATGGTTGCCTATACCTTGAATTCCTTCTTATCTGTTTGTGAATTCACTGTAGGTTTGTTTTATTGTTTATGGTTACCATGAAACTTACATAAAACATAACACTCATAATGCTCTATTTTAAGATGTTAACAACTTAACTTAGATCACATACGTTTTTGATGTCACAACTTACCTCTTTTTATATTGTGTGTTCATTATCAGATTATTGTGGTTTTAGTTATTCTTAATACTCTTTTAAGCTTTATATTAAAGTTAAGTGGTTAGCACTCCACTGTATTATAGAATTCAGTTCAGTTCAGTCACTCAGTCATGTCCGACTCTTTGTGACCCCATGAATCACAGCACGCCAAGCCTCCCTGTACATCACCAACTCCCAGAGTCTACCCAAACTCATGTCCATCGAGTTGGTGATGCCATCCAGCCATCTCATCCTCTGTCATCCCCTTCTCCTCCTGCCCCCAATCCCTCCCAGCATCAGGGTCTTTTCAAATGAGTGAACTCTTCGCATGAGGTGGCCAAAGTATTGGAGCTTCAGCTTCAGCATCAGTCCTTCCAGTGAATACCCAGGACTGATCTCCTTTAGGATGGACTGGTTGGCTCTCCTTGCAGTCCAAGGGACTCTCAAGAGTCTTCTCCAACACCACAGTTCAAAAGCATCAATTCTTCGGCACTCAGTTAGGGTGTTCTAAATTTGTCTCTACTTTCCTTCACTATTGTGCTTTATATTTTCATAGCATTTATGTTACTAATTGGTGACCTGTCACTTCTGCTTGAAGATCTCCTTTCAGCATTTCTTGTAAGAGAGATCTAGTAGTAATGAATTCCCTTAACTTTTGTTTGTCTGAGAAAGTCTTTATTGCCCCTTCATTTCTGATGGGCAGCTTTATAGGTAAAGCATTTTTGGTTGGCAGCCTTTTTTCTTTCAGCACTTTGAATATATGATTCCACTTCCTCTGGTTGCAAGATCCGTGCAGAAAAATCTGCTGATAGCCTTAGGGAGTTTGCTTGTAAGTCTCAAGCTCTTTTTCTTTTGCTGCTTTTAAGTTTCTCTCTTTGTTTTT
Organism: Oreotragus oreotragus; assembly: GCA_006410675.1. NCBI lineage: Eukaryota > Metazoa > Chordata > Mammalia > Artiodactyla > Bovidae > Oreotragus > Oreotragus oreotragus. The sequence goes on from SJYX01017891.1 coordinate 81,343, forward strand.
GATATTTGAAAGTTTTATTATGCTGTGTCTTGGAAGGGACTCTGATGCTGGGAGGGATTGGGGGCAGGAGGTAAAGGGGACGACCGAGCATGAGATGGCTGGATGGCATCACGGACTCGATGGACGTGAGTCTGAGTGAACTCGGAGAGATGGTAATGAACAGGGAGGCCTGGCGTGCTGCGATTCATGGGGTCGCAAAGAGTTGGACACGACTGAGAGACTGAACTGAACTGAACTGAACTGATCTTGGAAGGGATCTCTTTAAGTTAATTTTGTTTGATGACCTGTGAGCTTCATGAACTTAGATATCCAAATCTCTCCCCAATATGGGACGTTCTCAGCCATTATTTCGTTACAAAATCTTTCTGCCATCTTCTCCCTCTCTGTTTCTTCTGGAACTCCAATAATCCACAAATTAGTTCTTTAAATGGTATCCCATAAATCTTCACTCTTTTTTATTCTTTTTTCTTTATTCTCTTCTGTCTTTTGTTTCACATATTCTTTTTTTTTTTTTTGCTTGATCTCTGCTGCTACTGATGCTTTTTATTGTATTTCATTCACTGTATTCTTCAACTCCAGAATTTCTGCTTGATTGTTGTTAATTATTTTTTATCTCTGTTGAACTCATTTTGTTTATACATTGTTTTCCTAATTTCATTGATTTTCTTTCAGTGTTTTCTTGTAGCCCATTGAGTTTCCTCAAAACAGCTATTTTAAATTATTTAAATTATAGATCTCCATGTCTTTTGGGTCAGTGACTGGAAGATTATTGTGATTCTTGATGGGATCATGTTTCCTTGATTTTTCATGTTCCTTAAAGTTGTGCATAGCTATCTTTGCATATGAAATAGCAGCTGCTTCCTCCAGTCTTTACCCTCTGCCTTCAGCAAGATACTTTTTTTAACCCTGGTAAGGATTCTGAGGCTTTCCCAAGACTTCTGTAGATACACCTGCTCCATGCTTCTTGCTTCCTCTTATAGCAGAATTCTTAAGCTTATATGCTTTCTCTCAATCCTATAACACACTAGGCCAAGTGCTGACATCCTCCTTTTTGTTTTCCCAAAGGTGAAACTGAGTCTTAAGTTTGTTATCTCCCGCTGAACCTCAGATCCAAATTGGCTTTATGTGCATGCTCATTAGCTGTCTGCCAAAGGTCACTCTCACTACTGCCCTTAGGAGTATCCAGAGGGTTGAGGTAGAAGTGGGTATGGTTGAGGTTCATAGAATTCTGGGAATGCCTGTGGGCCAGTTAAAGGTATCCATGGGTGTGACATTCCCAGTGGCTCATGCGTGTGCTTTTTGATGAAGTTCACACTGCAATTAATAGGATCTTTGCCCCTTAAGCTCTCCAGTAGTCCTATATGCTATCCTCCCAGACTCTTCCCATCTCCCAGGCTTGCAGCTCATGATTAAGTACTCTGGATGAGGTGAGAGAGAAATGAGCCCCTTTGGCAATGTCCCACACAATTGGGGGAGCTGGGTGCTCACTCACAGACTCCCCCTGTCACCTACAGGATAAATCATAGGCTAAGGAAGATCATTCCTGGCCCTGAGCTGTGCAACCTTGTGGGAGGGATGATGTGGGTAAAATCAAGTTGTTCTTTTACCCAGTCCAATGTTTCAAACTCACTTTTTTTTTTTTCCCTCCAATAATTTCCTAGGACTTCTCTGGAAACCTGAGCTTCCACAAAGTCTTTTGCATCTGTGGGTAATTGTCTAAGACAGTCTTCCAGGAGTTCCCAGACTGAAGCAGAGGAGGACTGCAGCTGGTTTGTGAACACTGCAGGGTCCAAAGCCAGGACCTAGGTTTGTATGCCTATTACCTGGAAGGTATGACTCCTCCTGGGTCTCCTGGTGTATAGCACTGGATCCATAGCTCTCACAAAGAACTTGTGTCTGTGGATAAATGCCAGATTACTGTTGGCAGTAGAAGGAGGGGACAAAAATAAGGGCTGTCTTATTTCACTGTGATGCTGACATTGCTCTCCTTGAGCCATCTTTTCTTTTGGTTTTCTTATACTTTTATGATGCTGCTTAGCATACTGCAAAGCCCTCTCTAAAGACAGCTCTGCTGAGAAAAAAAATAAAAATTTGGACACAGATATTGATATAAGAAAAATTTCTAAAAACACCTTTTCTCTGACAACATTTGGAGAACAGGAGAAAAGAGAAAGGTTAATGAAAAGTGTCCATGCTGGAAACCTTGTGAATGAGGATGAAGAAGATACGGAGACACCAGGGCTAAGTGAATAAACATTTGTCAGTTCCTCATTCCCAGAACTGCTTAAGGAAAACTGGTCTTGCCTAAAAAAGAAAAGGGATTGCAGAAGAAATGTGATTTCTTAATCTGTAATTTATTTCACATGTTGAGTTTGGCTAGGTCAGTGATTTTCGGTAAACCTGATCTGATGACTGATTTTGCACTAATATAGAGGGGATGAAGTAAATGTAATAGCATATCAAAAGCAGAGACATTACTTTGCTAACAAAGGTCTGTCTAGTCAAGGCTGTGGTTTTTCTAGTAGTCATGTATGGATGTGAGAATTGGACTGTGAAGAAAGCTGAACGCCAAAGAATTGATGCTTTTGAACTGTGGTGTTGGAGAAGACTCTTGAGAGTCCCTTGGACTGCAAGGAGATCCCACTAGTCCATTCTGAAGGAGATCAGCCCTGGTATTTCTTTGGAAGGAATGATGCTAAAGCTGAAACTCCAGTACTTTGGCCGCCTCATGCAAAGAGTTGATTCATTGGAAAAGACTCTGATTCTGGGAGGGATTGGGGACAAGAGGAGAAGAGGACGACAGAGGATGAGATAGCTGGATGGCATCACTGACTCAATGGATGTGTGAGTTTGAGTGAACTCCAGGAGTTGTTGATGGACAGGGAGGCCTGGCGTGCTGCAATTCATGGGGTTGCAAAGAGTCGGACACGACTGAGCGACCGAACTGAACTGAACTGAACTGAAGTAGATGTAGAGGGGAATCTATACCCTGATGCAAGAAATAATTTCTTACCAGGTTCCCAGGAAAGATTGTCTGTTGCCAATTTAATTTTATCTCAAGCATGATCTTTACCTCAGGAGGCCAGCCTAAGATGAGACTTCTGAAATAAGCAGCATTCTTTCTTGTTATTTCTCTGCCCTTCTCTTTTCAGGTAGCCATTGTCCTCAGGTTTCCTTCTGACTATGAAACCACCACACTCAAACATTGCCTCTTGTCCCACACTAAGTCTTCCATACCTCAACTGTCATGTGGGCTTGGCACGTACTCATTGAAAGCATAATGTGCACAAGTTAGTAAGAAATTCTTGGGGATATAGGAGAACATTCAGGAAAGGGGCTCATATGCTACTTATGGATACTTACAATGTTCCATGTTCCAATATAACTTACTAATCTATAAATGACACCATATTGTACCCTCTGAGGAGAATCAGCATTTTAAGAGGATCTCCAGAGATCCTCTTAAAACTCATCCTAAAAAGAATGATTTTCATAATACTGGAAATTTTAGTAGGCAACAGGCTCCTATGGGAGATATGCTGGGGCCATAAAGTATATTTCAAACCACACCAGAAAGAGAATTTTGTACACCAAGTCAGACTGTCAAGTGATCTCCACAAAATATGTAAAATTCTTGATAAAAATGTACTGACTAGCTAAATAGATAATAAGATAAACAGAGAGAGAGAGATAATAAATAAATGCACAGATAGTCTGGATAGTTTGCTGAAAATAACTTAGATGACATCTTGTCACACATTGATATAGAGAATTACATTGTTAAACAGATATTAGAGAACTGGCAAGGTAAACAGGGAACACTGAAGATACGATGGAAATGGATGTTAAAGAAAGCGGTATCACAGCTGGGACTGGGGAAATTAAGAAAAAAGCTAGGAAAGTAAATCTTAGAGGCTTGAAGGAGGAGCCTTTTGGGGCTACGACTCAGACTTCTGAGGAGGGATGCTGCTGTACAGTGACTGGGGCTCCAGGCGTTTGAATGAGGGACTCCAGAGCTGGACTGAGACCTCTAAGGAAGGAACATGAGCCAGTTGGGGCTGGTGTCTCTGGAGAGGTGCAATGGAGCTGGTTCTAGAAGTGCTGGGAAAATTGCAAACTAGAATCAGCTCTGGCTAACAGAAGGCACTCAAGGTGAAGAGTCTTTGCTGGGGTGATGGGAGAGGGATGAGAAGCAGACAGGAAGGAGTCAGTCTCCCATTCACTCCAGCCTTCCAGTCTCCCTCCAGCATCTGTATTAAGGGAGCCTAACAGGGTCCAAATGGCAAAGAAGGAGGTAATGGGGTTTGCAGAATTCTGTCCCCACCTTTATAGAGGCAAACAGAGAATGGATTTGAAGCTGAGGGACAGTAGCTTAATAACAAACACATATCTTATCTTAATTTTAGTGTTTTTCACAAAGCTTTAGTTTTTCAGAAATTATATTTTAAGAAGTTGCTTCTGGTTTATGTAACATTCAGTCTATCATCAGTCATTATCTTTCCATATGAAAATTAAACCTTCATTTATTGAAAAATATATCCAGTTATTAGGAGATGTTATTCCCTCTTAAGCAAAGTAAGTATCATATCCAGGGAGTTGCAACTTCATCATAAGGTTTGAAAGAGACCTTTTTTCCCATAGGGACATGATCAAGGATTTGAATTGCATAATAAGAATATAGGGATTTATCAAAAATAGACAAATCAAAGCACTAGAATATATCAAAGTGAAATTTCCAAAAAAAAAATGACTGTGCCAAAGACTTTTGAGGGCTCCTGTATACATCCTTAATGATCTTCTGGGTATATTTATGTGAGAGCAGGCAAAACACTGCTTCAACAAAGTAAATAACAGCATCAGTAGAAACTTACTGAGAGGTTACCACCTGCCAAGTATTATTCTAAATACTTAGGCCAGCTTAACGTATTCAGTTCTTACAGTGACTTAGAAACATCCCTATTTTACAGACTAATTGACTTGCCCAGGATCACACAGCTAGTTAGTGGCACAGCCAAGATGCAAACCCTGCAATCTGGTTCTAGGAATCATATGTTTAACTTCTATTCCGTCACTCCTCCTATGAAGGAGCCATACTAAATTAACTAATTTAGTGAAAGAAGCATATTCAACCTCTCTTTCAGTCATACATCACCTAATTAATGGACACAGAGCCATGAGCCTGGACTCAGTTCTGTAGTGGGCTCTGTGCAGTAGTCTGGTGCCACCATCTGGTTCCTATAGTAATGCCAAGCACAGAAACATCCAGCACAAGTCTAAAGTGTGGGTAGAGATACTCACAAGTCATAGCATTACATAGAGATAACAAAACTTGCACAAAAAAAGAAACTACAAATCATTATTTCTAAAACAATGTGCAGAGTAAAAGAAGTCAAATTCAAGACAGTACCTGTTGTGTGATCCCTATATGAAACATTAGGAGAGACTGATCTAATCTATACAGACAGCACATCAGCGATTGCCCGGGCCTGGAATTATTGATTGAAAAGGGATACAAGGGAATATTTTGAGATGATGGAATTGTTCTATATCTTGATCATCATGGTGGTTACATGAGTAAAATCATTTGTCAAAACTCATGGAATTATATACTTAAAATAGATATAATTTACTGTATGTAAATTATACCTCAGCAAACTTGATAAGAAAACATTATTGCACATTATCTCCAGAGAAGGGTTTTTTTTATCCAAAAAATATTTGTTGAGTGCCTACTGTGTTCCAGCTCTCTTCTGTAAGTTTTATATCATCAGTGAACAAAACAGGTAAAGATCCCTGCCCCCATGGAGCTTATATTCTAGCAAGTGGAAAGAAAAATAAACAAGAAATAGGGAAAAATAAGAACATTATAAAACTAAATGGTTCAAAGTAGCATTTGACAATACTAGCTCCAAAGAAAATTGTTGATTTTTGACCTTGAGTAAAATACCTAATTCATTGATTGGCTCAATAAATATTTAATAAAAGACCTATCATGTGTTAGGCATTTCTAATAGCAACCACAGTTACAAAAATATGTTTGACATACTGCTACTGCTACTGCTAAATCACTTCAGTCGTGTCCGACTCTGTGTGACCCCATAGATGGCAGCCCACCAGGCTCCCCCGTCCCTGGGATTCTCCAGGCAAGAACACTGGAGTGGGTTGCCATTTCCTTCTCCAACGCATGAAAGTGAAAAGTGAAAGTGAAGCATAATCCTTACTCAAAAAGAGTCTCCACAGAATTAAATATGGAAAGGCAGTTTTGAACCTCAGTGTAGTAAAGACTGTGATAGCTGTAAGCACAGGGTTCTTTAAGACCTGTAACTGAGTCTTAGGTGAGAGAAGATGTCATAGAGGAAATAACTCTTAATTTAGAGCTACAGTGAATAGAAGTTACAGGCAAAACAGAAGGAAGAAACATCAAAGAGTGGAACAGTGTATGCAGAGACTCACTGGAGAAGATCATGGCTTGTTATGGAAACTGAAAGGGAATCAGTATGATTGCAGCAAGAGGGTTGGAAAAGAGGAAGGCAGAAAGAAAGAAGTAAGAGAGGCACCAAAACCTTCTTGAAAACCTTCCAAGAATCTTGGAAGACCTGTAGAATATGTTCAATGTTTTCCTGGAAACCGAGAGAAAATCTGAAGCATTTTAAGCAGAGAAAAGATATACAAAGATTTATACTTTTTTTTTAAGTAAGCTTTTTTTAATACACACAAGCATTGGCATACAGTCCCACCACCTCAGACAAGCCCTAATGATATACTGATACTAATGGTTAAAAGTGAAACAGCCATGGTTTAAAGTCTTTTTAAACTCTCAAACTATATAGGTTGATATAAAGTGAAAAATCATAGATCATCGACAGAGTTCAGTTCAGTCCAGTTGCTCAGTCATGTCCGATTCTTTGTGACCCCATGGACTGCAGCACCCCAGTCTTCCCTATCCATTACCAACTTCTGGAGCTTACTCAACTTCATGTCCATGAAGTCAATGATGCCATCCAACCATCTCATCCTCTGTCATCACCTTATCCTCCTGCCTTCAATTTTTCCCCGCATCAGGGTCTTTCCAATGAGTCATTTCTTCGCATCAGGTGGCCAAAGGATCTGAGTTTCAGTTTCAGCATTAGTATTTCCAATGAATATTCAGGACTGATTTTCTTTAGGATTGACTAGTTCAATATCCTTGCAGTTCAAGGGACTCTCAAGAATCTTCTCCAATACCACAGTTCAAAAGCATCGATTATTCAGCACTCAGCTTTCTTTATAGTCCAACTCTCACATCCATACATGATTACTGGAAAACCCATAGCTTTGACCAGACGGACCTTTGTTGGCAAAGTAATGTCTCTGCTTTTAAACATGCTGTCTAGGTTGGTCATAGCTTTTCTTCCAAGGAGCAAGCATCTTTTAATTTCATGGCTGCATCTGCAATGATTTTAGAGACCAAGAAAATAAAGTCTGTCACTGTTTCCATTGTTTGCCCATCTATTTGCCACCAAGTGATGGGACCAGATACCATGATCTTAATTTTCTGAATGTTGAGTTTTAAGCCAACTCTTTCACTCTTCTCTTTTACTTTCATCAAGAGGCTCTTAGTTCTTCTTCACTTTCTGCCATAAGGGTAGTGTCATCTGCATATCTGAGGTTATTGATATTTCTCCCAGCAATCTTGTTTCTAGCCTGTGCTTCATCCAGCCCAGTATTTCACGTGATGTACTCTGCATATAAGTTAAATAAGCAGGGTGACAATATACAGCCTTGACATATTCCTTTCCCGATTTGGAAGCAGTCTGTTTTTCCATGTCCTATTCTAATTGTTGCTTCTTGGGCTGCATACAGATTTTTCAGGAGGCAGGTCAGGTCGTCTGGTATTCCCATCTATTTAAGAATCTTCAACAGTTTGTTGTGATCCACACAAAGACTTTAGTGTCATCAATAAAGCAGAAGTAGATGTTTTTCTGGAACTCTTGCTTTTTCCATGATCCAGCGGATGTTGGCAATTTGATCTCCGGTTCCTCTGCCTTTTCTAAATCCAGCTTGAACATCTGGAAGTTCTCAGTTCATGTACTGTTGAAGCCTGGCTTGGAGAATTATGAGCATTACTTTGTTAGCTTGTGAGATGAGTGCAATTGTGCAGTAGTTTGAACATTCTTTGGCATTGCCTTTCTTTGGGACTGGAATGAAAACTGACCTTTTCCAGTCCTGTGGCCACTGCTGTTTCCCAAATTTGCTGGCATGTTGAGAGCAGCACTTTACAGAATCATCTTTTAGGATTTGAAATAGCTCAGCTGGAATTCCATCACCTCCACTAGCTTTGTTTGTAGTGATGCTTCCTAAGGCCCACTTGACTTCACATTCCAGGATATCTGGTTCTAGGTTAGTGCTCACACCATCGTGGTTATCTTGGCCATGAAAATCTTTTTTGTATAGTTCTTCTGTGTATTCTTGCCACCTCTTCTTAATATCTTCTGCTTCTGTTAGGTCCATATAATTTCTGTCCTTTATTGTACTCATCTTTGTATAAAATGTTCCCTTAGCATCTCTAATTTTCTTGAAGAGATATCTAGTCTTTCCCATTCTGTTGTTTTCCTCTATTTCTTTGCACTGAACACTGAGAAAGGCTTTCTTATCTCTCCTTGCTATTCTTTGGAACTCCGCATTCAGATGGATATATGTTTCCTTTTCTCGTTTGCCTTTAGCTTCTCTTCTTTTCTCAGCTATTCATAAGGCATCCTCAGACAACCATTTTGCCTTTCTTTTTCTTGGGGATGGACTTGATCCCTGCCTCTTGTACAATGTCACGAACCTCTGTCCATAGTTCTTCGGGCAGTCTGTCTATCAGATCTAATCCCTTGAATCTATTTGTCATTTCCACTGTATAATCGTAAGGGATTTGATTTAGGTCATACCTGAATAATATAGTGGTTTTCCCTACTTTCTTCAATTTAGATTAAGACAACTTGAGATATATCAACCCAGCTATAAAGTGTTTGGCTTTAGATTCAAACAAATTAACTATAAAAGAACAATTATAATATATCTGGGGAAATTTGAGCCCTGGCATTTCAAATCTGATGATGTTAAAGTAGTAGTAATTTTTAATGTGATGTATAGCAATTATGTTTTTTAAAAAGTGCCTTTATATCTAAGAGCAGTGCTATTCAAGATGGTAACCACCAGCTACATGTAGCTATTTAAATTTAGATTTAGGTCAATTAAAATTTTAAAGTTTAGATTCTCAGGCACATCAGCCACATTTCAATGCTTGGTAGTAGCCATGTATGATTAGCTAAGTATTGGACAGTACATGTGTAGAATATTTCTATCATTGCAGACAGTTCTATTGGACAGCTCTGTCTTAGCTACAAATACTGAATTATTTACTAATTAAATATAATGTCTGGAACTTGCTTTAAAATAATCCAGTGTAGATAAAAGTAGAGTGGGTAGGAATATAAACAAATCAAACTGATCATTATTGAAGGTGGGTCATGGGGAAGGAAGAAATGATCTATTCTCCCTACATATATGTATGTTTGAAAATTTCCATAGTAGAAAATTAATGAAGTCTCCATACTTCTGCCTTTATCACTCCAGCCCTTAGTACTTCTCGTAAGTAGCCATTTTATTTGGAATAGTTAGAAAAATAATAAAAGTAATCTATACACACATATGACAACATTTTTTATACTTTATAATTAGTTTGCCTAAAAGGATGATATCATAGATACTGTTCAGTAGTTTGCATTTTTATTAAGCAAAATACTCTAGAAAACTTTCTATTTAGCACATACAAATCTGCTTTATTCTTTCTAAAGGCTATTCAGTAATACACTGCATTCAGTTCAGTTCAGTCGCTCAGTTGTGCCCAACTCTTTGCAACCCCATGAATCGCAGCACACCAGGCCTCCCTGTTCATCACCATCTCCCGAGTTCACTCAGACTCACGTCCATCGAGTCCGTGATGCCATCCAGCCATCTCATCCTCGGTCATCCCCTTCTCCTCCTGCCCCCAATCCCTCCCAGCATCAGAGTCTTTTCCAATGAGTCAACTCTTCACATGAGGTGGCCAAAGTACTGGTGTTTCAGCTTTAGCATCATTCCTTCCAAAGAAATCCCAAGGCTGATCTCCTTCAGAATGGACTGGTTGGATCTCCTTGCAGTCCAAGAGTCCCTTGGAGACTCAAGAGTCTTCTCCAACATCACAGTTCTAAAGCATCATAGGTATATCATAATCTGTTACAATTTATTTAAGTAGTCATCCATGGACTAATGGGCTTCCCAGGTGGTGCTATTAGGAAAGAACTCATCTGCCAATGCAGGAGACATAAGAGACATGAGTTTGATCCCTTGGGTGGGAAGGGCCCCTGGAGGATGGCATGGCAACTCACTCCAGTATTCTTGATTGGAGAATCCCATGGACAGAGGAGCCTAGCAGGCTACAGTCCATAGGGTTTCAAGGAGTCAGACACAACTGAAGTCACTTAGCACACATGCACACACTCCATGAGCAATACAGACTGCAGAATGGGTTGGCTTGGTGGAGGTGAGGGCTGGAGCACTAGAGCAGGTGGGGAGGACCTGTAAGTGACTTACCTGAGAGAAATGGATTAGAATCAGGTAAATTCGGTGGGATAGAAAGAAGAGTTTAGATTAAAAAAGATTTAAGAAGCAGAATTAAGAGAACTTGGTCATTTCTTGAATATGAATGAGGAAGTGGGAGAGGTCAGGGAGGACCCCAAGCTTTTTGACCTGGACGAGTGGTAATAACAGTCATTAAAGAAAGAAATTAAATCACTCTCACAGGAAGGAAAAGCTAATGAGCTTTGCTTTAGACATGTTCAGATTCAGCTGTCTGTAAGTCTTCACAGTTGCCTAATATGCATTCTAAGGTCAGGAGAAGGTGGAGTGAAGCAGAGGTCTTCGGCATATACTTGGTGATGCAAGCCAGCCTCTCTGAGCTACAGTTCCCTTCTTAAAGGGTATGATAATGCTCCTCTCTCGACCTCCAGCACATGTACACAGAGAGAGTAGAATCATTCTGGAGCCAACACTATGATTTACTGCTGTATGATGTGCCAGTGCTCACATGTGCATTATTTATGAACAGAGTGACAAGATTTGTGTTTTAGAAAGGTTACATAAAGGATGACTGAAACTTTGGAAGGTATAAATTATTATTCTAGTCATCTATGTGAGTAAGAATGAAAGCTTGATCTAAGCATGGCAGTAGACTTAGAAATGCTGCTACTGCTAAGTCGCTTCAGTCGTGTCTGACTCTGTGCGACCCCATAGACGGCAGCCACCAGGCTCCCCCATTCCTGGGATTCTCCAGGCAAGAACACTGGCGTGGGTTGCCATTTCCTTCTCCAATGCATGAAAGTGAAAAGTGAAAGGGAAGAAGTGAGGAAACAGATTTGGGAAATAGTTATGCTAATTTCTCTTCCAAGTTGCAAGGCACATCGACTCACTCAGATGATCTCAGATAACAGATTGGAAAGATGGATGAGAAAATAAGAAATATGAAGCTAAATATTCTCAGCAGCTTTTGTAGAGAAATAAATCATTATCAGGACATGATACAACTCATGCAATTTGATATTATTTCAATTGACTCATAGTTTCTATTCACTTATGATTTCCCTACCTCCTGGTTTTGGCTTTTTACAGTTTTCTCCATGTTACTGTTTCTGTGTTTCTCAACCACTTGTGTCCTTCTGTGTATGTCTTACATTCAAATTCTCTAGAGAGAATATGATTGGTTAAATAAATTGTTAGCCAATATAGTATCACCTTGTGAAGAAATCTTTTATGCCTCCTCATGGATGGCCTCTGAGCAGATTCCATTCCTTGTTCAGTGGAACGTTACGTATATCAGTACAAATATAGAGGATACATAATCTATTGATGTTCAGAAGAAATGTTTAATGTGTTTAGGATGTTGCCTGGGAAGGCTGGTGCTGTCTTAAAGCCCAAGAAGCTTCACAGAAAGTGATGAATTTCTCGGTCTCTTTCTCAGCCTTGCAGTCTTGGGTTTATCTCTCAAGGTAAAATCCAATTAGATAGGCCCACTGAGTCTGATGTACAAACCTGAATACTAATTTATCAGCTTATAGTGAGAAATTTTAAATTGTGGGAACTTAAATTACTAAGTCTATGTAACATATATTTTCTCCTGGTGGGAAGACTCATAGCTTCATCCATACAGAAGAAAGGGAAAGACAAAGGGCACGATGTGCACCCCTATACCCCTACATTCTTTTTTTTTTTCTTACATTGCTTTCTTTTTAAATTATTCATTTATTAGTGGCTCAGCTGAGTCTTCACTGCTTGTACAAGGGCTTTCTCTAGTTGTGGGGCGTGGGTTTCTCACTGTGTTGGCTTCTCTTCTTGCAGAGGATGAGCACTAGAGCACCCAGGCTCCAGGAGCCGTGGCCCACAGGCTCAGTAGTTGCGGTTCACAGGCTCTAGAGTGCTGTCTCATTGGTTGTGGCACACAGGCTTAGTTGCTCTGTGGCGTGTGGAATATTCTCGGACCAGGGATTGAACCCATGTCCCCTCCACTGCCAGGAGGATTCTCAACCACTGGACCACCAAGGAAGTCCTACCCTAACTTTCTTAAGAGAAGTTTTAAGAAAGCCTTAGCCAACAACTTCTGCTTCTATTGCACCAACCGGAACCATGTTGCATGACCTATTTATCTACAAGGTCAGCTAAGAAATATGGATTTTTGCTGGACGGATTGCCACCCTCAAATAAAGCAGGATTCTGCTTGGAAATAGGGGATAATTAATATTAAGTAGGCAAGCAACCATCACTCTCTTCATAAAAAGTAAATGAAAAAAAGTAGAAAGCCTAGTACCCAGGAACTATGCAGTCTATAAAGGAGAAAAATAGGAATTGTCCATATTGACAGTGAAAGGAACACAAAACAAATAAAAACAGACAGATATTACTACAGGAAACAAAACTGATTTATGAGTCACAAAATGCTATAGGGACATTCTGAAAATATAGCAATAATAGCATAATTTTTGAATCTCTCTTAATCCCCACATAAAACAGGGCAGGTAAATAGTGAACAAAAACCTCTTAGACAACACGTATAGAAAACTAGGTGACAAGTTACTCCCATGAACCTGAAATGCAAGTAGCTATAAAATTCCTAAAAGAAAACATAGGAGAAAATCTTTTCAATCTTTTTGGGATAGATGAAGGTTTTTTCAGATGGGTCACAAAAGGCACAAACCATAAAGAAACCACTATGAGGTTTTTAATTCCTGTGCAGAAGTTCTATCTTCTATTTGAACTTTCTATCTGCATCTAATAAATGTTTAGATCTAGCTGGAATTCTGGAGAAGGCAATGGCACCCCACTCCAGTACTCTTTAGGAAATGGCAACTCACTCCAGTGTTCTTGCCTGGAGAATCCCAGGGACGGGGGACCTGGTGGGCTGCCGTCTCTTGGGTCACACAGAGTCGGACACAACTGAAGTGACTTAGCAGCAGCTGGAATTCAGTGCATGTTAAATATGATGTCTGTAGTTCAAATGGTTAAGAGCATTGATGAGGGTGAAAGAGAAGAGTGAAAAAGCTGGCTTCAAACTCAACATTCAAAAAAACAAAGATCATGGAATCTCCTACAATTAAGGAGACCAGGGTTCAATCCCTGGGTCAGGAAGATCCTCTGGAGGAGGGCAATGGCAATCCACTCCAGTATTCTTGCCTGGAGAATGCCGTGGACAGAGAAGCCTGGTGGGCTACAGTCCATGGGGCTGCAAAGAGTCAGCCAACTGAGCGACTAACACACACACATACTACATACAAAAATCCAGAACGGAGCTAATGGGAAAAATAAAACCCAGAGACATTCTGTGGGTTGAAAAGAATCTATAATATTGTGTACAATAAATGTGTAGGGAACTTGTTAGCCAACAGATCCTTAAAACCTTGTGGTTTTGTGTTACATACTATTTTAAAACAGCAAAATCCAATCAGATTTTATATATTATATCACATAAAGATATTAGATCCTGATGTCTTAGTTAATGGATTTGTATTTTATCTGCTAAGAATTTGAAGCTTTCTTGAAAGACTAAGACTATTGTGACTTTCTGTGACCATGTCACACCTTTGTTTCTCAAGCTTCTCTGAAATAAGTCATATGCCTGTTCAAGGAGCTTGCCTTAGTCTCCCTGTTCTTAAAGCAATAGCACCACCCTGTGGTAAGATTAAAATGTTCAGTTAGTAGGTCCCGTCCAACTCTTTGCGACCCCCATGAACTGCAGCACTCCAGGCTCCTCTGTCCTTCACTATCTCCTGGTGTTTGCGCAAATTCATGTCAACTGAGTCGATAATACTATCTAGCCATCTCAACCTCTGCCGCCCCCTTCTCCTTTTGCTTTCAATCTTTCCCAGCATGGGGATCTTTTCCAATGAGGTGACTTCACATAAGGTGGCCAGTGTTTTGGAATTTCGGCTTCAGCATTAGTTCTTCAGTGAATATTCAGGACTGATTTCCTTTAGGGTTGAGTGGTTTGATCTTGCCATCCAAGGAACTCTCAAGAGTCTTCTCCCGCACAATTCAAAAGCATCAACTCTTCGGTGCTCAACCTTCTTCATGGTCCAACTCTCACATCCATACATGGCTACTGGGAAAACCACAGTTTTGATTAGACTGATCTTTGTTGGCAAAGTGATGTATCTGCTTTGTAAAATGCTGTCTATGTTTGTCATAATTTTCCTCCCAAGGAGCAAGTATCTTTTAATTTCATGATTGCAGTCATTGTCCACAGTGATTTGGGAGCCCAAGAAAATAAAATCTATCACTACTTCCACTTTTTCCCCTTCCATTTGCCATGAAGTGATGGGGCCAGATGCCATGATCTTCGTTTTTTGAATGTTGAGTTTCAAGCCAGCTTTTTCACTTTCCTCTTTCCCTCATCAAGGAGCTCCTTAGTTCCTCTTCACTTTCTGCCATCAGAGTGGTTTTGTCTGCATATCTGAGGTTGTTGAAACTTCTGGCAATCTCAATTCCAGCTTGTGATTCATCCAGCTTGGCATTTCGAGTGATGTACTCTGCATGTAACTTAAATAAGCAGATTATTCTATTATTCTAAACAATAAGATTATACTGTCATTTTTGAGATTGCACCAAGTACTGCATCTTGGACTCTTTTGTTGACCATTTCTTCTAGGGAATACTTATTCACGGTAATAGATATAATGGTCATCTGAATTAAATTCTCCCATTCTCGTCCATTTTAGTTCACTGATTCCTAAGGGACGACGGAGGATGAGATGGCTGGATGGCATCACTGACTGGATGTACGTGAGTCTGAGTGAACTCCGGGAGTTGGTGATGGACAGGGAGGCCTGGCGTGCTGCGATTCATAGGGTTGCAAAGAGTNCCATTCTCGTCCATTTTAGTTCACTGATTCCTAAGGGACGACGGAGGATGAGATGGCTGGATGGCATCACTGACTGGATGTACGTGAGTCTGAGTGAACTCCGGGAGTTGGTGATGGACAGGGAGGCCTGGCGTGCTGCGATTCATGGGGTTGCAAAGAGTCGGACACGACTGAGCGACTGAACTGACTGAAGATGTCGATGTTCACTTTTGGCATCTCCTGCTTGACCGCATCCAATTCACCTTGATTCATGGACCTAGCATACCAGGTTGCTATGCAGTATTGTTCTTTACAACATTGGACTTTACTTTCACCACCAGACACATCCGCTGAGCAGTTGATCCCACTTTGACCCAACTGCTTCATCTTTACTGGAGCTATTAGTAATTGCTCTCTGCTCTTCCCCAGTAACATGTTGAACACCTTCCAGCCTGGAGAGCTCATCTTCTGATGTCATATCTTTTTTTGCCTTTCATGCTGTCTATGGGGTTCTCTAGGCAAGAATACTGTAGTAGGTTGCCATTTCCTTCACCAGTAGACTACGTTTTGTCAGAACTCTTTACTGTGACCTGACTGTCTTGAGTCACCATGCACGGCATGACTCATAGCTTCATTGAATCTTGCAAGCCTTCCTCACAGAAGTACACATAACTTTTTACAGCTGTTCTTTGTGTGTGTTTTTCAATTTATTTTAAAAATTTATTTATTTGTGTGTGTGTGAAGTGTGAGCTTTCAGATGTTCAAGCTGGTTTTAGAAAAGGTAGAGGAACCAGAGATCAAATTGCCAACATCCACTAGATCATCGAAAAAGCAAGAGAGTTCCAGAAAAACATCTATTTCTGCTTTATTGAATATGCCAAAGCCTTTGACTGTGAGAGTCACAATAAACTGTGGAAAATTCTAAAAGAGATGGGAATACCAGACCACCTGACCTGCCTCTTGAGAAACCTATATGCAGGTCAGGAAGCAACAGAACTGGACATGGAACAACAGACTGGTTCCAAATAGGAAAACGAGTACATCAAGGCTGTACATTGTCACCCTGCTTATTTAACTTATATGCAGAGTACATTATGAGAAATGCTGGGCTGGAAGAAGCACAAGCTGGAATCAGAGCTGCCAGGAGAAATATCAATAAGCTCAGATATGCAGATGACACCACCCTTATGGCAGAAAGTGAAGAGGAACTAAAGAGCCTCTTGATGAAAGTGAAAGTGGAGAGTGAAAAAGTTGGCTTAAAGCTCCATATTCAGAAAACAAAGATCATGGCATCTGGTCCCATCACTTCATGGCAAATAGATGGGGAAACAGTGGAAACAGTGTCAGACTTTATTTTTGGGGCTCCAAAATCACTGCAGATGGTGATTGCAGCCATGAAATTAAAAGACGCTTACTCCTTGGAAGAAAAGTTATGACCAGCCTGGATAGTATATTCAAAAGCAGAGACATTACNTCTGCTTTATTAACTATGCCAAAGCCTTTGACTGTGTGGATCACAATAAACTGGGGAAAATTCTGAAAGTGATGGGAATACCAGACCGCCTAACCTGCCTCTTGAGAAATCTGTATGCAGATCAGGAAGCAACAGAACTGGACATGGAACAACAGACTGGTTCCAAATAGGAAAACGAGTACATCAAGGCTGTACATTGTCACCCTGCTTATTTAACTTATATGCAGAGTACATTATGAGAAATGCTGGGCTGGAAGAAGCACAAGCTGGAATCAGAGCTGCCAGGAGAAATATCAATAAGCTCAGATATGCAGATGACACCACCCTTATGGCAGAAAGTGAAGAGGAACTAAAGAGCCTCTTGATGAAAGTGAAAGTGGAGAGTGAAAAAGTTGGCTTAAAGCTCCATATTCAGAAAACAAAGATCATGGCATCTGGTCCCATCACTTCATGGCAAATAGATGGGGAAACAGTGGAAACAGTGTCAGACTTTATTTTTGGGGCTCCAAAATCACTGCAGATGGTGATTGCAGCCATGAAATTAAAAGACGCTTACTCCTTGGAAGAAAAGTTATGACCTACCTAGATAGCATATTGAAAAGCAGAGACATTACTTTGCCAGCAAAGGTCCATCTGGTCAAGGCTATGGTTTTTCCTGTGGTCATGTATGGATGTGAGAGTTGAACTGTGAAGAAAGCTGAGCACCGAAGAACTGATGCTTTTGAACTGGTGTTGTAGAAGACTCTTGAGAGTCCCATGGACTACAAGGAGATCCAACCAGTCCATCCTAAAGGAGATCAGTCCTGGGATTTCTTTGGAGGGAATGATGCTGAAGCTGAAACGTCAGTACTTTGGCCACCTCATGCGAAGATTTGACTCATTGGAAAAGACTCGGATGCTGGGAGGGATTGGGGGCAAGAGGAGAAGGGGACGACAGAGGATGAGATGGCTGGATGGCATCACTGACTCGATGGACGTGGGTCTGAGTGAACTCTGGGAGTTGGTAATGGACAGGGAGGCCTGGTGTGCTGCGATTCATGGGGTCGCAAAGAGTCGGACAACTGAGCGACTGAACTGAACTAAACTGAGCTGAACTGAAGTGTGAAAGTCTCTCAGTCATGTCTGACTCTTTGTGACCCCATGGACTGTAGCCTGCTCGGTTCCTCTGTCCATGGAACCCTCCAGGCAAGAATACTGGAGTGGATTGCCATTTCCTTCTCCAGGGGAACTTCCCAACCCAGGAATCAAACCTGGGTCTCCTGCATTACTGGCAGATTCTTTACCATCAGAGCCACCAAGGAGTTGTTTTACAATGTAGTGTTGTATTCTGCCATACATCAACGTGAATCAGCGCAGGTATACTTACGTCCCCTCCTTACTGAACCTCCTTCCCACATCCCACCCCATTTCACTCTAGGTTGCCACAGAGCACTAGTTTGAACTCTCTGCCTCCTACAGCAAATTCCCACTGGCTATCTATTTTACATATGATAATGTATATGTTTTAATGCTACTCTCTCAATTCGTCCTACACTCTCCTTCCACCTCTATGTCCACAAGTCTCTTCTCTATGTCTGTGCCTCTATTGGTGTCCTGTAGATAGGTTCATCAGATCATTTTTCTAGATGCCATATATGTGCATTAATATTTGTTAACAATATTTGTTTTTCTCTTTCTGACCTGCTTCATTCTGTACAACAAACTCTAAGTTCATCCACCTCACTAAAACAGACTTAAATGCATTCCTTTGTATGGCTGAGTAATATTCCATTGAATGTATGTACCACAATTTCTTTAGCCATTCATCTGTTGGTGGACATCTACATTGCTTCCATGTCCTAGCTATCGTAAATAGTGCTGCAGTGATCATTGGGATACATGTGTCTTTTAGAATTGTGGTTTTCTCAGGTGGGATTGCTGGGTCATATGGTAGTTTTATTCCTAGTTTTATTTATTTATTTTTAAGTAATCTCTGTATTGTTCTCCATAGTGGCTGTATCTATTTACATTCCCACCAACAGTGCAAGAAGGCTCTCTTTTCTCCACATTCTCTCCAGCATTTATTGTTTGTAGATTTTCTGATAGTGGCCTCCCTGACTAGAGTGGCGTGAGACCTCATTGTACTTTTGATTTGCATTTCTCTAATAATGAGTGATGTTGAGCGTCTTTTCCTGTACCTATTGGCCATCTGTATGTCTTCTTTGGAGAAATGTCTGTTTAGGCCTTCTGCTCAGTTTTTTATTAGGTTGTTTTCTGATGTTAACTGTATGAGCTGCTTGTATATTTTGGAGATTAATCCTTTGTCAGTTGCTTCATTTGCAATTATTTTCCCCTATTCTGAGTGTTGTCTTTTTATCCTGTTTGTGGTTTGCTTTGCTGTGTGAAAGCATTTGTGTTTAATTAGTCTCATTTGTTTATTTTTGCTTTTATTTCCATTATTGTAGGCGATGGGTCATAGAAGATCTTGCTATGATTTATGTTGAGGGGTGTTCTGCTCTTGTTTTCTTCTAAGAGTTTTATAGTTTCTGGTCTTACATTTAGGTCTTTGATCCATTTTGAGTTTATCTTTGTGAATGATGTTAAGAATTTCATTCTTATTTCATTTTAATTTCATTCTTTTATACGTATTTACAGCTGTTCTTAACATGACAAATAACTCTTTAGCACTCTGATGAAGCTTTGGATGCCTTCTCAGATTAATATTTGTAAATACACAAAATACAGTACCTAGAATTACAAACAGAACTACTCACGTTCATGTGTAGTTCTGTTTGTAATTCTAGGTACTGTAATACTGTTGTATTTTTACACAAGAAGCCAGAATAGGAGACTCAGTTCAGTTCAGTTCAGTCACTCAGTCATGTCCAACTCTTTGCGATCCCATGAATTGCAGCACGCCAGGCCTTCTTGTCCATCACCAACTCCCGGAGTCCACCCAAACCCACGTCCATCAAGTCAGTGATGCCATCCAGCCATCTCATCGTCTGTCGTCCCCTTCTCCTCCTGCCCCCAATCCCTCCCAGCATCAGAGTCTTTTCCAAAGAGTCAACTCTTCACATGAGGTGGCCAAAGTACTGGAGTTTCAGCCTTAGCATCATTCCTTCCAAAGAACACCCAGGACCTATCTCCTTCAGAATGGACTGGTTGGATCTCCTTGTAGTCCATGGGACTCTCAAGAGTCTTCTACAACACCATACTTCAGCAGCATCAACTCTTCGGCGAGTTGACCACAGGAAAAACCATAGCCTTGACTGGATGGACCTTTGTTGGCAAAGTAATGTCTCTGCTTTTGAATATGTTATCTAGGTTGGTCATAACTTTCCTTCCAAGGAGTAAGCATCTTTTAATTTCATGGCTGCAATCACCATCTGCAGTGATTTTGGAGCTCCAAAAAATAAAGTCTGACACTGCTTCCACTGTTTCCCCATCTATTTCCCATGAAGTGATGGGATCAGATGCCATGATCTTAGTTTTCTGAATGTTGAGCTTTAAGCCAACTTTTTCACTCTCCTCTTTCACTTTCATCAAGAGGCTTTTTAGTTCCTCTTCACTTTCTGCCATAAGGGTGGTGTCATCTGCATATCTGAGGTTATTGATGTTTCTCCCGGCAATCTTGATTCCAGCTTGTGCTTCTTCCAGCCCAGCGTTTCTCATGATGAACTCTGCATATAAATTAAAGAAGCAGGGTGACAATATACAGCCTTGATGTACTCCTTTTCCTATTTGGAACCAGTCTGTTGTTCCATGTCCAGTTCTAACTGTTGCTTTCTGATCTGCATATAGGTTTCTCAAGAGGCAGGTCAGGTGGTCTGGTATTCCCATCTCTTTCAGAATTTTACAGTTTATTGTGACCCACACAGTCAAAGGCTTTGGCATATTCAATAAAGCAGAAATAGATGTTTTTCTGGAACTCTCTTGCTTTTTCCATGATCTTGGATGTTGGCAATTTGATCTCTGGTTCCTCTACCTTTTCTAAAACCAGCTTGAACATCTGGAATAGGAGACTAGGAACATGAAATTACGTTTCTAAGGACGTGGGTCTGAGTGAAGTATGTCTTCAGAAGTATCTCTTCTCTATTATTCTTGTAATTGTGGATTGTAATTTTAGTTGTGTTTGCAGGTAGGTCTTTAGGAATCATATAATGGTTTTCCCTTAATCTTTATGAATATTTATATGTTTTATAAGAATGAGCAGGACTATAGTCTGAACAGTGAAAAAATGTTGGGTTTTATATCCAGGTCCTCTAAATACTTGAAATTTAGTTACCCTTGCCAAGAAGAAAGGATGGATTTCACAGGGTGCTTCTGAAGGGGTGGACTTGGAGAATAAGGGCTCACCCTGTGTGCCTTCATGAGACCCACGTGAGGCAGACTGAGCTGCTGATGCTCTGATACAGCTCTGCTGGGTGATTCTGCTCAGAATTAATTTGTTGCTCACAGGGTTATTGAAGTAACTCTAGGTACCATTAGAGAGCATTGCAAGGACTCTGATGACAGTCAGAGGGGAGGCTATTGGTCAGTTTCTTGGCGGTTCAGAGCCAAATGCTAATGTCACACAGGTGCAAACTCATAGTGGAATCACAGCACTTATTTAATATCTTTTCCTTTTATTTTAGAAAAAGCTGTGTATATATATATTGTGTGTCTGCCTATGTATATTCATGTGTGATTAGACGATGGTTACTAATCTTTTTTGGTTTGTGTCACTGAGTGTATTTTAGTGCCTCTTTTGTTAGGCATTGTGCTACTATGGCAGGTTTAAATTTTAGACCCCGACTAAGGATATATCAGAAAGACGATAATTGTATTTAAATACACATTACTTTTCATCAGGAGGAAAATAAATTTAAAAAATCTCTATGCCCATATTGCTCAGTCATTCTTGAGCTTCTCTCTGTATCAGACATCTGGAGCCCCACTTCACATTCTCAAACTTTCAACTCCAATGGCTGTGACAAACAGGTTCCTGCAGGCTTCTTCTCTCTTAGTATGAAAGCACCTCCCTTCAAGCTGTGCCTACTTTTCCTCACTTCCTGCCTCAGGGCTTCTCTGATTCCTTATTGTAAGTGCCCATAGGTGCCTACTCGGCTCTCATATATACATGAAAACAAGAGCGTTTTATGTCCCAGCTGATTACAGGCAGGAGTAGAAGAATAAATGCTTCTTCCTCTTTCTCCTAGTCCTCACTGGGGGAACAATTCTGATTTGAACTCATGCCAGTAACCAGCTCAATAATACAACCTGATATTGATTCCTCCTCACTCTCTGTGCTGAACTCCTGTTCCATGGGATTACGTCTCAGATTACCTGTGCCCCAGCTTTTGTCTCAAACTGTCAACTCAAAGAAATACAGGCAAAGACCCACTCCCATCCAACTGAGTTATACAGAAGGTTCAAGGGGTCTTATAAAAATCAAAGTAAATGGAGAAACCACTCCAGGCTTTGGTCCCCACTTTGCGCCACCAACTGGGATGTTCATTACTTGAGCTCAAATAGTCCTTTGGAAGTTTGCAAGTATGGAAGCATGCCTCTTTTGGTCACAGATCTGGGAATCAGGTACTAGCATGTAGTCTCACCTGTTCACTACACACCTGTGGAGATCCAACCTCCAGAAGAACAGTAGTTCCCCCATCCTAATAGAATATCCTCCATCCTTTCCTTAATTTGAGCAGAAATGTCCACTTCCTCTCCTATTTCATTCCCTATAAGAATACCCGCACCCCCCTCCCAAACCACTCATACCTAAAACAATCTCCTTGATGAGTTTAAGTTTTCACAAAACACAAGGAAAGCAACTTTGTTTTCAAACAACAGCTTTCTTCCTTATAATAACTCCCAAGGAAGGGATGCACAAATGACCTTCTTGGAAAATGAAGAAGGCAAAAAAATAGGGGGAAAAAACTCACATGAATTAATATTGCAAAATAAATTTCAACATTTATATTTTGTCTCATTTGGATGTTAAAATTACCCAGTGAACTAGGTCTTATTATTCCCCACTGAAGATAAGCAGATAGCTTGAAGTTTAGTAATTCTCCCCAGAGTCTCAAAGTGGTGAAGCACAAATTTGAATCTAGCTCTGTCTACCTTCCAAGTCTTTTCCAGTATTAGTGCTGTGTTATCGGGATGAACAGTTTTGTTTTGATTTTTGGCCTTCAATCCTCAATTTCTGTTTTCTTTATCACAAAAAGAATCTTGCTTAATTGAATGTTCTTCTATTTGTCACTGCTATCTCTCATTTTATCTTCTATTTGTCACTGCTATCTCTTATTTTACGGAATTAATTTTCACAAGAAGACTGCATTGACTAGATATATTTCAAAAAATTAACTTGTGTTGCTTTAGGTGTATCTTGACATACAAACATAAACAGAAAAGCACTTACAATCGGGACCAGCCATGGAATTGCTGCAGTTGTCACTCATCACAAGTGCCAAAACAGAATCTGGAAACCTCTCCCACAAGCAGGAGGGAGATTCCCTATAGGCATAGATTTCAGCAGCTGGAAAATATAATTTTATGAACCTTTCCAGATCTTCCCTGAGACTGAATGCTTTTAATGGACAGATGCAAGCTGTTTGGGAAGCTGGAGTCTTCTACCACAGCAGCAGTGGGACTGGATACCACTAATCCTAGAATACTGGCTCTGGTCTAAGCATTGTGGTTTATGCAGGAGCTGTGAACTGTGCTACGAGGCTTCAGGTAGGACTTTTCCTGGCTCTGAAGCTTCAATCACTATACAATTGCCTCTAGGTGATCACTGTGGAGACACAGATATGCTCAGGAGCCTAAAGCCTTTACCAGGCCATCACCTTCCCCATTTTTTATACAAGTAATACAGAAATATATTGCTATAAAAATTCAAACCACACTGAAATGTATAGGTAAAAAGTAACCACTGTAACAAATTGGTATATATACTAAACATTTTCCTACACATGTTTTACACACACATGCAGGTGTTTTACAAAGTAAAATTGAACCAATGACACTGAACTCTGCTTTTTTTACTTTAGAGTATAATTAATGGATTTTTGCCACTGTGGGTTCCTGGTTTCTAATCTCAACTGAAGAAAAGTTTGCAATTCTTTTTTTTCCCTGTTTCAATTCCTAAAATTATTTTTGTTCAACCAGGGATACCTCACTCCTCACTCCCATGGCTTCTCCAAAACCTTTGACTTTTTCCTCAAACCCTCACTGCTGTACTTAAGACCAATGGTCTCACCAAGAAAACAGAGACCATGATGATCTTTATTCATCATTCACTCATCTTTAGAAAAAAAAAAAAAAAAGTCCTTCAATCACTGCCTACCTACCATCACAACTGCAAGCTTACCTCAGGTGCATTCTCTTTCAGGCTCTCCTTCTTTGCAATAGAAGCATCAATCTTTTCCTTAAAATCTATCCCTCTACTTGTACATTCCCACACCAGGAATGGTGTGAGAGCTAAAAAGTCTAAGTTCCAGTCTTGTTCTGCACTTCCTAGCTGTATGACCTCAGACAAGTTACCTAAGTTCTCTGATCCTAGGAAAGGGTCTGTGCTCATTGTCAGTGAATGATTTATAATGACACTAATCTAAAAGGTTTTTTTTCTATTGTCCTCTAAGAACACTCAGTTGGTGATGGACAGGGAAGCCTGGCATGCTGCAGTCCAATGGGGGTTGCAAAGAGTAGGACACGACTGAGCAACTGAACTGAAAAGCTGAAAGAACATTCACTGGTCCAGTCATTATTCTGTCTCTTCGTATAACATTTTCATCAATTTTGTTAAAATATCATTTTCTTCATTTTAAAAAAATGCCTAGGTAAAAGACCAAGTAAATGCCACATAGAATGTTGTACTAAATTGCTATGCAAATCAACATCTTTAAAATAAATTAGAAATCTTAGAAACTTTACAGGAAAACAGAAAAGAACCCAAAGAACCTAGACCTATATTTTCTTATCAGCCTGTCACTTTATTGTTATTAAAACAATAATGAGGATGGAGGAATAACAGGAAATCTACTGTCAGGCAGTCGACTACTATTTCTGTAACAGTTTTCCATTAAATGACTCCCAAAACTATAGCGTGGGAATTTGAAAAGGACCCTTAAGAAGGGTCACCTAGTCCAAAGCACAGAGTAGCTCTTTCTAATATTGTTGCCATAGTTATGATCATAGGGAGAAAACTCCACTTGCAGTTCTATCTAGATGATTCTTTTCTTAAAATAGGATTTAAATTTCCTGAGGAAATCTGTTGTCTTGGGTGCTTCATTTTCAAAGAAAGAAACTTATGCTTGAGAAGTCTCTAGGAGAATGAACTTTAAAAAAAAAAAAAAAGAAGAAGAAACTTTCTCTTATAGTTAAGTTTGTTGTGTTGGCTAATCTCATGGTAGGTTTCTGCTGTCCACGACTTGTGATAGCTTAATCAGCACTCTAAGAAGTCTCATCCAAGGTGCTGCATGGCTGCTAAGTCACTTCAGTCGTATCTGACTCTGGGTGACCCCATAGACGGCAGCCCACCAAGCTCCCCCGTCCCTGGGATTCTCCAGGCAAGAACACTGGAGTGGGTTGCCATTTCCTTCTCCAGTGCATGAAAGTGAAAAGTGAAAGTGAAGTCGCTCAGTCGTGTCCAACTCCTAACGACCCCATGGACTGCAGCCTACCAGGCTCCTCCGTCCATGGAATTTTCCAGGCAAGAGTACTGGAGTGAGGTGCCATTGCCCTCTCCATCTAAGGTGTTAGAATCATTGATAGTAGAGTCTACTGTTTAATGATTGGGTTATCCAGAGGTTCACCTGCTATGGGATATTATGCAAAACTTGCCACATGCTTTTATGCATAACATTTCTCTCACCATGATGTTTCACCACTTTTCTGAGAACTGAGATTATTGCTATGTGCCTTTAAGCTTAAGATGCCTTCTTTCATGTCACATCTCCCCACAGATTCCGGTAGGAAGTTGTGGTGCATAAGTGAGTCTGGATGTCCTTAATGGAAGTAAAGTCTGGGAGCAGTTCCCTCACTCCTGTCCAGGATATGTGCTACTGCTATCTAACCCCACCTGTGTCACCCTGGGCCAAGACACAGACTTCAGATGCCTTGTTATCATAGCCACAGCCTAAGGGGAAAGCCTGCAATTAAACACACATCTAAGGGCTGACTGTAATCCTCTCCAGAGACCCCAGAGGACAGATACTATCTTCCTGCTGATACTATATTCCTGCTTTTCTCTGTCATGCTCCAGAGCACAAGATCCCAGATTTTACAATACTCTAAAGTATATCTATGGGCCTCCCAGGTGGCTCAGTGGCAAAGAATCCGCCTGGCAATGTAGGATACGTAGATTCGATCCCAGGGACAAGAATATCCCCTCGAGGAGGAAATGGAAACCCAGTATTCTTGTCAGGAGAATCCCATGAGGAGCCTGGCAGGCCACAGTTCATGGGGTCACAAAGAGGCAGACACAATTAAGTGACTGAGCACGCACGCGCACCCAGGGGACACATCTAGATTGTTTGGTTAATGGCCAGAAGAGCCTGCACTCATGAGTCTCCTGCTGCTGCTGCTGCTGCTAAGTCACTTCAGTCGTGTCCGACTCTGTGTGACCCCATAGACGGCAGCCCACCAGGCTCCCCCATCCCTGGGATTCTCCAGGCAAGAATACTGGAGTGGGTTGCCATTTCCTTCTCCAATGCATGAAAGAGAAAAGTGAAAGTGAAGTCGCTCAGTCTGTCTGACTGTTAGCGACCCCATGGACTGCAGCCCACCAGGCTACTCCGTCCATTGGATTTTCCAGGCAAGAGTACTGGGGTGGGGTGCCATTGCCTTCCCCGCATGAGTCTCCTGGGACTACAACAAATAGAGAGACAGCTTTTGGTAGCCCACTATCCCAGGGCATATCACAAAAAGAAGGACAGAAGTACACCACTGCCCCAGTGAGAAAGAGACCTATCTGCTTGTCCTGGAGCGTGACCTAAGGGGAAGACCCCAGGCCTGGCACACAGCTTGGGGCCCCCTAAGATGCCCTCTGTGGAGGAAGTCTCTCCCTCTGCCTCACTCCAGGCCCACAGAGCCATATTTTTATACAAAGTATATGTGGTATGCACATCTTATATATCTTCTTTTCCCACAGAACCATTTTAACACATCTTAAAATACCATGGCTTATGCAACAATTATTATTTCTATTGTTCGGTTATTTTCAATTTTTTAATACTCTAACAGCGTACATCTATTGTGGAAAATGAACATCCGTCTATAGTTCTTTAGGCACTCTATCAGATCTAATACCTTAAACCTATTTGTCACTTCCACTATATAATTGTAAGGGATTTGATTTAGTTAGGTCATATCTAAATGGTCTAGTGGATTTCCCTAGTTTCTTCAACTTAAGTCTAAATTTTGCAATAAGAAGTTCATGATCTGAGCCATAGTTAGCTAAAACCATCCCCCACAAAAAGAAATGCAAAAAAGCAAAACAGCTGTCTGAGGAGGCCTTATGAATAGCTGAGAAAAGAAGAGAAGCTAAAGGCAAAGGAGAAAAGAAAACATATATCCACCTGAATGCAGAGTTTCAAAGGATAGCAAGGAGAGATAAGAAAGCCTTCCTCAACGATCAATGCAAAGAAACAGAGGAAAACAATAGAATGGGAAAGACTAGAGATCTCTTCAAGAAAATTAGATACCAAGGGAACATTTCATGCAAAGATGGGCTCGATAAAGGATAGAAATGGTATGGACCTAACAGAAGCAGAAGATATTAAGAAAACGTGGCAAGAATACATAGAAGAACTATACAAAAAAGATTTTCATGACCCAGATAACCACGATGGTGTGAGCACTAACCTAGAACCAGACATTCTGGAATGCGAAGTCAAGTGGGCCTTAGGAAGCACCACTACAAACAAAGCTAGTGGAGGTGATGGAATTCCAGCTGAGCTATTTCAAATACTAAAAGATGACACTGTGAAAGCACTGCACTCAATATGCCAGCAAATTTGGGAAACTCAGAAGTGGCCACAGGACTGGAAAAGGTCAGTTTTCATTCCAATCCCAAAGAAAGGCAATGCCAAAGAATGTTCAAACTACAACACAATTACACTCATCCTCACACACTAGCAAAGTAATGCTCAATATTCTCCAAGCGAGGCTTCGATAGTACTTGAACTGAGAACTTTCAGATGTTAAAGCTGGATTTCAAAAAGGCAGAGGAACCAGAGATCAAATTGCCCACATCCTTTGGATCATAGAAAGAGCAAGAGAATTCCAGAAGAATATCTACTTCTGCTTTATTAACTATGCCAAAGCCTTTGACTGTGTGGATCACGACAAACTGTGGAAAATTCTTGAAGAGATGGGAATACCAGACCATCTTACCTGCCTCCTGAGAAACCTGTATGCAGGTCAAGAAGCAACAGTTAGAACCAGACACGTAACAACAGACTGGTTCCAAATCAGGAAAGGAATATGTCTGGTTCAAAATCAGGAAAGGAGTATGTCAAGGCTGTGTATTGTCACCCTGCTTATTTAACTTATATGCAGAGTACATCATGTGAAATGCTGGACTGGATGAATCACAACCTGGAATCAAGATTGCTAGGAGAAATATCAATAACCTCAGATATACAGATGATACCACCTTTATGGCAGAGAGTGAAAAGGAACTAAAGAAACTCTTGATGAAAGTGAAAGAGGAGAGTGAAAAAAAACTGGCTTAAAATTCAACATTTAAGAAACTAAGATCATGGCATGCAGTCCCATCACTTCATGGCAAATAGATGGAGAGACAATGGAAACAGTGACAGACTTGATTTTCTTGGGCTCCAGAATCACTGAAGATGGTGACTGCAGCCTTGAAATTAAAAGACACTTGCTCCTTGGAAGAAAAGCTATGACAAACCTAGACAGCATATTAAAAAGCAGAGATATTTCTTTACCAGCAAAGGTTCATATAGTCAAAACTATGGTTTTTCCAGTAGTCATGTACTGATGTGAGAGTTGGACCATAAAGAAGGCTGAGCACCAAAGAATTGATGCTTTCAAACTGTTGTGCTGGAGAAGACTCTTGAGAGTCCCTTGGACAGCAAGATTAAACTAGTCAATCCTAAAGGAAATTAATACAATGAATATTCATTGGAAGGACTGATGCCTAAGTTCCAATATTTTTGCCACCTGATGCAAAGAACCAACTCATTGGAAAAGACCCTGACACTGGGAAAGATTGAGAACATGAGGAAAAAGGGGTGACAGAGATGGCATCATTGACCCAATGGACATAAGTCTGGGCAAACTCTAGGAGCTGGTGAAGGACAGGGAAGCCTGGCAGGCTGCAGCCCTGACTCTCGCAGAGAGTCAGACATGACTTAGCGACTGAACAGCAACAACAATTGCATGAAAATTATACCTTAATAAACCTGATTTTAAATAAAAATACTTTATAGTTGTGCTCCCTATTGCATCACTTAGTGCCTGATATGTGAATGAGCCAAGGTCCAGGTGGAAAAATGGAAACCACACTAATTACTTGAAGCGGAGATTTAAGAGATTGGTTACATAGGTGTGAGAGACCTGAAGGAGTGAATAAAGAGCACTGACGCAATAAAAAATGGTAACTGAAGGACCTGCTACCATCCCTAAAGCTGAAGGAACAAAACAGAACTGGCATCTTTGAGCTCAGAGCTCCAGGTGAAACCTCAGAGGAATGAGTGCCCCCAGGGTACTGTGGGTATTTCTGCAGAGACAGGAAGCAATTGGATTAAGAGGCAATTACTGTCACCAGGAGGATGGGCCACTGCTGGGGCAATCCAGACAAGAAAAGGGAAAACAAGAAGGAGCAGTCTCTTTTCTGTCTCTTTTCTGGTGGAAACGCTGAGGGACCAAGCTAAGAAAGGAGAAATTTTGTTTCCAGAGCCCAGCCTCAGCATCAGAGAACAAATTAGAGAAAATCTGAATGCGAAACCAAAAGATAACACATAAATGATACTTCTGGTTTATCCCACTTTTAATAATACTAAGATTAATCAGGAACTTCAGGTGGTTTCAGCCTAATCCTTCTATTTCAAATCCCAATCAATGTTTCCTTTAATGGTTTTAGCATCCACTGGTTATTGCTGCCTACATTCATTATTTCATTTGGGTTACAACACAGTAATTTTCTGATTTTAGCATTTTTGTGCACTTTTTATGTAGAATTCTATAAAGAAGAATGTGAATAACTGTTAGGTTATCCTGAAATACAGTTTATATAGGAAAGGCAGGAAAAATCGTGATTATTATTTTCAGTTGCTGACCTAGCATCCAAAGATGATCAATGAGGTGTGACTTTTGTTAGTGTTAGACACTTGGAACTTTTGCTGATTATATTTAAAGTCTTTTTAATTCATCGGAAGCATTATTCTTTCTGATATTCTGATTGTTTTAATTTAGGTCGGTAGGAGCCTTCATAGTATTTTTTTGTTTCCTATATTTTTATTTACTATGGATTATTCTTGAAAAAATGTCAAGAATGTCCAATTTAATTCTACCTCCTCCCACTTGATTCTAAATCTCTCAGATCTTGGAAGAAATTTGCAACTGACTTTTCACCTTTCTTCACTTAGCAAGGGCTAATAAATACTTGAATTGTCCACTTCTGAGCCACCTTACACCTTACGGAAATATTTTTAAACGCCCTCTCAACAGTGCAAACAAATTTAAAATCCAATTTTAATTACAAAGTTTAATAAAGTTCTTTAACCAAATCTTCAAGTCCATTCTTGAAATTTTGAATATTTGTGTGCTCCTTAGGGGGTGAGGGGGTAGGAAATAACACTGCAAAAGGTAAATAGAATTGAATTATGCAATCTAGAGAGGAAGTACTTTAAGATTTTAGATCTGTGTATGTTCTTCTAAACTAAGAACATAAATATGTTTCCTAAAATGGATTCCGTTTAGCTCTTACTTTTGTAACAGTGACCATCACTATGGAGTGTGGGAGCAACTAGAGGGCAAAATATGGATTTGGGGACTCATCTTCTTAAGGAAGACCTACTCCAGTATTCTTGGGCTTCCCTTGTTGCTTAACTGGTAAATAATCTGCCTGCACTGCGGGAGACCTGGGCTTGATCCCTGGGTTGGGAAGATCCCCTGGAGAATGGAAAGGCTACCCTATCCAGTATTCTGGCCTAGAAAATTCCATAGACTATAGTTCATGGGGTCGCAAAGAGTCGGACATGACTCTCACTTTTGCTTTCACTAGATACTGGAGAGTTTTGATAAGACTGGGAGTAACTCCATCTTTGTTCATAAGATGTCACTGAGTACCGCCTGGTACATAGCCAGGACTTCCCTGGTGGCTCAGACAGTAAAGAATTTGTGTGAAATCTAAAGACCTGGTTTCGACACCCGGGTTGGGACAGTCCCCTGGAGAAGGGAACGACAACCCACTCCTGTATTCTTGCTTGGGAAATTACATGGACAGAGGAACTGTTGGGCTACAGTCCATGGGGTCACAAAGAATTGGACATAACTGAGGGATTAACACTTTCATTTATTAGGGAATTCTTCCAGAAAGAGTTAGCAGTCTTTTGGTCTGCATTAATACTGTTCTTTCCTCATGTGTGGGTAAAGAAATAGGTAAATTACAGCATCTCCAACCAGATGCCCAGGTCAAAACTTGGGAAGATTTCCTAGGCAGCTTCTTCCCATGTAAGGTGTTATTGATATGACTTCTTTCGACCTATCTAGTCCTTGCCCTCTTTTCTTTCCTTCCACCACTGCAATGATTTAGACTTTCAGTTTAACTGAACTAAGGTTGTGTGTGTGCTCAGTCCTGTCCAACTCTTTGTGACTGTATAGACTGTAGACTGCCAGGAACCTCTGTCCATGAAAATTTCCAGGCATGAATACTGGAGCAGGTTGCCATTTTCTACTTCACGGGATCTTACCGACCCAGGGATCAAACTCATGTCCCTTACGTCTCCTGCATTGGCAGGTGGATTCTTCACCACTCTGCCACCTGGAAAGCCCTAAATGCCTCCAATCTTCACACTTTAGTTTTTGCAATGCTATCAAAGTAATATTTATAAATGTGGATCATTTTGCAGCCCTTGATTAAAATCCTTAAACTGCTCCTCTTTACCTTTGGGGGGAAAAAGCCAAATTTCTTAACATGGAATATGAGACCCTTCATGATCTGGCTTCTACAGAACTTTTGTCTTCCTCCTTCCTGCCTCCTATGTCATCCCCAAGCCCCCTCAAGTCACATACCCAATGCTCCAGCAAGAAATACTGGCAGAACTCACCACACGAGGCTCTAAGACCTTTCCACATTTGAACACAGCTGTTCCCTTTACTTAGAAACTTCTTCTCTTTATTCAAATAGTGAATAAAGATTCATCCTTCAAAAGCCAGCCCTGGTCTCACCACCTTTGGGAAGCCTTGCCTGATTTCCCTTAGCTGCCTCCACAAACTCACGTGGTTGCATCACCACAGTGATCACTACACTATATGGTATTTACTGTCTCTCATGGCATCCTCATGTATTTAATCTTTATCCCCAGCACACAGCACCATACTTGAGTATACCCTCAATGAACGTGTGCTGAGAAAATAAATGAATAACTGCGTAATCTTAACCCAGCATTTTCCAAACACTTTTTACAGAGTGGTTCTACCAACTCACTTAAACTACCACCAAAAGTATCATTGAGTTTCCTATTATTCCATATTTCCACTATCACTTGATATTCTTAGACTTAAATTTAAAACATTGTATTGGGCCTGTGGTGGTATCTCATCCTAGTTTTTGTGTCTTTAATATGTTAATAGATATGGTTTTAAGACAAGCTTTTTCCCCCTAACATGTAATAGTTATTAAGATTTTCTGAAAGAGTGAATGCAAAGGCCCTATAATTAGACTTTTTCGAAGAATGGTGGGAAAGCCATTGACTCTGGAGCAAGATGCAGAACTGCAGTCAAGATCCTGGAATCAGAACCAACACTGATCTCAGCAGTGGTTCTCAAATTTTTGTATTCACATGAAAACCCAGTGTCCTTGTTAAAATTGAACATTCTTGGGTTGTATCACCCAGAAATTCTGGTTCAGTAGTTCAGAGGTTGAGCCCTAATATCTACATTTTAAAGTAAGTTTCTCAAGTGATTCTGATGCAGTTGACTTTCAGTCCACAGAATAAAAAGCACTGTTTAGAGAATAAGGTTTCTTCCTAAACGAGCATCTGTTGTTGTTGTTGTTGTTTAGTCACTAAGTCGTGTCTGACTCTTTGTGACTCTGCTGGCTGTAGCCCACCAGGCTCCTTTGTCCATGGGATTTCCCAGGCAAGAGTACTGGAGTGAGTTGCCATTTCCTTTTCCAGGGATCAAACCTGCATCTCCTGCATTGGCAGGCAGATTCTTTACTGATGAACTACCAGAAACAAAATTAAAGTTCAGCCAACTTAGAGAAGTTTAAAATATACCCTGCAATAAGTGAAAACGTCTGATTGTATTGCAAAATCAAGAGTAATTATGGGGAAGTGGTATGGTGAAAGAGCATCGGTGTTGCTTTCAGAAGAGGTAGATTGGAGACTCAGGGTGTGTCATCTTAGGCAAATCCCTTAACCTTCCTGAGTTTCCATTTCTCACCTAAAATTAGTATTATACGTATTCTACCAATCTTGCAAACCTGTGTAATGGTTAAAACCATAGAGTGGCAAGGCCCATACAAAAGTAAGATCTAATGATTGTTAAAGTAATGATGATTGTTTTTTATATATAATTTTATTTATGTATTTTACTATTTATTTTTGGCTGTGCTGGGTCTTCCTTGCTGTGCAGGCTTTTCTCTCATTGCAGCAAGCAGGGTCTACTCTTTGTTGCAGTGGGCAGGCTTCTCACTGAACTGGGTTATCTTGTTGCAGAGCACTAGGCTCTAGGACACACAGGCTTCAGTAGTTATGATTTGTGGGCTCAGTAGTTCCAGTTCCTATTTACCGGGCTCTAGAAGACAATGGCACCCCACTCCACTACTCTTGCCTGGAAAATCCCATGGATGGAGGAGCCTGGTAGGCTGCAGTACATGAAGTCGTAAGAGTCGGACACAACTGAGCGACTTCACTTTCAGTTTTCATTTTCATGCGTTGGAGAAGGAAATGGCAACCCACTCCAGTGTTCTTGCCTGGAGAATCCCAGGGACGGGGAGCCTGGTGGGCTGCCGTCTATGGGGTCGCACAGAGTCAGACATGATTGAAGCGACTTAGCAGCAGCAGCAGAGCACAGGTCAATAGTTGTAGCACAAGGGCTTAGTTGCTCCACAGCATGTGGCATCTTTTAGGACCAGAAATAAAAATTGTGCCCCCTGCATTGGCAGGTGGATTATTTACCGTGGAGCCTGTGTAATTAATGAGCCTAGTAATTCCAGGGAAGCAACCCTTCCTGAATTAAAGAAACAATATTTAGCCTCAGTTCAGTTCAGTTGCTCAGTCGTGTCCGACTCTTTGCGACCCCATGAATCGCAGCATGCCAGGCCTCCCTATCCATCACCATCTCCCGGAGTTCACTCAGACTCACATCCATCGAGTCCGTGATGCCATCCAGCCATCTCATCCTCGGTCATCCCCTTCTCCTCCTGCCCCCAATCCCTCCCAGCATCAAAGTCTTTTCCAATGAGTCAACTCTGCATGAGGTGGCCAAAATACTGGAGGTTCAGCTTTAGCATCATTCCTTCCGAAGAAATCCCAGGGCTGATCTCCTTCAGAATGGACTGGTTGGATCTCCTTGCAGTCCAAGGGACTCTCAAGAGTCTTCTCCAACACCACGGTTCAAAAGCATCGATTCTTCAGCGCTCAGCTTTCTTCACAGTCCAACTTTCACATCCATACATGACCACAGGAAAAACCATAGCCTTGACNATCCAACCATCTCATCCTCTGTTATTCCCTTATCTTCTTGCCATCAATCTTTCCCAGCATCAGGGTCTTTTCCAATGAGTTGGCTCTTCATATCATGTGGCCAAAATCTTGAAGCTTCAACATCAATCCTTCCAATGAATATTCAAGGTTGATTTCCTTTAAGATTGACTGGTTGGATCTCCTTACTGTTCAAGGGACTCTCAAGAGCCTTCTCCAACTCCACAGTTCAAAAGCATCAATTCTTCAGCACTCAGCTTACTTTATGGTCCAATTCTCAAGTCCATACATGACTACTGGAAAAAACACAGTTTTGGCTATACAGACCTTTATCAACAAAGTAATGTCTCTGCTTTTTAATACTCTGTTTAAGTTTGCCATAACTTTTCCTCAAAGTATCTTTTAATTTCATGGCTGCAGTAGCATCTGCAGTGATTTTGGAGCCCCAGAATATAAAGTCTGCCATTGTTTCCCCATGTATTTGCCATGAAGTGATGGGACCAGATGCCATGATCTCTGTGTTTTGAATGTTGTGGTTTAAGCCAGCTTTTTCACTCTCCTCTTTCACCTTCATCAAGAAGCTCTTTAGATTCTCTTCAATTTCTGCCATTAGGGTGGTATCATTGTCATATCTGAGACTGTTGATATTTCTCCCAGCAATCTTGATTCCAGCTTGGGATTCATCCAGCCTGGCATTTCCCATGATGTACTCTGCACATAAGTTAAATAAACAGGGTGACAATACACAGGCTTGATGTACCCTTTTCCAATTTTGAAACAGTATGTTGTTCCATGTCCAGTTCTAAGTGTTACTTCTTGACCTTCTCTAACAGACCATGATAAATCCAGCCCTTTTATCAGCTATTAGTAAAAGTCCTTTTCGAAATCATCCCAACCACTACTTTGCAGCCACCAACTCTTATTTTTCCTAATGAGAGATACAATTTGGATGTTCCTGAAACATCCAAATTTCAGCAACACCTATCAAATTTCCCAGCAACCTTATGTAAGTTTTTATCATTATATCTGCAATAAGAGGGAAGCGTGATTCCCTCACAGCAATTATATAACTCAATCTTGAAAGCCATT
Organism: Oreotragus oreotragus; assembly: GCA_006410675.1. Classification (NCBI taxonomy): domain Eukaryota; kingdom Metazoa; phylum Chordata; class Mammalia; order Artiodactyla; family Bovidae; genus Oreotragus; species Oreotragus oreotragus. Next base: position 117,164 of record SJYX01017891.1, read on the forward strand.
TCAACTTAGCTTTTATATCATTAAACGTTTAAGCCAAGGGTTTTGATATGGTTTTTGAAAACTCTTTTGCAAACACAGGTTCAGTTCAGTTCAGTCGCTCAGTCGTGTACGACTCTTTGTGACCCCATGAATCGCAGCAAGCCAGGCCTCCCTGTCCATCACCAACTCCCGGAGTTCACTCAGACTCATGTCCATCGAGTCCGTGCCATCCAGCCATCTCATCCCCTTCTCCTCCTGCCCCCAATCCCTTCCAGCATCAGAGTCTTCTCCAATGAGTCAACTCTTCTCATGAGGTGGCCAAAGTACTGGAGTTTCAGCTTCAGCATCATTCCTTCCAAACAAATCCCAGGGTTGATCTCCTTCAGAATGGACTGGTTGGATCTCCTTGCAGTCCAAGGGACTCTCAAGAGTCTTCTCCAACACCACAGTTCAAAACCATCAATTCTTTGGTGCTCAGCCTCCTTCACAGTCCAACTTTCACATCCATACATGACCACAGGAAAAACCATAGCTTTGACTAGACAGACCTTAGTTGGCAAAGTAATTTCTCTGCTTTTCAACATGCTATCTAGGTTGGTCATAACTTTTCTTCCAAGGAGTAAGCATCTTCTAATTTCATGGCTGCAGTCATCATCTGCAGTGATTTGGGAGCCCCAAAAAATAAAGTCTGACACTGTTTCCCCATCTATTTCCCATGAAGTGATGGGACCGGATGCCATGATCTTCATTTTCTGAATGTTGAGCTTTAAGCCAACTTTTTCGCTCTCCTCCTTCACTTTCATCAAGAGGCTTTTTAGCTCCTCCTCACTTTCTGCCATAAGGGTGGTGTCATCAGCATATCTGAGGTTATTGATATTTCTCCCGGCAATCTTGATTCCAGCTTGTGTTTCTTCCATTCCAGCGTTTCTCATGATGTACTCTGCATATAAGTTAAATAAGCAGGGAGACAATATACAGCCTTGACGTACTCCTTTTCCTATTTGGAACCAGTCTGTTGTTCCATGTCCAGTTCTAACTGTTGCTTCCTGACCTGCATACAGATTTCTCAAGAGGCAGGTTAGGTGGTCTGGTATTCCCATCTCTTTCAGAATTTTCCACAGTTTATTGTGATCCACACAGTCAAAGGCTTTGGCATAGTCAATAAAGCAGAAATAGATGTTTTTCTGGAACTCTCTTGCTTTTTCCATGATCCAGCGGATGTTGGCAATTTGATCTCTGGTTCCTCTGCCTGTTCTAAAACCAGCTTGAACATCAGGGAGTTCACGGTTCACATATTGCTGAAGCCTGGCTTGGAGAATTTTGAGCATTACTTTACTAGCGTGTGAGATGAGTGCAATTGTGCGGTAGTTTGAGCATTCTTTGGCATTGCCTTTCTTTGGAATTGGAATGAAAACTGACCTTTTCCAGTCCTGTGGCCACTGCTGAGTTTTCCAAATTTGCTGGCATATTGAGTGCAGCACTTTCACAGCATCATCTTCCAGGATTTGAAACAGCTCAACTGGAATTCTATCACCTCCACTAGCTTTGTTCTTAGTGATGCTTTCTAAGGCCCACTTGACTTCACATTCCAAGATGTCTGGCTCTAGATTAGTGATCACATCCCCATGATTATTTAGCCTCAGGGGCATTTATTTCTTAGAATAACCTCAGCTGCTCTCTACGAAAAGGAAAACTGTAAAAACATTTTAAGTTTGCAAAAAAAAATCTTGAGTGACAAGACCAGGGATTCAAGTCAATTTTGAGACAAGACCAGGATTCTAATCTTACCAACCCACGTTACTTTTCATCATACATTACTCAAATACCTTTCTCATTCTTTATTATAATCCACAGAGCAAGTGATTCCGACACACACCTGAATCTGAGCACCTTTGTTCTACTGCATTAGATGTAATAGTGGGGTGGTAATCATTGTCTTTTTTTGTACTTATTTGATAAAAAGCTTTATTGAGGTATTATCCACATGCAATACAATTCACCAATCTAAATTGTACAATGGTTTGAGTATAATCACAGAGTTATGCAGCTATCTCCACTATCAATTTCACATTGTCATAACCCAGACAGAACTTTCTTGACAGCAGTTATTCTCTATTCTCTCCGTCAGCCATTGCCAAACACTTATCTACTTTCTGTATGGATTTTCCATTTCAGACCTTTCATATAAAGGGAATCATAAAATACGTAGCCTTTCGTGATTGTCTTCTTTCACTTAGATTTTCGAGGCGTACACTCTGTTTTAAAATTATCAGTGTAACAACTGTAGATATAGTTTAAAAATAAAAGACGAAAAACCCATAATCCCATTCTAATAGTCATTATCATATTTTTTTTTTTATCATACATTACTCAAATACCTTTCTCATTCTTTATTATAATCCACAGAGCAAGTGATTCCGACACACACCTGAATCTGAGCACCTTTGTTCTACTGCATTAGATGTAATAGTGGGGTGGTAATCATTGTCTTTTTTTGTACTTATTTGATAAAAAGCTTTATTGAGGTATTATCCACATGCAATACAATTCACCAATCTAAATTGTACAATGGTTTGAGTATAATCACAGAGTTATGCAGCTATCTCCACTATCAATTTCACATTGTCATAACCCAGACAGAACTTTCTTGACAGCAGTTATTCTCTATTCTCTCCGTCAGCCATTGCCAAACACTTATCTACTTTCTGTATGGATTTTCCATTTCAGACCTTTCATATAAAGGGAATCATAAAATACGTAGCCTTTCGTGATTGTCTTCTTTCACTTAGATTTTCGAGGCGTACACTCTGTTTTAAAATTATCAGTGTAACAACTGTAGATATAGTTTAAAAATAAAAGACGAAAAACCCATAATCCCATTCTAATAGTCATTATCATATTTTTTTTTTTCCTCTCTGTAGGTGCATTTTCATTTTATTGGAAATCAGATGGAGAGCGACCCTCGCTCCCAGCACGACCCCACGAGTCCCGCGCCATCGGACTCCCCACCTCCCAAAGCCCGGACCTGGAGGAGCCATGGCAGCGGAGGAAGAAGTGGCCCCGCCCCGCCCCTCCACGCCGGCGCCTCGCTGATGTCACTGCTCCGGGACGCAGACCCCCGCCCTCCTTCCCCGTCGCGGTTGCTTTGACAGAACGCGATGGCGGCGTCCGGGTCTGCCGGAGTACCGGCGACCGTGTCGGGAAAGCAAGAGTTTTACCAGCTTCTGAAGAACCTGATCAATCCAAGCTGTATGGTGCGGCGGCAGGCAGAGGAAATCTATGAAAATATCCCAGGTCTGTGTAAGACTACATTCCTCTTAGATGCCGTCAGAAATAGAAGAGCAGGTTATGAGGTGAGACAAATGGCTGCCGCCCTGCTACGACGGCTTTTGTCCTCTGGGTTTGAGGAAGTCTATCCAAATTTGCCTTCTGATGTTCAGAGGGACGTCAAGATTGAACTGATACTGGCTGTTAAGTTAGAAACACATGCTAGTATGAGGAAAAAACTTTGTGACATTTTTGCAGTCCTGGCCAGGAATTTGATAGATGAGGATGGCACTAACCACTGGCCTGAAGGTCTGAAGTTCCTTGTTGATTCAATCTACTCTAAAAATGTGGTTCTATGGGAAGTTGCACTTCACGTTTTTTGGCACTTTCCGGGGATTTTTGGGAACCAGGAGCGGCACGATTTGGATATCATCAAAAGGTTGTTGGACCAGTGTATTCAAGATCAAGAACATCCAGCAATCAGGACATTATCTGCTAGAGCTGCAGCTGCATTTGTACTTGCTAATGAGAATAATATTGGTCTTTTCAAAGACTTTGCAGACTTGCTTCCTGGAATTTTACAGGCTGTGAATGATTCATGCTACCAGGATGATGATTCAGTGCTAGAATCCCTTGTCGAGATTGCAGATACTGTACCTAAATATTTGGGTCCTTATTTAGAAGATACTCTGCAACTGAGTCTAAAGTTATGTGGAGACTCTAGACTTAGTAATCTGCAACGCCAGCTGGCACTTGAAGTAATAGTGACCTTGTCTGAAACTGCCACCCCAATGTTGAAAAAACATACAAATATTATTGCACAGGCAGTTCCTCATATATTAGCAATGATGGTTGATCTACAAGATGATGAGGACTGGGTAAATGCTGATGAAATGGAAGAAGATGATTTTGACAGCAATGCAGTTGCTGCTGAGAGTGCATTAGACAGACTGGCTTGTGGGCTCGGTGGAAAACTTGTTTTACCAATGACTAAGGAGCATATCATGCAGATGCTGCAGAGCCCTGACTGGAAATACCGACATGCTGGATTAATGGCCTTATCTGCTATTGGAGAAGGATGCCATCAGCAAATGGAATCAATTTTAGATGAAACAGTTAACTCTGTTTTGCTTTTTCTTCAGGATCCTCATCCAAGGGTGAGGGCTGCAGCCTGTACTACACTTGGACAGATGGCTACAGATTTTGCACCTAACTTCCAAAAGAAATTCCATGAAACTGTGATTGCAGCTCTGTTGCGTACTATGGAAAATCAAGGTAATCAGCGTGTACAGTCACATGCAGCTTCTGCGCTTATTATATTTATTGAAGACTGTCCCAAATCATTGCTGGTTCTATATTTGGATAGTATGGTAAGAAATCTACATTCCATCTTGGTGATTAAACTTCAAGAGTTGATTCGCAATGGAACTAAGTTGGCCTTAGAACAGCTTGTGACAACCATTGCCTCAGTTGCAGATACAATAGAAGAAAAATTTGTACCATACTATGATATATTTATGCCGTCACTAAAGCATACTGTTGAGCTTGCTGTTCAAAAGGAACTCAAACTTCTGAAAGGAAAGACTATTGAATGCATTAGCCATGTTGGTCTGGCTGTTGGTAAGGAAAAATTTATGCAAGATGCATCAAATGTGATGCAGTTATTGTTGAAGACACAATCAGACTTAAATAATATGGAAGATGATGACCCTCAGACCTCTTACATGGTTTCAGCATGGGCTAGAATGTGTAAAATTCTTGGAAGTGATTTTCAACAGTACCTTCCACTGGTTATTGAGCCTCTTATTAAGACTGCTTCAGCTAAACCTGACGTTGCTCTCTTAGACACACAAGATGTGGAGAATATGAGTGATGATGATGGATGGCAATTTGTAAATCTTGGAGACCAGCAAAGTTTTGGAATTAAAACTTCAGGACTTGAAGCAAAAGCAACTGCTTGCCAGATGTTGGTTTATTATGCTAAGGAGTTAAGAGAAGGATTTATGGACTATACAGAACAAGTTGTAAAACTGATGGTTCCTTTACTGAAATTTTATTTCCATGACAATGTTCGAGTGGCAGCTGCAGAGTCCTTGCCTTTTCTCCTGGAATGTGCAAGAATTCGGGGGCCAGAGTATCTTGCACAGATGTGGCAATTCATATGTGATCCCTTAATCAAGGCTATTGGGACCGAACCTGATACAGATGTACTCTCAGAAATAATGAATTCTTTTGCAAAATCCATTGAAGTAATGGGAGATGGATGCCTTAATGATGAACACTTGGAAGAACTGGGAGAAATACTAAAAGCAAAACTTGAAGGGCACTTTAAAAACCAAGAACTAAGACAGGTTAAAAGACAGGAAGAAAACTATGATCAACAGGTTGAAATGTCTCTGCAAGATGAGGATGAATGTGATGTTTATATTCTGACCAAAGTATCAGATATTTTGCACTCATTATTTAGTACTTACAAGGAAAAGATTTTACCGTGGTTTGAACAGCTACTTCCATTAATTGTAAATCTAATTTGTTCTAATAGGCCATGGCCAGACAGACAGTGGGGATTGTGCATATTTGATGATATCATAGAGCACTGCAGTCCAACCTCATTTAAATATGTTGAATATTTTCGGTGGCCAATGCTACTAAATATGCGAGACAACAACCCTGAAGTCAGGCAAGCTGCTGCTTATGGCCTGGGTGTTATGGCACAGTTTGGTGGAGATGATTATCGTTCTTTATGTTCAGAAGCTGTTCCGCTGCTGGTAAAAGTTATTAAGTGTGCAAATTCCAAAACCAAAAAAAATGTCATTGCTACAGAGAACTGTATCTCAGCAGTAGGGAAGATTTTGAGGTTTAAGCCTAACTGTGTAAACGTAGATGAAGTTCTTCCACACTGGTTGTCATGGCTTCCACTGCATGAGGATAAAGAGGAAGCTATTCAGACTTTGAGTTTTCTCTGTGACTTAATTGAAAGTAACCACCCAGTTGTACTTGGTCCAAATAATTCCAATCTTCCAAAAATAATTAGTATAATTGCAGAAGGAAAAATTAACGAGACTATTAACTATGAAGATCCTTGTGCCAAACGCCTAGCTAATGTTGTACGTCAGGTACAGACTTCTGAAGAATTATGGTTGGAATGCATTTCCCATCTTGATGATGAGCAGCAGGAAGCCTTACAGGAATTGCTAAATTTTGCTTGAAGCACTTTAATATTACTTGAATATCATCCCCCATAAAAGTAACTCCAAGTAAGTGTTTTGAGTGGATTCCATTATGATTGAGAGAGCTGTTCTCTCCCTGCTAAGCAGTTTATATTCCTTCCCAGTGTTTCTCCATGATTAGTTAAGTGTTACAGCCTCTGTTTACCTTGCATGTTTTATCAAATACAGACCTTGGTGATAACCTGTGCTTCTGTTGTCTTAAAATGTTTGTCACCTTTCCTCTATTTGATGTGAAGTATGTACATTGTTGCTATTTGTCTAAATTCCTGATGCTGGGCAAGCATTGTGCTTGATGTCAGGGTGTCCTGCCTAACACAAGATGTTAAGAGTGCACAAAGATGGGATAGAACTTCCAGGACACACTCTTTGGAATTGTGAGTGAAGAATATAGTGGCAGGCTTATTCCTCCTTTATGATACTCCTAGATTTCATAGTAATGGGAGGATGCTGGTATTGGAAAAGAGTTTTGAGATACTGCAGTGGATGTGGGGAGTTTTCTCCATAAGAACTTTTTAATAATGTCCTCCTGAGGCTGAGACATATCCATATTCTGCTTCCCAAGGTGTCCAGCTTATAGTTAAGAGAACTTTAAAATCTTAGCCAAGATCAGTCTGTCTTTTTTAACTTATCCAGGACTCTTAAGGACGACAGTTACTGTAAAGAGTATCCTGGTACATCTAACATTGGTAGCATATAACATACTGTAATACAGTATTTGACAGAGTAAATGATTATTTGTGGGAATCATTGTTACGTGTTTGAGCAGAATATTCCATTGTGTATGTAAGCCATTTTTCCCTGCAAAGCAGTTCAACAAGAGAAGCTCTGATTCAAAATGGGTTTTAAATAGATTTCTATTTTGAAGAAACTCAGTTGTTTAGTAGCATTAAAGAGAATTCAATTGTGATCATGAAAGGGAAGCAAAATTAATCTTTAAACATGAAAAATAAAACAGCTTTGAGATGACCAGTCATTTAGCAGTAAGTGTGAATTCTAAGAAAGCAGTTCTATAAATTTGGGGTAACATATTAATTAAAATGTTGGTCTTTAATCTCAGGCTTTTTGTAGGGTAGAAAAAAAAAGCTTTCTACTCAGTGAATTATCGATCCAAAATTTAAGAACAAATACATCTGTAATGGATTTCCTGGGGCGGTTATGAGTACTGTGTATGTATTTAGTGAGTATTTAAGACCTAGAAAATGCTTAATAAATGGTAGCTGTTACTGCTGTTGGTGTTTGTACCTCTTCTGTGTTCTTTTTTATGGTCTGGAATTCCTTTTATATTAAAATCTCCCTGTTTCCCCTCCTACCAGTTCATGACCAGGCCATCTAAGCCACTGTGGACAGAGATACGAAATTGAGATTTTAAATATGCAATTCCTATACATTCCCTGTAGTTATTTATTGTTAATGAGGGGAAAGAAAGAAAAGGACATTGGTTAGGGTATAGTCATAATTTTAATAAGATTAAATTTAAAAGTATAGATGAATAAATAGAAAAACCCCACCACAAAGTATTAATAGAGGTTTTCTATGGATGGTGGGATTGAAAAGCAGTTTTCTTCTCATTTATCTATATTTTTTAAAAGTTCAAGGACCTGATTCTACTTTCATAATAGTTAAGATCGAAGTTAATTGGCCTCTCAGTGACATGTAGCTAACTTTCCTGCTACTCATCCAGGTGTCTTTATTAATATTCTTTATTTAAGAAGCTTTTGGTAAACATTTCTACCAATTCCATATATTCTTGTGCATGAAAAATTGGAAAACCTACCATATGACTTGGAATTAGGCACCTGGAGACTTTTGAAGACAAACCTATATTTGAATTTTGGCAAGCTGCTTTTTTAACCTAAACAGTTTTCCATCAGTGAAATAAGCATAAGGCCTAGCTAACTGTGAGAATTAAAGAAGGTAATGAATATAAAGTGATCAGTGGCACAGGGTTCAATAAATATAAGCTAATATTATCTAAGAGTCATGAAATATGGTTGGTGGCTAAAGAGAAGGACGTGATATCTGATGGGATGGCTCAATTCTTGGGCTTTCTCAAAGGAAAGGAAAGATATCCAGTCAGACACATTTTTGGTTGCCAGTCCCTGAAGTAAGACTGGTCTGCCTTTGTTCCTGATTTAAGGTACATCTGTAGACCTGAGTTTGATTCCTTGGTTGGGAAGAAGGGAAAGGCTACCCACTCCAGTATTGTGGCCTGGAGAATTCCATGGACTAGGTATAGTCCATAGGGTCCCAAAGAGTCCACATGGCTAAGAGACTTTCACTCATGGGCTAAGGAGAGAGAATGCTGTAAATGCCTAATAAATTACAAATGTCTGATGAGGTAAGAGGAGATCTAGATAAACTAGATGATGGGTGTGTGTTTGTGTGTGTGGGGTTGTCAATACCCTAAAACCGTAAAAGTGTCCCCATTTAACTCTTACCTAAGACTATCTAACATACTAGACACCCCCCGTCCCGCAAAAAAAAAAAAAAAAAGCTTTTTAGTTTCGAATTTTATCAGTGCTTTAAAGGTCCACATTGATGGGAAGTAAAACAGACTTAAGAGTCAATATATCCCAATCTGTTACACATCTTTAGTTTTAAAATGTTTACTTGCTAAAATTTTGATTTTGTGTTCAAGTAATTTGACGTTTCAAGCAAGAGCAGAAAAAGGAATATGTGCATCTTTGAAAAAGAACGTGAGAAAATAGTAGTATCTGCATTAAGGAACCGTTAGTTACTTTCTACTCATTTTTAATTTGAAATATTTGAAGACTAAGTCCCAAGGACTTTAAATGAGGTTCCATTCCCTTCCATTACTCTGCTTAGCAGATGTCAAAAATTGAGAAGGTGGGGATGTCTTTTCACTTTAACGGAAAACATGGGATTAACTTCCAAAATAGGAACTGATGTTAAGACGGGGACAGGAGTTTTAGAAATTCGAGTTCTACACATCATCTCTTTTTCTTTTGCATGTGAACATATGTTCCAATTGGTCGAGTCCTTGAACCTTTCTAAACTTTACAAAATTTCAGTTCTACGTTGAAAAACTAGCAGTCACGATGGTGGAGGATGGGAGTGTGCAAAGGGAAATTTTTTACAATAGGATAGGATTTACATTCTATGTCTACTTACAATTCACTTTCCATCAATGAAAGTTGTCTAGCAAGCGCCTGCAGGATTAATTTTAGCTTTTATCGCTAACAGGGGTCTCGCAGAACAAATATCCTTTTAGCACAGCCCAGTTCTAAAACCCTTTCAGCCTCCCACTCAGGAGGTGGCGAGCAAAGCCCAGCGGCCGCTTTGGTTCTCTCTTCATTCCGCCCCTTCCAGTTGGCTACAAGCTGATGACATCATTGCTCCGCGCAACCTACCAGGCCTCAGGGCCTGAAGCTGAGACGAAGTTACTAAATCATTAGTGGTAGAATTTCAGGTAATTAATTGTTAAACAGAGGGAATCTTTGGGGAAAAGATGAGAGTGGTCTTTTGGTGCTATCATATACAATAAAAGCAAATGACTAACCAACTTATTTTTAAGAGCTCTCCAAGCTGAAAGAAGCTGTGCCAGAATTTTAGAGGAATTTTATATCCACTGTAGAAGATGCAGCTTGAAAATCTTTTATAGTTTTTACTGATGTCCTGGCACACAGTAGAACCATTACTGCTTTAAATAAATGTCTAATGTAAAAGTTAGCTTCTCATCAAGTAGTTAACTACTTTATACATTATTTTTACAGCTAGATTGCCTCAGCAAATAAATCTGTTTCTCCTGAATCCATAAAGCTCATTAGGAGCACTTATGAAATATATTCTTTATAATTTACATCTCAGGTTCATTATTATTCGGATGTATGAAACTGCTTCACGGGAGCCATAGAAGGTTAATGCTCTTCACTGAGAGCATTTGAAGAGCCCCCGTCCTGCCCACATGTTCTCAGTGACCGCTGCCTACCTACTCATTCCTCTTTCATCCTGGATTTTTAGAATGTTTCTCCATGCTGAGCTGCTTGAGGGCCCATTTGCTGTTGGCCAGAAATATAGACAAAAGCCATCAAAGCCAAACTTGCCATGATCCCAAGCCAGCTTCAATAGCTGTAGGGTGTCACAACAACTCATTTTGGCTTCAGAACACAAATACATCTTCCAGTTGGCCGGCTCTGGCTGGTTTCCTGTGACTACCATGGGTAAAATAGATAGCTGGTGAGAAGTTGCTGTATCACACAGGGAGCCTAGTGAGGTGTTTTGTGACGATCTAGAGGTGTGGGATGAGGTGAGGGGAGGAAGGTGATATGTGTATAATTATGGCTGATTTGTGTTGTTGTATGGCAGAAACCATCATCACACTGTAAAGCAATTTTCCTCCAATTAAAACATAAGTATAAAAAAGACAAATGTATGTCTCTGTCCATTCTTCCCAAGAACCGGCTGTGAGGCCCACTAAGCACATTCAGTGGGGTTCTGGGTGCTGGTCCCGATGGTTTCTGACTCAAGCACAGTGTGGAGGCTGGTTTGCCTCCATCGCCCCGTCTCAAACTGCTCTTCTCCACTTGAGCAACTAACAGTTTCAACTTCACAGAAATGAAACTGTGACAGTCTTTTATAAATAGTGCTGGGTAAGGTTTGTGTCCTCAGTTGTGTCTGCCTCTTCGTGACCCCATGGACTATAGCCCACCAGGCTCCTCTGTCCATGGGATTTCCCAGGGGAGAACACTGGAGTGGGTTGCCATTCCTTTCTCCAGGGGATTTTCTAGACCCAGGGGTAGAACTCGCATTGCACGTAGATTCTTTACTGACTGAGCCACCAGGGAAGGTTTAAGGGTTGCTGTTTAGCAAGTTCTCTTTGGCTTCATCACATATGCTTTGTTCAGCCTCCACGTCAAGAAAGAAAGGGTGAGGGCATTGTCAACAAGGGTTCTTTTCATCAGATTATGTTATTCACTGGCTTGGTGTCTCTTGCTTCAGTGACTCACCCAAATTGAGCTTTGTGCTCTGACTTCAGCCATCATATGGCTTTTCATCCCCTCTCTAATGTTCTGTATCTGGATTTTGATGCTAAAATTAACACCAGGATTCAGGACAATCCAGCAGAAGAACCGATGGCTCCATACCTAAATACAAATCATTTAAGAGAGAATAGGCTCCCTGGGTACTTGATTTCTGAATCACATTCAGGAATCCAAAGTTCCCTCTGCCTCAGTCCACACACTCACTTTGTAGAGGGCAGATTTGATATCGTCATCAGTCCCTGATCAGCATCGTCCTTGGCTCTTCAATGCCTGCTTGCATCTGTCTCATGACCTGCACCAAACTTCCCCTTGCCTTGCCCACACTGTGCCCTTTCTTTGCACTACTTTTCTCCCCACCCTTCAAGGTTGAGTTCAGATGTCTTTTTGTTTATCTCCTCTGAACTGCAGTAACTCAGATCCCATATCTTTCTATTTTGTCTTCGAATATTTCCTTATTCACCTCATTCTTTCATGTAGCTATTTGCTTGGAAGGTTCTATAGTTTATCTTTTTCACTTCTGAACTCCCCAAGTCTGGTGCTTGTGCATGCATGCTAAGTCGCTTCAGTTGAGTCCAACACTTTGTGACGCCATGGACTGTAGCCCACCAGGCTCCTCTGTCCATGGGATTCTCCAGGCAAGAATACTGGAGTGGGTTGCCATTTCTTTCTCCAGGTAATCTTCCCAACTCAGGGATCAAACCTGTCTGGCAGGTTCTTTACAACTAGCGCCACCTGGGAAGCTCCTGATGCTTCAATAAGCAAACATCTTTTAAAAAGTGCAGAGGTCCAGTGACTTTAATTTGGGGAGCCTCCTGCTTGGCATATGTCCACTTTGAAGCCTTGGCTGAGGGCTTCATCCTCATTTCTGGAGAAAGTGGGATGTCTCATTCTCCCATATCCTTGACAAATGAATCCCTCCCTCCACTCCCTGTCTGAGTGAAATGCAGCAATAAGAGCCAAGCTGAAAATGTATTGTAGAAACAGTCCGTGACTGGCATAAATTAAAGTGTTGGGATGTGAATGATACCACAGTGCACATGGACAGCGCACCTTGTGCCCGTGAACTCAGCAGCAGACTGATGAGAGCGAGGGGCACAGTGGGAGTGGCATAGACTGTCTTTTTCTTTGTCCAGAGCAAAGTGCGTTGGGGTGAAGGTTTGGGGGACAGGACCAGCACCTACTCACAGCCTCCTTTGTTTCTATTAGACAGGCCATTTGAGGATTATGATGCATTTTGTGTGGTCTAGCATCTGTAGCGTAATGAAGGGCTTCAATTTCATCCTCATAATAATGGCCCCCACAGACTGTGCTCTCATGATGCATCCAAGACTGGGCTGAGCCATGAAATAGGCACTGCGGTTACCAGCATTTGTGGTTTCCCTGGTGGCTGTGATGGCACATGAGCGCGGCGGCTTTGAGCACGGCTGAGAGGAGCTACCCTGAGCCCGAGGTCAGGGGCGGTGGCTAAGAGGAGCTACCCTGCACGCGAGGTAAGGACCAGAGGCTGCGTTTTGCTGGAGCAGCCGTGAAGAAAGACCGCACTTCCAAGTTAAGTGAAACCCAAGTAAGATGGTTGGCACTGACAGAGGGGATCAGAAGGCAGACAAACTGAAACTACAATCACAGACAAATAGCCAATCTGATCACANACGCGAGGTAAGGACCAGAGGCTGCGTTTTGCTGGAGCAGCCGTGAAGAAAGACCGCACTTCCAAGTTAAGTGAAACCCAAGTAAGATGGTAGGCACTGACAGAGGGGATCAGAAGGCAGACAAACTGAAACTACAATCACAGACAAATAGCCAATCTGATCACATGGACCACAGACTTGTCTAACTCAATGAAACTAAGCCATATTGTATGGGGCCACCCAAGACAGACAGGTCATGGTGACAGAATGTGGTCCACTGGAGAAAGGAATGGTAAACCACTTCAGTATTCTTGCCTTGAGAATCCCATGAAAAGTATGAAAAGGCAAAAAGAGAGGATGCTGAAAGATGAACTCCCCAGGTCAGTAGGTGCCCAATATGCTACTGGAGATCAGTGGAGGGATAACTCCAGGAGAAATGAAGGGATGGAGTCAAAGCAAAAACAACACCCAATTGTGAATGGGACTGGTGATAGAAGCAAGGTCCGATGTTGTAAAGAGCAGTATTGCATAGGAACCTGGAATGTTAAGTCCATGAATCAAGACAAATTGGAAGTGGTCAAACAGGAGATGGCAAGAGTGAATGAACATCAACATTCTAGGAATCAGTGAACTAAGATGGACTGGAATGGGTGAATTTAACTCAGATGACCATTATATCTACTACTGTGGGCAGGAATCCCTTAGAAGAAATGGAGTAGCCATCATAGTCAACAAAAGAGTCCAAAATACAGTACTTGGATGCAATCTCAAAAATGACAGAATGATCTCTGTTTGTTTACAAGGCAAACCATTCAATATCACAGTTGTCCAAGTCTATGCCCCAACCAGTAATGCTGAAGAAACTGAAGTTGAACGGTTATATGAAGACCGATAAGACCTTTTAGAACTAACACCCAAAAAAGATGTTTTCTTCATTATAGGGGACTGGAATGCAAAAGTAGGAAGTCAAGAGCTACCTGGAGTAACAGGAAAATTTGGCCTTGGAGTACAGAATGAAGCAGGGCAAAGGCTAATAGAGTTCTGCAAAGAGAACAAACTGGTCATAGCAAACACCCTCTTCCAACAACACAAGAGAAGACTACACATGGACATCACCAGATGGTCAATACCGAAATCTGATTGATTATATTCTTTGCAGCCAAAGATGGAGAAGCTCTATACAGTCAGCAAAAACAAGACCGGGAGCTGACTGTAGCTCGGATCATACACTCCTTATTGCCAAATTCAGGCTGAAACTGAAGAAAGTGGAGAAAACCACTAGACCATTCAGGTATGACCTAAATCTAATCTCGTATGACTATATAGTGGAAGTGAGAAATAGATTTAAGGGACTAGATCTGATAGATAGAGTGCCTGATGAACTATGGATGGAGGTTCGTGACATTGTACAGAAGACAGGAATCAAGACCATCCCCAAGAAAAAGAAATGCGAAAAAGCAAAATGGCTGTCTGAGGAGGCCTTACAAATAGGTGTGAGAAGAAGGGAAGCAAAAAGCAAAGAAGAAAAGGAAAGATACACCCATTTGAATGCAGAGTTCCAAAGNCGAGACCCCCGCGCGCACCGAGCCGAGCCGGCGGCTGAGGAGAGCAAGGCCCGATGCGGCTGAGGCTGCGCGGCGCCCCTGAGCCCTGAGGAAGCGGTCCGCGCTCACGCGTGCCCCGGCGCCTCGAGCGGCCCCTGCACACCGCCCAAGCTGGGCCTGCCGGAGGCATGAGCGTGCCCGGGAAGCCGGGGGAGATGAAGCCGGTCGGAGAAGAGGAGCGGCCGCCAGCGGCGGCCGAGGAAGAGGACGACGACGAGTTGGTGGCAGCGGCCCCGGCCTCACGGCCGGCCCGAAGGAGTGCCTCCTCGAGGGAGGACGCGGACGACGACGAAGAGGAGGAGGAGATGGTGGTCGGGGGCGGTGGCTGCAAGGAGCAGGAGCTGACCTACGAGCTGCAGCAGGGCTACCGCATCCTGGGCGAGTTCCTGCAGGAGAAGCACCGAGGCCTCACCGCCCCATTCCTCCAGCCCTTCGGGGGCGTTGCCACCAGGGAAGAGGAGGCGACCGAGGGGCCGCGCGGCGAAGGCCGGGGCAGTCGCGCCCTCCCACAGCAGCCGGGTCAGGGCATGTGTCTGCTGAAGATGGAGGAGAAGTTCGCCGGGGGCCAGTACGGGGGCATCACCGAGTTCGTGGCGGACTTCAGGTTGATGCTGGAGACGTGCTACCGCCACCATGGAGTAGACCACTGGATCTCCAAACAGGGCCAGAAGCTGGAGATGATGCTGGAGCAGAAGTTGGCGCTTCTTTCTCGGTGAGTGAGCCCAGTTCCCGGCGGGACTGACGGACTGACACAAACACATCCTCGCACGTGTCCGAGGATGGGTTGGGCCAGGGGCCGGGGGGCGTCGCTGATAGGTGCTGAGTCAGAACCCCGGGAGGAGGAGCAGTGCTGGGCGGGGGCCCGCAGGGGTGTGGTGGGTGTGGGCCGAAAGAACCCCACGCCCAGACGGAAAAGAACCCGAGGAGAAAGCCGAGAACCGAGCGCTGAAGAGCAGGTAAAGTTTGTGGAAGTAAAGTGAAAAGGTGCCCGTAGGAAGGATTATAGGAGTAGGGAGAGGAAAAGTTTTAGTGGGATGGAAGATGGCCTTGCAACTTTCATTAGACAGTTTCGGCAAGAAAATTTTAAACGTTTTTGAAATGAAATATCATTAGAAATTTATGTTGGCTCGTGTAAAAGGTGGTTTCAAACTTAAGGTTATGTCGTTTTACTACTCAGCTCGGTCATCGGAGTGTATAGTGTTATTAAATGGTTAACAGTTACTATGGCATATTCTTGGTTTTTTCTCTCAGCTTCCTCTGAGAGGACTGAATTTTTATAACAACACAAAAATTTTAATACGCTTAGGATGTTGGTCTTTATTCTCCCATAGTCATAGGGAGGTCAGGAGGCTCGACGCTCTCGGTGCACTCTAGGTGGGTGGGTAGGAGGGTGAGTGGGTGTGTGTATGCTCTCGGTACACTCTAGGTGGGTGGGTGTGCTCAGTCGTGTCCGACTCTTTAAGACCCCATTGACTGTACCCCGCCTGGTCCTCTGTCCATGGGGATTCTCCAGACAAGAATACTGGAGTGGGTTGCCCATGCCCTCCTCACACTCTAGGTAGACTCCACCCGTATATCTACTCAATTATTTTTCCTTTGTAAGAAGTGATAATGTAACACAGGAGGCTACCAAAATAAACATATTAATTTATAATTCTGTGATTGATTGGAGCCAGTTGAATTTCTCTAGCGGAAATTCGTCAGGAATAAAGTAATTGAAAGTTGTTGGAAATTGTGGTTGAAGTGATCCAGTTGTTTGACCCTTTCCTTACTAGTGGAAGTGAACTTGCAAGTCACTCTACCTTTTTGGCCTCAGTTTCCTCATCTATAAAATGAGGATATTGACAATACCTAATTAATGGGGTTGCTGTTTCTTAAATGCATTAATGTAAAGTCGAATGTGCCAGTCCCATATAGTTAGCTCAAGATAAGTTTTAACTATTATAATACTAGTAGTGGTAGTTGCGGGGAAGGCAATGGCACCCCACCCCAGTACTCTTGCCTGGAAAATCCAATGGACGGAGTAGCCTGGTGGGCTGCAGTCCATGGGGTCGCTAACAGTCGGACAGGCTGAGCGACTTCACTTTCACTTTTCTCTTTCATGCATTGGAGAAGGAAATGGCAACCCACTCCAGTGTTCTTGCCTGGAGAATCCCAGGGACGGGGGAGCCTGGTGGGCTGCCGTCTATGGGGTCACACAGAGTCGGACACGACTGAAGTGACTTAGCAGCAGCAGCAGCAGCAGTGGTAGTTGAATAAAATGAATATTCTCATATCTGAAACTGGGAGTGTGCCAGTGCTTTTATCCAAAAGCTCCTGAAAAGTTGTGTTGACTTTTCTGTTCTTGATTTATAATTGTAATCTAAAAATAATCTTATCTGTCGCTGGCTTCCAGTTATGCTGTTTTCAAGGCTACCAGTGGCTTCTTTTACTGAAAACAATGGTTACTTAGTGCTTGACTCATTAGGGCGGCTCTGCTTAAACTAAGGAACCTCTTCTTGAATCTTTTCTTAATACTGAATTATTTGGTAAAAGAATAATTTACAAATTTGTGTATTACTTTTAATAGTTTATTTAGTGGCATTTTATTTGTGTGGTGTGTTTGTTCCCTTGTCTTCACAGTGTGTTATAGTTATGACTCACATGAGAAACAGCCCATTCACATTATTTTTAAGTAGTAAAATATATTCCGAGTTGATGTCGCAAGATTTTAGATGTGGAAGAAGCCATAGAGTTTATCTAGTTCAAGCATCTAGTTTTGCAGATTAGAAACAGGGATTTAGAATGAGGCTGGATAATGACTGAATGAAAAGTGCTAAGAAGTTGCAAATAGGTTTGAATACAGGTGTTTTCAGAACCATTGCATATATAAGTCCTGCAGAATAGCAGGGAGACCATTTCTCTTTTACATAAAGGTTAATTTCTGAATGTTTTGAATCATTCCTAATGGCTAAAGTTCAAAATACTGTATTACCATATGGTCTAATAGCATCCATACTTAGAACATTCTTTTGTTTATAAACATAATAATGTATTTCTGACATTCTTAGTCCAGGAAAGATAAAATTCTTGCAGTTTAATAGTAAATAGTAATATGATGATCTCAAAGAGATAATTAAGGCTTTTGAGTCCCTCACTTTTTTTGTATTTGATATGTACAAACATTTTGTAAATAATAGGTTCAACAAACCACAGTTGTAGATCTAGGAAATCATTTCTTTTTCTGTACTAGCCTAAAATCCAAGTCATTACTAAATAAATGCTTTGAGTGGGCACCACTTCAAGAAAAGCATAGATTATAACTGTTTGGAATGCATTTAGGATATATAGATGTTCCAGAACAATACTCTATAGACTGTCCAAATGAGTATGATTTTCAGCAAATAGGTGATTCAGATACCTTATTTCTAAATAAGTGGTATATCATATTTTAGTAATAAAAAACACTTACATATTTGTTCTCTTTTGTCTTTTCATATGTGTTTGTAAGATACTGAATTAACTCTTATTTTCAAATTTAAGGAGAATTTTACAGCTGCTTCATGTATTACTGAGCAAGAAATGAGGTACATCAGATAGAAAGGGTGTCACATTATTGCAGAGCAGTCCAGTGGCATGTACTGTGGGGAGACTGTATAACTTGAATCTCAGTGTTTTCATCTGTTCTTTGAAAGTATTGATTGCACAAATGTGTATCTGTCTGAACTAGACATTCAGATATCAAAAGAGAGGTTTTCTACTCTTTTAAGTGGTATATAGTTGAGCAGGGGAAAAGACACTTAAAAAGATTGATGATTCTACAATATAATGGAGTTAAAAGGTATAGAGTTTATACTTGAACCATTTCTTAAGTTGAAGATTGCTTCTGGATTTTCTTAGAGGGTTTGAGAGAGACATTCCAGAATATTGAACCAAGTGAATGCAAGGCATGGGATAGCAAGGCGTTTCTGGGAACTACAGGTACTTCCTATGGCTACAGTATGGTCTCCAGGGTAGTGTCTGCTTTTCAGCAGGTATGCGGGATGATCAACTGGGGAGGAGGAAGAAAATATTACAACTTCAGTATATTTTATTTTTATTTTATCCTGTTAACATTTCCAAATTTTTTGGTTTGCGTCTTGTGTTTATGATAACACTACATGTATATGATCTACAAATGACATTTTATCATATGTAATTATATTAGTAATATATAACAATCTGTTTTATATATATAATATTTGTGATAGAACTAAGACTAGCATATCTAGTCTCAAGAGTTACATATTTTAGAAAGGATCTCATTCATGTATTTGAGGCAACTGAGGGCTTCCCAGGTGGTGCTAGTGGTAAAGAATCCACCTGCCAGTGCAGGAGACGCCAGAGATATGGTTCAGTCCCTCGACTGGGAAGATCCTCTGGAGTAAGAAATGGCAACCCACTCCAGTGTTCTTGCCTGGAAAATCCAATGGATAGAGGAGCCTGGTGGGCTACAGTCCATGGGGTCATAGAGAATCAGACTTAACTGAACACGCCCACACACCCAGGAGGGAAATAGCAATTTGCATTAAGGAACAGGGAGAAAATCATCGAATAAGTGGAAAGGAATAGAAAATACTTAATAGAAGTCATGCCTAATAAGAATTTTTGCCTCTTCTGAATTTTAAATTATATTTTTGAATGCTTTTAAATGTAAAAATATTTTTGAAAGCTTTAAAAATATTGCTATGTAGTTTTAATAAGTTGTAATTACAGAATAGGCATCACCCATGACCCCAACAGAGCTGAACTTGAAGTTTTAGTTTTGGCCATTTAAAATAATATTTTGGTGAAAATAAGCTTGAACATGATATATCTTTGTTGATTTTTGAGTTAAGTTGCTGTTAAAGAGAGGCACATATAATGGGTTATTTTTTAAAAAAGTCTTTCTTAAATATAGGTAAAGATTACTTAGTTTTGTAATTGCTTTTTAGTTGGACATAAAAATACAAAAACATCATTATGAAGCCTCAGAAATTTAAAAACAGAGCTTTCCAAGTACAAGTAGTAATTGAACTACATATGGATTTTGTACATTGATTTTAATCTCCTTAGTTAAATTTGAAATTTGTTGGCTTGCTTATTCTCAACTAAGATCAAAACCCAGAAATTAACTGGGGATTTTAACAAGGTGTTTCTTATTCCCTAGTAGTTCAACTCCCAGTGGAATGTGTAATTCTATCTTTTTTATGTAAATCTTTAAAAATTGAGTACCTTTGCTAATAGAATCTGGATTTACTTCTTGTTCAGAATTATAGAATGTTAGTGCTTGATACGCCGTGTAATTCTATTTATTATAGTTGCCATTCTTTAAAAAAAAGTGCTATTTAAGAAGATTCAGAAAATGTTTTAAGTGCAATGATAAAAGGATGGAGGAAAGATTTCAACTAACAAAATGTTTTTTGAGCTCCTGCTTTGTTCTGTGACTTAAGGGACAGTTCTTGGCCCAAGAGGTTTACATACACAGTTATGGTAAAGGGTTAAAATATGTTAAAACTGATTTTCAGACTTGATCCATTGTCAAAACACCTGGAAGTCATGGGACTGTTTATAGTGCATCCTGAGATATCGATATATTTAGTTGTGTGATATTTTGCTAGGGGATAAAAAAGGTTTAAAAGAAATTATGGAAGGAAACCCTTAATGATGAGATTCTGCCTAGCTCCTCAGATTTTTCTCCCTACAAACTGGGAAAACATAATCATTTTTGGATTTTTGGTGGTATATGTTGGTTTTGATGCAGTTGAAAATCTGCATCTAACTTTACCCTGCATAGACCCTCCATATATTTTATTGTTGTTCTGTCGCTCAGTCGTATCTGACTCTTTGGAACCCTATGGATTGCAGCACGGCAGGCTTCCCTGTCCTTCACCGTCTTCCGAAGTTTGCTCAAACTGATGTTCATTGAGTCAGTGATGCCATGTAACCATCTCTTCCTCTGTCATCCTCTTTTCCTCCTTCCCTCAATCTTTCTCAGCATCAGGGTCTTTTCCAATGAGTCAGCTCTTCTCATCAGGTGGCTATAGTATTGGAGCTTCAGCTTCAGCATCATTCCTTCCAATGAGTATTCAGGGTTGATTTCCTTTAGGATTGATTGGTTTGATCTCCTTGCAGTCCAAGGGATTCTCGGGAGTCTTCTCCAACATCACAGTTCAAATGCATGTACTTGGTTCCTCCCTATCTGGGGTTCTGAATCTGCAGATTCAACCAGCTGAATCCAACTGAGGACTGTGTAGTGCTGTAGTATTTACTGTTGAAAAAGACCTGTGTTTAAGTGGACTCAAGCAGTTAAAACATCTTTTGTTCAAGGATTAACTATATATTCTAAGGGTACATTCTTTGAGGACTACTGTGATGAGCTTTTTTATAGAGTTTTATGGAAGTACAGGGCAGGGATCAACTACTTGAAGGAGGTGGGAAAGCTGGGATTGAAAAAAATACTTCATTAGATTTTGTTTTAGAGGTCATAATTTTGAAAGGTGAGTAGACTGTTGATGAAGTTTAAGAGTTCATGAGACAATTATTTGACCTATCCTATGATGGGTAGTTTGTGAAGCTTTGTGGTTACAATGATGCTTGCTAAGTCACTTCAGCCGTGTCCGACTCTGTGTGACCCCATAGACGGCCGCCCACCAGGCTCCCCCGTCCCTGGGATTCTCCAGGCAAGAACACTGGAGTGGGTTGCCATTTCCTTTTCCAATGCATGAAAGAGAAAAGTGAAAGTGAAGTCGCTCAGCCTGTCCGACTGTTAGCGACCCCATGGACTGCAGCCCACCAGGCTACTCCATCCATTGGATTTTCCAGGCAAGAGTACTGGGGTGGGGTGCCATTGCCTTCCCCGGGTTACAGTGATAAACATGACTTTATCCCTAACTTCAAGGTGGTAAGTAAGCAAACAATTACATGTATGGAGGCAGGAGAGGGCATATTGCAGAGAAGTGGTTTATATCCAGTGGTTGGTTAGAATGATGAGATCCTGTAGTGGCAGATAAGTCTAGAAAGATAAGCTGGGACTAATTATGGAGGATTCCTTCAAAAAGACTCTGATGCTGGGAAAGATTGATGGCGAAAGGAGAGGGGGGGTGACAGAGGGTGAGATGGTTACATGGTATCACTGACTCCATGGGGAAGAATTTGAGCAAATTCAGGGAGATGTTGAAGGACAGGGAAGCCTGGTGTGCTGCAGTCCGTGGGGTCACAAAGAGTCAGACGCGACTTAGCGACTGAACAACAGCAACAGTAATTACGGAGGACCTTGATTGCTTGCTAAGGAATTTATAATGTAGGCAGTGTGGGTTCATCACAATTTTTAGCTAAGGGAGTGACATGACTGCACTACTATTTTGAGGTTTGAGGACTAAAAACAAGAAGAGAGAATGAAGGAAACCTATTAAAAGGCTCTTGAGTTAATACCATCAAAAAATAATAAGCAGTAGAAATAAATAGGTGGATAAAGCTATAAGAGAAGTAAATTCCGCAAGTAAAAGTAGTACAGTAGCAAGCTACTGGATGTGGGTGTGATGGAGAGGATGATGTCCAAAATATGAATAAATTTGAGCCCAAGTGAAGGTGATGCTGAGGGAATGTGAAAGGAGGCATGCATTTGAAGATACACAGCTGAGAATTATTAGAAGGCTGAATATGGAGCTCAGCAGAGTGGCTGGTGCTAGATTAGAGGTGTTTAATTAGGAATTAACCTACAAAAGGAGAATGGTTGAAGAAATGGGAGGGAAGACCCAGGACAGAGTCTAGTAAAAATACAAAGGGATCCAAGACAGAACCTTGTGTAAGAATTTGTCTTCAATTTGGAAAGATTAGAAATATATGATTAAAGTGTGTATAATGTATATTAAAAGTTGAAATGCTTAATTGAGAAAAGGCAGTTAATAAAGCTGAAAAGAGTTTATTCTGGAGTAAATAAGGGCTTCCCTGGTGTCTCAGTGATAAAGAATCTGCCTGCCAACGCAAGATAACACTAGTCCCTGGTCCAGGAAGATCCCACATGCCATGAAGCAGCTAATAATAAGCCTGTGCACCAAAAAAAAATGAATTATGGAATAAATAAAAAGTATCAGTTGGAATATAGTAAAGTACAGGCTTTAGTATTTTAGGAGATTTTGTTCCATTTGAAAATGATTTAGATCTAAGACAGTAAAAAAAAATGCCCTAATAGACTATAAGGTGTTTTGCCTCAAAGTTTGTTTCTCATTGTATTTGTGCCCTTGTAATTATTTTTATTCTAAGAAAAAAAAATTAGAGCAAGGAAAAGAAATCATGTTTTTGGAGAGAAGATTATGTTCTTTTTGTATTTGTGTTTTAGCCCTCAAATGATCTCTAGGTTCTCGCCACAAGAATAGAGAACAAATAATAGCTGTTTTCATTTCCAGGGAGCTTCCACAATAATATGAATCTTTAAAATGTATTTTAAATTACTTGAAGAGTAAAGGGGGAAGTAAAGAGAAGTAAATTACTTGTTCTTCTTTTTTAACGGGAAGCGCTAATAAACCCCAGTGGTGATATTATCTTATAACCAAGCCCTTTGTTACATCATCTTCCACTTGGGACTAGTGAATGTTCCACAATTAATTGTGCTTAAAATCAAGATATTAAATATATACACTTTGGGAAAAAAAGACTTATGAAAACCAATAAAGTGTTAATAGTGGTTATTCATTTTACTTTTAAAATTTTCTATATGTCAGATTTTCTGTTTTATAGTTAATAAAAGATTATATTTAAAGGAAATTAGAATCTACAACTTTGAAAAAGAATTGGGTTAAAAATATGTATTATCAAAGTTGTAAGACAGTACAGTCATGTTAGATGCTGTAAGTGGGTGGTGTAACTATGGGTGATTAATTTTTCTGTCCACTTTGTATTTATTATTATTATTATTATTTTTTACAATATTTGCGTGCATGCTGAGTTGCTTCAGTCATGTCTAATTCTGCAATCCCATGGACTGCTGCCCACCAGGCTCCTCTGTCCATGAAATTCTCCAGGCAAGAATATTGGAGTGGGTTGCCATGCCTTCCTCCAGGAGATCTTCTGGACCCAGGGATCAAACCTGTATCTCTTACGTCTCCTGCACTGGCAGGCAGGTTATTTTACCACTAGCACCACCTGGGAAACCCTGATCATATGTTGTTGTTACTTTTTATAATATCATTCAAAATATAAAATCTTCAGATTTTGTAGGTATGGTTTGAAATGCTTGAAATAGCTAGTATTAAGAACTCATTTCAAGCTTTCATATTTAAAGCTTTTGAGTAGAGCCATCTGAATGTTCAGTTCAGTCCAGTCGCTCAGTCGTGTCCAGCTCTTTGCACCCCCATGAACCACAGCACACCAGGCTTCCCTGTCCATCACCAACTCCCGGAGTTCACCCAAACCCCTGTCCATCAAGTCGGTGATGCCATCCAACCATCTCATCCTCTGTTGTCCCCTTCTCCTCCCGCCCTCAATCTTTCCCAGCATCAGGGTCTTTTCAAATGAGTCAGCTCTTCGCATCAGGTGGCCAAAGTATTGCAGTTTCAGCTTCAACATCAGTCCTTCCAGTGAACACCCAGGCCTGATCTCCTTTAAGATGGACTGGTTGAATCTCCTTGCAGTCCAAGGGACTCTCAAGAGTCTTCTCCAACACCACAGTTCAAAAGCATCAATTCTTCGGCACTCAGCTGTCTTTATAGTCCAATTCTAACATCCATAGCCTACTGAAAAAACCATAGCCTTGACTAGGCGGACCTTTGTTGGCAAAGTAATGTCTCTGCTTTTTAATATGCTGTCTAGGTTGGTCATAACTTTCCTTCCGAGGAGTAAGCGTCTTTTAATTTCATGGCTGCAAATGATGAATGTACCTTCAGACAAAAATAACTCTTCTGATAGCTTGTTTTATATCTCTTCAACAGTAGTATATCTGGAAATTCAGCCTCATTCATTTCTCTCTAGGCATCTAAACTCTAAAAGAGAAAAAAAGATGAGAATACAGATTGAGATAAACTAGTTTAAGGTAAAACTATTTACCTCTTGTTCTACCTTGTAAGTACTACTTTACTAATATTGCTCTTTTGTGGAAGTTTAAGCCTTCTAAGTTAGAATCAATGAAAAAAACTTTGCCCTTCTAAGTTAGAATCAGTGAAAAAAACTTTGCCAAGATAAAATTGCAAAAAGTATTTGAACTGACTGTTTAGCACATGAAGTGTTTTGGAGAGCTTCTCTTTCCAAAAGATATCCCTCTTTCTCCTTTAGGTATGTTTGAAGGACATATCCTTCAGATATGTCTCATTTGCTAGACATAAGGTTTATTTCAAATGGTAACATGCCGGTGTATAATTACTACAGTTTAAGTTTGCAAAAGCTTTAAAGGTAAATAGTTTTGTTTCAGTTCTACAATTTATACTAGCCTAGTACATTGACCTTTATGGTAATGATGTATGTATATTTTCAGTTTTTTATGGTTGAGATTAGAAAGAAAATCTTTCTTACAAAATGTGCATGCAGGTAGAATATTGGAATTATTATTCCCTGCAGCATTTCATGCTTTATGTTCTTATACTTGTTTTCAATTTCAGTGGTAGCTTACTTAACAAATGCAGTAAGGTACACCAAGATTCTGCTAAAAATATAATTCCTAGTGAATTCAGGGTCTGTTCTTGTGTCTTCATAAAATAAGGACAAATCCATTTCATTTGGCACTGAGGAAAGAAGCAGATCATCTGAAAAACTTACATTACATAGAATCATTTCCCCATAGACATAAATGGGAACTGTTTCCATATTCACCCACGAGCCCAGTTTTTAACATAAGAGTTACTAAAATTGGAAGATAAAAATATTAAAATATAATCAGTAAACAAAATAGAACATATAAAACATTTTATATCTATCTTCAAATACTTGTGCTTGAGGAAAAGCAGGTTTAAATTTGACTCTTCCCACAGATAAGCTCATTTTCTGTCTCCCTCACTTTCTACTTTGTTGCTACCTTATATGCACGTTTTCCCTCTGTCTGGTCAGTCTCTGTCCTTTCTTAACCTTCGTTGTCTTCCTTCATAACATTTATTACAACCTAATATATAATATGATTTAATTATATATTTTTTCTCCTGTCTCACTAGAATATAAAATCTATGCAGGCAGGGACTTTTTCTGCTTGGCTTGTTGCTATTGACTTCTATAAATTTTGATTAAAGAGTAGTAGGTTGTACCGGTAATTTTAAAAAGTTTTGGGGCTATGCCTCTCAGAGTGTTTCCTAAATAACCAGCGTTTGAATTGTGTTAAAGGCAGAGACCTTGGCCCCAGAATAGCATACTTAAATCTATTAACCCAGTATCTCAGGGTGGGGATAAGGAAGCTACATTTTTAATAAACTCCTAAATGATTTTTATGCAAAATAAAGTTCTAGGACTGATACTTCAGGATATAGTAACAATGTTTCATGATTGATTTCACCTCAGAATTTAAAATTTCTTTCATTGAAGTATTTTTTTTTAATTATTCTTTTACACTTGTCAATCTTTAGGCAGAATGAAGGGAAGGTAGGAGAGAATTAAGAAGCAGATTTCATACAGTCATGTGTTCCTGTGAAATACATACAGCTTGAAGAAGTGGTAACAAGTGAGGGATAGTGTTGGGGGAGGGGTGGGGACACATGATACTGATGTTTGCATTTCTATTCCTTTGAAAAAAGAATGGAGAGACCTTGAAAGTCACATGTTTACCATAGAATATTACACAGAGCAATCTCTAATTTAGAATTAAGATACTCAGAGTAATTCCTGTTACATAGGGCTAATGTGTTAAATAATACCAGAATTTTTAAAAGCCTGAAATTAAAGATCCAAGATTCTATTCCTGTCACTTTTATGCATTTAAGCCTGTTTGTATGATCTTACATCATAAATCAGCTGTGGATAGTAATGGTATTCTTTATGTTTCTTATTTGATTTGGGGTAGCAATGAAGAGATCTAGGTTAGCTCTCATAGCTTTGCTCTGCACTATATCAAGCAAAGTGATGTACTAGTTGACCTCATAGTCTTTTGTTTTTTAAATTTTGTATTTTTCTTTTATGGTTCAGTTTGAGTTCCAAGCCTTTATAATATTTAAAAATTAGAGTTCTAAACCATCCCTATCCCATACTGTATGCAAAAGTGTGTGTGGTAGTGTGGACTGGTGCCTACATTTTATCTAGGGAGAGGGTACAAAACTTTTTATTAGGTCAGCAGAGGAGCACAGACCCAAAATAAGTTAAGAACCATAATTTTTAAGACACAAAATTAACAAACATTCAATAAGTTATGATGATGTTTGGTTAAAGTAGAGAAAATTCCAATTAAATGAAGGAATTTTAACAGAAATAACAGAATTTGAATAGTACCTGAAGATAGTCTTACATTATGCCCGTGTTTATACTCTTTGATGTTCAGAGAGACTTGTTTATTAAGTAGTAGCTTTGCTCTGCATTAAATTAAGAGGAAGAATGTTTTAGAAATAGCCCCTTTGGTATTCTGGACCCTGAAAGTTAATATATGACTTATTGCACTGAAGGTGTCTTAACTTTGGGAGTAAAGTGAGTTTAATTCTGGTTTTGCCACCAACACTTGTGTTGAAGTAGACAAGACGTTGACTTTCTCTGGAATTCAATTTCCAGTTGTTGCCATTAACTTCATCAAATTCAGAGCAATTTCAGAACATCAGGAGTGTCTTCTTTTCTACTTTTCTTTTTTCTATGTCTCAGTTCAGTTCAGTTCAGTCGCTGAGTCGTGTCTGACTCTGCGACCCCATGAATCGCAGCACGCCAGGCCTCCCTGTCCATCACCATCTCCCGGAGTTCACTCAGACTCACGTCCATCGAGTCCGTGAAGCCATCCAGCCATCTCATTCTCGGTCGTCCCCTTCTCCTCCTGCCCCTAATCCCTCCCAGCATCAGAGTCTTTTCCAATGAGTCAACTCTTCTCATGAGGTGGCCAGAGTACTGGAGTTTCAGCTTTAGCATCATTCCTTCCAAAGAACACCCAGGACTGATCTCCTTCAGAATGAACTGGTTGGATCTCCTTGCAGTCCAAGGGACTCTCAAGAGTCTAACACCACAGTTCAAAAGCATCAGTTCTTCAGTGCTCAGCCTTCTTCACAGTCCAAATCTCACATCCATACATGACCACAGGAAAAACCATAGCCTTGACTAGATGGACCTTAGTCGGCAAAGTAATGTCTCTGCTTTTGAATATACTATCTAGGTTGGTCACAACTTTTCTTCCAAGGAGTAAATGAAATCCTAATTATATCTGATGCTTAGCTCCAATTTTACCTCTTCTATGAAATCTGATACAGAATTGTTTTTTCACTGCATTCCATGATTCTTCGCTTTGCATTTGGTTATAGCACTTAAAAATTCTATGGTAGTTATGTGTCTGTCTGTATTGTGATATTGTTTGGTAATTCTTCAGTTAATGAAATAAATGAGCTTATCAAAATCAAATAAATACTCAGTTATATCAAGTCAGAATAGCTGCTTTTTATAAAATATTCAGCAAAGTTGTTATCTCCTAAGGAGAATTGCACAGTTTCTTCCGCCTTTGTTTCAGCTTGGGTTAGATATATTCCTCTGTTCTTAACCCACTTTTTGTATTCATATGATTTGTATTGAAGATTTTTAATATCATGATATTGAAGCTATCTGTTTGCCCCACCCCCCCCAAGTTTAAGATTTTCTGATGCTTTTGTACTTCTAGAAACCAGCTTTTCAAGGGCAGAGAAACTCAGCATATATTAATTGAGTTCAGATACCATATCCTCTCTTAAAGGATGGATACAATCAATAAAAGCATAATAGAAGGTAGTGTATGGTTAATGTAGAAAGATGGGTAATGTTCCTTATGGTCAAAATATATTTACAATGCTTATTATTTGATCAGCAGTTTAGAGGGGTTCAAGATGAAAATGAAAAGACAGAAGCTGATAAACTAAATTGATGTGGAGGTCATTCCAGGCAACAAGAATAGCATACTCAAAAGTTGAGAGGCAGCAAAGTCACTATATGTAGTTAGGGAATGGTCAGTAGTTTAGTTTGGCTAGAGTGCTAGTTATGTATAGAAAAGTAATGACAGCTGTGACTGGAAAGGCCAGATTATGGAGCCAGATCTTAAAGGGTCTAATATGCTGTGCTAATAAAAAGTTTGATATTCCTTGTTAGTGAGTTATTAAGTTAAAAGCTTTTAAACTAGAGAATTGCAAGAGACATATAGATGGGTTGAATTAGAAGAGAAAACTAACATCAGTTTGATGTTTTCCCATCCCTTAATTTTAAGCTTAGTTAATAGATTTTAATTTTACATTTGACTTTGCTTTTTTTAGCAGATTTGGTGAAGGATTAAATAGAAATGTATCCATTTACATTATATAAAAGGATCTTTTATTAAGCAAAAATCTTAGAATAATGCTAGAAAGAAGAGACAATATTTTCTTTTGCTAAGTAACTTGGATAATGTGCCATGTTTAAATATATAAATAATTTGAGTTGGACTTAGTTTTGTTTCTATAAGTGGATAATTTCAGTCTTCCATTTCTCAGGGGAAAAATACTATGTTAAATACAGAATTTTGCCTATTTAAATTACAATATTTTCCAAGTTATTTCCTACAACTTTGTTTACCAGTCACAAAAAAAAAATGAATAGGACAAATATAATTATTATATTGCAAGTACATATTGACAATATCAGCTGCTGCTGCTGCTGCTAAGTCACTTCAGTCGTGTCCGACTCTGTGTGACCCCATAGACGGCAGCCCACCAGGCTCCCCCATCCCTGGGATTCTCCAGGCAAGAATACTGGAGTGGGTTGCCATTTCCTTCTCCAATGCATGAAAGAGAAAAGTGAAAGTGAAGTCGCTCAGTCTGTCCGACTGTTAGCGACCCCATGGACTGCAGCCCACCAGGCTACTCCGTCCATTGGATTTTCCAGGCAAGAGTACTGGGGTGGGATGCCATTGCCTTCCCCGACAATATCAGCTAGTTATGCTTAATTTGTCAGCTTGATTTTTACAGACCCAAACCTATATTTGTATCTGATAGGTACTTATATAAGAACATAATCTTAAACATCATAATAAGCTAAATAAAAGGTTTTTAGAAAAAATTATGTTAAATATGACATTATTTCATGGTGAGCCAGAGAGCACTGAACAAGTATGAGAACCATTAATATCCTCCAGTTTATCTGAATCCCTGATAATGATACAGCTGCCTGTACATTAATAAGTTCCTCTACTTACTAATTCCATGGTAGGGAATTTTGTTGGTAGTAAAATTGAAATTAACTTTATTTCTGAAGATTTTTTGGCAAGTGTGTAAATTATAGGGTACCTGAGATCTATTTTTAATTTTTTCAGTTCAGTCAGTCGGTCATATCCGACTCTTTGTGACCCCACAGACTGCAGATGCCAGGCCTTCCTGTCTATCACCAAGTCCCAGAGTTCACTCAAACTCATGTACATTGAGTCAGTGATGCTATCCAACCATCTCATCCTCTGTCGTCCCCTTCTTCCGCTTTCAATTTTTTCCAGCATCAGGGTCTTTTCCAATGAATCAGTTCTTTGCGTTAGGTAGCCAAAATATTGGAGTTTCAGCTTACCATCAGTCCTTCCAGTGAATTATTACTCAGGACTGATTTCCTTTAGGATGGACTGGTTGGATCTCCTTGCAGTCCAAGGGACTCTCAAGTGACTCCACCACCACAATTCAAAAGCATGAATTCTTTGACGTGCTTCTTTATAGTCTAACTCTCACATCCATACTTGACTATTGGAAAAACCCTAGCTTTGACTAGATGGATCTTTGTTGGCAAAGTAGTGTCTCTGCTTTTTAATATGCTATCTAAGTTGGCCATAACTTTTTTTTTCAAGGAGCAAGCGTCTTTTGATTTAATGGCTGCAGTCACCATCTACAGTGATTTTGGAACCCCTCAAAATAGTTTGTCACTGTTTCCATTGTTTCCCCCATCTGTTTGCCGTGAAGTGATGGGACCAGATGCATGATCTTAGTTTTCTGCATGTTGCATTTTAAGCCAACTTTTTCACTCTCTTCTTTCACTTTTATCAATAGAATCTTAGTTGTTCTTCGCTTTCTGCCATAAGGGTGGTGTCATCTGCATATCTGAGGTTATTGGTATTTCTCTCGGAAATCTTGATTCCAGCTTGTGCTTCATCCAGCCTGGCATTTCACATGATATATTCCGCATATAAGTTAAGTAAGCAGAGTGACAATATACAGCCTTGATGTACTCCTTCCCTGATTTGGAACCAGTCTGTTGTTCCATGTCCAGTTCTAATTGTTGATTCTTGACCTACATACAGATTTCTCAGCAGGCAGGTCAGGTGGTCTGGTATTCCCATCTCTTTCAGAATTTTCCAGTTTGTTGTGATCCACACAATCAAAGGCTTTGGTGTAGTCAATAAAACAGAAGTAGATGTTCTTCTGGAATTCTTTTGCTTTTCGATGATCCAACGGATGTTGGCAGTTTGATCTCTGGTTCCCCTGCCTTTTCAAAATCCAGCTTGAACATCTGGAAGTTCACGGTTCATGTACTATTGAAGCCTGGCTTGGAGAATTTTGAGCATAACTTTGTTAGCTTGTGAGATGAGTGTAATTGCATAACAGTTCGAACGTTGTTTGGTATTGCCTTTCTTTGGGATTGGAATGAAAACTGACCTTTTCCAATCCTGTGGCTACTGCTGCGTTTTCCAAATTTGCCGGCATATTGAGTGCAGCACTTTCACAGAATCACCTTTTAGGATTTGAAGTAGCTCAACTTTGAATTCCATCACCTCCACTAACTTTGTTCATAGTGATGCTTCCTAAGACCCACTTGACTTCACATTCCAGGATATCTGGCTCTAGGTGAGTGATCACACCATCGTGATTATCTGGGTCATGAAGATCTTTTTTGTATAGTTCTGTGTTTTCTTGCCACCTCTTCTTAATATCTTCTGCTTCTGGTAGGTCCATGTCATTTCTGTCCTTTATTGAGCCCATCTTTGCATATGTTCCTTTGGTATCTCTAATTTTCTTGAAGAGATCTCTAGTCTTTACCATTCTACTGTTTTCCTCTATTTCTTTGCATTGATCCCCGAGGAAGGCTTTCTTATCTCTTCTTGCTATTCTTTGGAAATCTGCATTCATTTGGATATTTGTTTCCTTTTCTCCTTTGCCTTTGCTTCTCTTCTTTTCACAGCTGTCAGTAAGGCCTCCTCAGACAACCATTTTGCCTTTTTGCATTTCTTTTTCTTGGGGATGGTCTTGATCCTTGCCTCCTGTACAATGTCACAAACCTCTGTCCGTAGTTCTTCAGGCACTCTGTCTATCAGATCTAAGCCCTTGAATCTATTTGTCATTTCCACTGTATAATTGTAAGGGATTTGATTTAGGTCATACCTGAATTGGTCTAGTGGTTTTCCTTACTTTCTTCAATTTAAGTCTGAATGTGGCAATAAGGAGTTCATGATCTGATCGACAGTCAGCTCATGGTCTTGTTTTTGCTGACTGTATAGAGCTTCTCCATCTTTGGCTGCAAAGAATATAATCAGTCTGATTTTACCCACTTGACTTCACATTCCAGGATATCTGGCTCTAGGTGAGTGATCACACCATCGTGATTATCTGGGTCATGAAGATCTTTTTTGTATAGTTCTGTGTTTTCTTGCCACCTCTTCTTAATATCTTCTGCTTCTGGTAGGTCCATGTCATTTCTGTCCTTTATTGAGCCCATCTTTGCATATGTTCCTTTGGTATCTCTAATTTTCTTGAAGAGATCTCTAGTCTTTACCATTCTACTGTTTTCCTCTATTTCTTTGCATTGATCCCCGAGGAAGGCTTTCTTATCTCTTCTTGCTATTCTTTGGAAATCTGCATTCATTTGGATATTTGTTTCCTTTTCTCCTTTGCCTTTGCTTCTCTTCTTTTCACAGCTGTCAGTAAGGCCTCCTCAGACAACCATTTTGCCTTTTTGCATTTCTTTTTCTTGGGGATGGTCTTGATCCTTGCCTCCTGTACAATGTCACAAACCTCTGTCCGTAGTTCTTCAGGCACTCTGTCTATCAGATCTAAGCCCTTGAATCTATTTGTCATTTCCACTGTATAATTGTAAGGGATTTGATTTAGGTCATACCTGAATTGGTCTAGTGGTTTTCCTTACTTTCTTCAATTTAAGTCTGAATGTGGCAATAAGGAGTTCATGATCTGATCGACAGTCAGCTCATGGTCTTGTTTTTGCTGACTGTATAGAGCTTCTCCATCTTTGGCTGCAAAGAATATAATCAATCTGATTTCGATACTGACCATCTGGTGATGTCCATGTGTAGAGTCTTCTTTTGTGTTGTTGGAAGAGGGTGTTTGCTATGACTAGTGTGTTCTCTCGGCAAAACTCTGTTAGCCTTTCACCTGCTTCATTTTGTACTCCAAGGCCAAATTTGCCTGTTACTCCAGGTGTTTCTTGGCTTCCTACTTTTGAATTCCAGTCCCCTGTAATGAAAAGGACATCTTTTTTGGATGTTAGTTCTAGAAGGTCTTGTAGGTCTTCATAGAACCGTTCAACTTCAGTTTCAACATTACTGGTAGGGGCATAGATTTGGATTACTGTGATATTGAATGATTTGCCTTGGAGACAAACAGATCATTCTCTCATTTTTGAGATTGCATCCAAGTCCTGCATTTTGGACTCTGTTGACTATGAGGGCTACTCCATTTCTTCTAAGGGATTCTTTGCCACAGTAGTAGATATAATGGTCATCTGAGTTAAATTCACCCATTTCAGTTCATTTTAGTTTGCTGATTCCTAAAATGTTGATGTTCACTCTTGCCATCTCCTGTTTGACCACTTCCAGTTTGTCTTGATTCATGGACCTAACATTTCAGGTTCCTATGCAATATTGCTCTTTACAGCATCAGACTTTACTTCCATCACTAGTCACATCCACCACTGGGTGGTGGTTTTGCTTTGGCTCTGTCTCTTCATTCTTTCTGGAGTTATTTCTCCACTGATCTCCAGTAGCATATTGGGCACCTGCTGACCTGGGGAGTTCATCTTTCAGTGAACTCTCTTTTGCCTTTTCATACTGTTCATGGATTTCTCAAGGCAAGAATACTGAAATGGTTTGCCCTTCTCCAATGGACCATGTTTTGTCAGAACTCACCACCATGACCTGCCCATTGGGTGGCCCTGTACAATATGGCTCATAGTTTCTTGAGTTAGACAAAGCTGTGGTCCATGTGATCAGATTGGTTAGTTTTCTGTGATTGTGGTTTTTCAGTCCTTTTTCTTTATCCTTCAGAAGAAGGATAAGAGGTTATGGAAGCTTCCTGATGGGAAAGACTGACTGAGGGGGAAACTGGTCTTGTTCTGATGGGCGGGGCCAGGCTCAGTAAATCTTTAATTCAATTCTCTGTGGATGGGTGGGGCTGTGTTCCCTCCTTTTATTTACCTGGGGCTAAACTATGGTGGGGGCTTCTCTGGTGGCTCAGCCTCTTCCAAAGTGGCTCAGAAGGTAAAGCATCTGCCTGCAATGCAGGAGACCCGGGTTTGATACCTGGGTCAGGAAGATCCCCTGAAGAAGGAAATGGCAACCCACTCCAGTACTCTTGGGTGGAAAATTACACGGATGGAGAAGCCTGGTGGGCTACAGTCCATGGGGTTGCAAAGAGTTGGACTCGACTGAGCAACTTCACTTTACTTCAAACTATGGTGAAGGTAATGAAGATAATGGTGACCTCCTTCATAAGGTCCCATGCACCCACTGCTACACTCAGTGCCTCCAACTCTGCAGCAGACCGCCACCGAATGAGCGTGTAAATCCTTTTTTACGAATAGTTAACATTTATCCATTCTTTCTATATGCTGATTATAACACTTTGCTAAGCACTCTGTATGCTCTCTGAAGAAGACTGAAAACACATGGAAAATTGTTAAAAAAAAAAAAAATACAAAATCACCTATCCCATCAGATATCACTTGTTAGTCTTCTTTATCTCATCTATATATGTATCATTTACTCACACACAAAAAGTTCAGTACAAAATATTAATTTACCATATATAGTTTATGTATTTTGCCATATATTGTGCTTATCACTTAACTAGATTTGATTTTACTTGTTATTTGATTGTTATGTGTGTATATTGTTGCATGTCAGATTATAGGATAGCAACAGTAGGACCTTTTCCTTTAGCGATGGTTTTGTTTTGCTTTGCTTTGTTTGACTCTGTAGTTTTTTCTTCTGAGGTTATTTTTTCATCATGTGGATAAGCCACCTTGTGCTTTGTTTGCTGCTGCTGTTGAGTCTCTTCAGCCGTGTCCGACTGTGCGACCCCATAGACGGCAGCCCACCAGATTCCTCCATCCCTGGGATTCTCCAGGCAAGAACACTGGAGTGGGTTGCCATTTCCTTCTCCAATGCATCAGAGTGAAAAGTGAAAGTGAAGTCACTCAGTTGTGTCCTACTCTTTGCGACCCCATGGACTGCAGTTCACTAGGCTCCTCCATCTATGGAATTTTCCAGGCAAGAGTACTGGAGTGGGGTGCTATCGCCTCCTCCGTGTGCTTTGTTTGGCTACCAACAAAAAAATGCAAACTGCTTTTCACTAAAAATTAGCATAACTTATTAAGAAATAGGTTGAAGCCATCAATGATGGCATGATGAATTTGTGAAATTTATAATAAGAATATATATTAAAACTATTTTTAAATATTTTCAGTCACACAAGTTAGTTCCTAATGTTTTGCTTACTGTATAGCTATACTTTTAAACAATACATGTGATTAATTTGCCAGTTTACAACAAGGAGTAGCAGCAACCTGCCTTGGCTGCATTATGCCAGTAATGGCACTCTGTTTGAAAGGCTTTATCTATATTAAATTATTAATCCCCACAACTCTTGAAGTAATTAATGATTTATATAACATATTTTACAAATGAAGAAGTGAGACACAGGAAAATTAGTTTGCCCAAACTAATTAATGGCAGAACCTGGATTTGAATCTGTTTAGCTCCAGAGCCCAGGTGTTTAATCACAGTGCTTGCTGCTTATGATCTAGAGCTGTAGAGATTGAGAGAAAGAGCCTTTCTACCTGAAAGAGAAACTGGAGAGAATAGGATCATTAGAGATTTCAGGGTGGAGGGAGCATTTAGATACTTGTGGTGGTGAGATCAACAATATGTATTTGCAGTATAAATTATTAAAAACTATGCATATAAAGTGTAACTACTGTGATAATCTAAAGGAAATAGTGTAACTGATGTACACTGACTTTGCTTAACAATTCAGTAGTGTTTTGTCAGTAGTTTATTAATTAAAAAAATAATATATACATCTTGGTGGCAAAAAATTAAATGGTAGGAGAAGTATTATAGTAAAAATATCTCCTCTTCATTTGCCTGGTCCCCTGCTGAAATAGGTTAATACTGTCACTAGTTTCTTCTTTCATTTGGATGTCTCGGGGTTTTTTTTTTTTTTCTGTTTGTGTGAAGTTTTACCATTTTTTTCTTATTGAGGTACAACTTGATTTACAATATTAGTTTCAGGTGTACAACATACTGATTGAAAATTTTTATACATTATACTCCATTTAAAGCTATTATAAAATATAAGCTATATTTCCTATGGTGTATAATATATCCTTGCAGCTTACTTATTTTATGCCTAGTAGTTGGCATCTATTTAATCCCCTACCCCTATGATTGCCTCTCCCTACTTCCCTGTCTCCACTGGTAAATATTAGTTTGTTTTCTATATGTATGAGTCTGCATTTGTTTGTTTTCTTCATTTATTTTTTAGATTCCACATATAAGTGATATCATACAGTATTTGTCTTTCTCTGTGTGACTTATTTCACTAAGCATAATACCCTTCAGGTCCATCTGTGTTGTTGCAAATGGTAAAATTTATTCTTTTTTATGGCTCAGTAGTATTCTGTTGTGTATATTTTATACACATACACACAAACCACATCTTTTTTAATCCACTCATCTGTTGATGTTCTCTTAGGTTGCTGTCATATTTTGGCAATTGTAAATAATGCTACTATGAACATTGGGATGCATGTATCTTTTTAAATTAGTGTTTTCATTTTCTCTGAATATATACCCAGGAGTGGAATTGCTGGATCGTATGGTTGTTCTGTTTTTAGTCTTTTGAGGAGTCTCCGTACTTGTGCCAGTTGACATTCCCACCAACAGTAGCTAAGGGTTCCCTTTTCTCAGTATCCTTGCCAGTATTTGTTATTTATGGTCTTATTGATAATAGCCATTCTGACAGATACAAGATGATATCTCATTGTGATTTTGATTTCTATTTCTCTGATGATTAGCAATGTTGAACATCTTTTCATGTGCCTGTTGGTCATCTGTATGTGTTATTTGGAAAAATGTCTTATCAGGGCTTCCACCCATTTTTAAATTAGTATTGGTATTTTGATACTGAGCTGTATGAGCTGTTTGTATATTTTGGAAAGTAATTTCTTGTTTGCATTGTTTGCAAATATTTTTTCCCAGTGTAGGTTGTCTTTTCACTTTATTGGTGGTTTTCTTTGTTGTGCAAAAGCTTTCGGTTTAGTAAGACGTCGCTTTAAAATTTTTGCTTTTGTTTCCTTTGCTTTAGAAAAGGAAATATTGCTATAAGAAAGGAAATATTTAAAAAACATTACTATGAATTATGTCAGAGAGTGCTCTTCTTATGTTTTCTTCTGGTGGTTTTATGGTTTTCCATCTTAACGTTTACTTTTTTAGTCCATTTTGAGTTTAATTTTGTATATAAGAAAATCTAATTTCATTATTTTACTCCATTTGTTGAAGAGACTCCCTTTCTCCATTGCATATTCTTGCCTCCTTTGTAACAGATTAATTAACCATGGTGGTGGGTGTGTTCAATTCTATTGCATTGGTCTGTGTGTCTGCTTTTGTGCTAGTATTGTACTGTTTTCATTATTGTAGCTTTGTAGTAAAGTCAGGAAACCTGATACCTCCATCTGTCTTCTCTTTTCTCAAGATTGCTTTGTCTCTTCAGTGTCTTTTGTGTTTCCATACACGTTTTCAAATTCTTTATTCTAGTTCTGTGAAAAATACTGTTGGTATTTTGATAGGGATTGCATTGACTCTAGGTTTTCTCGGATAGAATAGTTATTTTAACAATATTAATTCTTCCATTCACTGAACATGGAGTATCTTTCCATCTGTTTATCATTTTTAGTTTCTTTCATTAGTCTTATAATGTACACTGTACCAAGTACAGATCTTTTATTTCCTTAGATTTATTCCTAGATATTTTTCCTAGATATTTTATTCTTTTTGCTTTGATGGTAAATGGGATTTTTTTAAAATTTCTCTTTCTGATAGTTAGTTGTTTGTGTATGGAAATGCAACAGATTACTGTATATTAATTTTGTATTCTGCAGCTTTACTGAATTCATTGATAAGCTTTAGTAGTTTTTTGGTGGTGTCTTTACAATTTTATATGTATAGTATCAGGTCATATGCCAACAGTGACAGTTTTACTTCTCCCTTTCCAATTTTGATTTCCTTTCATTGTCTGGTTGCTGTGATGAGGATTTCCAATACTATGTTGAACAAAAGTTAGCTATTCCAAATTTTAGCATGTTCAAAGTTGAACTTTAGGAACGTCTCTGGTGATCCAGTAGCTAAGAATCTGTGCTCCCAGTGCAGGGGGTCTGGGTTCAATCCCTGGTCAGGGAACTAGATCCTGCATGCAGAAAGTAAAAAGGATCCTGAATGCCATAGTGAAGATCAGAGATCCTGACTGCCACAACTGAGACCGGGCACAGCCAAATAAATAAAGTATTGAAATTAAAAAAAAAACAAACACCTTTGGGTTTGTTTTTTTCTTTTCTAAGCCTGTTCTTGCCTTCTGAGCAAATGATTCCACTGTCTGTCTGTGAAGTTGCTCTGACCAAAAAACTAGCTCTTTTCATTGAGTCTTCCTTTTAACTTATTTCTCATTTAACTATATCAACAATTTCTGAGTTTTCTTCCTCTGAAGTATATTTTAAATCTTGCCCATTTCTCTTCACTGTCTCCCCTTAAGTACAAACTATTATTTCTTGACTGGAATACTGCTGTAGTTTGCTGATTTGTTTTTCTTGCTTCTGCTTTTTTTTCTTAGAGTCCATTTTCTACTTAGCAGCCAGGGTAGACTTCAAAAAAAAAAAATGTGCATTGAGAAGTCAGTACCTTGCATCAGGCACTTCATTGGCACTGAGGCTATAGTGAGGAGTTTGGCTTACTGTTCGTTATATACCTGCCAAGCCATTTTCTCACCTCACCTCATCTTTATAAAACTTGCTCTTTCTTTTACCTAGAACACTCTTATCCCCAAAGTTTTCTTCGGTTTTTTGGTTTGCTTTTTTTGTTTGTTTTCATCATGGCTGGCGGTTCCTTGTCATTTCCTTGGAGAAATCATTCTTGACTATCTTTCACAGAACTTACAGTATCTTATAGTTAGGACTTATGTGTAGGTATTTGTTTACTCACTTTTTGTGTATCTTCTTACTAGATTGTAAGCTCAGCAAGGAGGAATTTTGCCTGTAAGTGTTGATGCCAGCACCTAACTCAGTATCTGTGAGAACTTAGTATTGAAAAAAATAAATAAATAAATGAGTCTGATCAAGCATTGAGGTTGAAGTTGAGCTTTATTTTTTATTTCACATCCAGCTACTTGTCACAGCATTATTTTTTTCCATTGCTTTGATACAGCATTTTGTAATATTAATATATTTAAATTTTTGGATCTACTTTTGAACTCTATTCACTATACTGTTGGTATGTTTTAACTCTTCATCTTCTGGCATTAAAATTCTTTATTACTGTGACTTTTATAATCCATTTTAATATCTAAGCAGATGAGTCCTCTGTCAAATGATTTTTTCTTACTTTTCCATAAAGGAAATTTTTATGTTCTTATTTTTACATAAGGTACTTTTTATATTCTTTTATAGTATTGTGGAATCAACATTTGAACCACTCATTTTTTAGTCACTTGGCAGAAGAAATAAGTGAGAGATGGAGAGATTAGCTAAGATGACAGAGTAGAAAGACCCCAAGCTCACCTCATCTCACAAGCACACCAAAATCGTAACTATGTGCAGAATAGCCATCAATGAAAAAGACCAGAACCACAATGAGATGGAGTTGAGTGATTATTGTCAAAGATAGAGAAGTCTCCAAGGAGGAAGAAAGAGATTTGGCTTGGGTTTTGAAGAAACAAGCTTACCAGATGGTGAGGGGAAGAAAGAACAGAGAAACTGGTGCAGAGGTGCAGTACCAAGCAGCGTATCTGAATGGAAAAATGCAAGAGGGTAGTGAAGTACTTGGAAGACAAAGACCATTGTCTTCTGAATCCCCAGCTCCCAAAGCAGAGCCTGGGACCCAGCAGTGCTCAATAAATGTTTATGGAATAAATGAGAGGCAGTATAGCCAGATAGAGTCCTGTAGCACACACTAAACCTTGCAAAACCCAGAGGGCAGGGTAAAACAACTGAAGATTTTTTAAATCAGAAGAAAAATAATATTCATAAATGAAAAATTAAATACTTGTTTCTCGTTATGTGACCCAGTGGAGGTGTTAGCTAACCCTCTGGTAGTCATTTTGCAAAATAGGTGTGTATCAAATCAACATATCATACACCTTAAACTTACACAATGGTTTATGTCAGTTATATCTCCATAAAGGAAGGGAAATAAAATACTCCTTTTTGAATTAAAAGTATATGAGAGAACAGTAGGAATTACTAGTTTGTGGGGAGTAAGAATGACATTCTTCCCATTCTTGAAATGAACAATAGAGAAGTTGGTAGCATTACTTATTTTCTATAAACACCATGATACCCACTTTCTACATCTTCCTAATTTCATTTAAGTCTTCAGCTCTTGTCAGGTCCCTGCTGCTGCTGCTGCTAAGTCACTTCAGTCGTGTCCGACTCTGTGTGACCCCATAGCCGGCAGCCCACCAGGCTCCCCCATCCCTGGGATTCTCCAGGCAAGAATACTGGAGTGGGTTGCCATTTCCTTCTCCAATGCATGAAAGAGAAAAGTGAAAGTGAAGTCGCTCAGTCTGTNTATAAAACTTGCTCTTTCTTTTACCTAGAACACTCTTATCCCCAAAGTTTTCTTCGGTTTTTTGGTTTGCTTTTTTTGTTTGTTTTCATCATGGCTGGCGGTTCCTTGTCATTTCCTTGGAGAAATCATTCTTGACTATCTTTCACAGAACTTACAGTATCTTATAGTTAGGACTTATGTGTAGGTATTTGTTTACTCACTTTTTGTGTATCTTCTTACTAGATTGTAAGCTCAGCAAGGAGGAATTTTGCCTGTAAGTGTTGATGCCAGCACCTAACTCAGTATCTGTGAGAACTTAGTATTGAAAAAAATAAATAAATAAATGAGTCTGATCAAGCATTGAGGTTGAAGTTGAGCTTTATTTTTTATTTCACATCCAGCTACTTGTCACAGCATTATTTTTTTCCATTGCTTTGATACAGCATTTTGTAATATTAATATATTTAAATTTTTGGATCTACTTTTGAACTCTATTCACTATACTGTTGGTATGTTTTAACTCTTCATCTTCTGGCATTAAAATTCTTTATTACTGTGACTTTTATAATCCATTTTAATATCTAAGCAGATGAGTCCTCTGTCAAATGATTTTTTCTTACTTTTCCATAAAGGAAATTTTTATGTTCTTATTTTTACATAAGGTACTTTTTATATTCTTTTATAGTATTGTGGAATCAACATTTGAACCACTCATTTTTTAGTCACTTGGCAGAAGAAATAAGTGAGAGATGGAGAGATTAGCTAAGATGACAGAGTAGAAAGACCCCAAGCTCACCTCATCTCACAAGCACACCAAAATCGTAACTATGTGCAGAATAGCCATCAATGAAAAAGACCAGAACCACAATGAGATGGAGTTGAGTGATTATTGTCAAAGATAGAGAAGTCTCTAAGGAGGAAGAAAGAGATTTGGCTTGGGTTTTGAAGAAACAAGCTTACCAGATGGTGAGGGGAAGAAAGAACAGAGAAACTGGTGCAGAGGTGCAGTACCAAGCAGCGTATCTGAATGGAAAAATGCAAGAGGGTAGTGAAGTACTTGGAAGACAAAGACCATTGTCTTCTGAATCCCCAGCTCCCAAAGCAGAGCCTGGGACCCAGCAGTGCTCAATAAATGTTTATGGAATAAATGA
The DNA here is from genome assembly GCA_006410675.1 of Oreotragus oreotragus. Taxonomy (NCBI): domain Eukaryota; kingdom Metazoa; phylum Chordata; class Mammalia; order Artiodactyla; family Bovidae; genus Oreotragus; species Oreotragus oreotragus. The sequence goes on from SJYX01017891.1 coordinate 159,139, forward strand.
GAGACAGTATAGCCAGATAGAGTCCTGTAGCACACACTAAACCTTGCAAAACCCAGAGGGCAGGGTAAAACAACTGAAGATTTTTTAAATCAGAAGAAAAATAATATTCATAAATGAAAAATTAAATACTTGTTTCTCGTTATGTGACCCAGTGGAGGTGTTAGCTAACCCTCTGGTAGTCATTTTGCAAAATAGGTGTGTATCAAATCAACATATCATACACCTTAAACTTACACAATGGTTTATGTCAGTTATATCTCCATAAAGGAAGGGAAATAAAATACTCCTTTTTGAATTAAAAGTATATGAGAGAACAGTAGGAATTACTAGTTTGTGGGGAGTAAGAATGACATTCTTCCCATTCTTGAAATGAACAATAGAGAAGTTGGTAGCATTACTTATTTTCTATAAACACCATGATACCCACTTTCTACATCTTCCTAATTTCATTTAAGTCTTCAGCTCTTGTCAGGTCCCTGCTGCTGCTGCTGCTAAGTCACTTCAGTCGTGTCCGACTCTGTGTGACCCCATAGCCGGCAGCCCACCAGGCTCCCCCATCCCTGGGATTCTCCAGGCAAGAATACTGGAGTGGGTTGCCATTTCCTTCTCCAATGCATGAAAGAGAAAAGTGAAAGTGAAGTCGCTCAGTCTGTCCGACTCTTAGCGACCCCATGGACTGCAGCCCACCAGGCTACTCCGTCCATTGGATTTTCCAGGCAAGAGTACTGGGGTGGGGTGCCATTGCCTTCCCCTTGTCAGGTCCCTGCATCTCTTTTTTATGATCTGTTATTTCAGGTAGGTAGAGGCAAGACTCACCCTAGCTTTCCTGGCTTTCTTCTTTGTGTCTTTGTCACATCTGAAAGTCTTCTGAATTTACAGTATCCCACTTTAAATCCTCATCAATACTTGGCAGATATTTACAGGAGTTAGCCAAGAAAAGGAAGCCAAAGTATCTGTCTGCCCACTTGGCAGACTTGTCACAGATTTAGTGTTTTCTAGGGAAAATGAACATAACCAGTCTCTGAAAGATAGTGACCTAGGGAGTCCTCTGTTCTACAGCCCTCTGTGCTGAGAACTCTTGACTGCTTCTGTGTGACAAGGAATAGCTGTAAAGTTAGTAAAATGTTCAACAGGGCATTCCTAACTTAAGGAAAATGCATATCAGAGCTATCAAGGTTGGTAAGGCACTTCTCAGTATCCTTCCTATGTAAATACAAACTTGACATTTACCTTTGTACCTTCCTTAAATTAGGAAGGCAAAATCAAGAAATGGAAATTTATTCTAAGCAAAATGATTGGTTTTCAGTGGTGACCTTTGATGCTTCTTTGGGAGAGGAGTGTTATCGTCAATTTTTTTGATGTCCACTTCAGGTATGAGCAAAAATTCTGAGATGTTTTTTAACTTACAAAGTTATTTCTAACTATTCCCTTATTGAAGTTGCCCTCTTGAATTTTACTAATGAATGTCTTCTTGCTTAATCCTTGGCTTTTACTTAGTACTTTCTCCATCTACCTGGAGGATTAAGTAGTTTCAGTTCAGTCACTCAGTTGTGTCCGACTCTTTGTGACCCCATGAATAGCAGCACACCAGGCCTCCCTGTTCATCACCATCTCTCGGAGTTCATTCAGACTCACGTCCATCGAGTCCGTGATGCCATCCAGCCATCTCATCCTCGGTCGTCCCCTTCTCCTCCTGCCCCCAATCCCTCCCAGCATCAGAGAGTCTTTTCCAATGAGTCAACTCTTCGCATGAGATGGCCCTGTCTCTTATACACATCTAGATGTGTATAAGAGACAGCTTTGCAACCCCATGAATCGGAGTATGCCAGGCCTCCCTGTCCATCACCAAGTCCCGGAGTTTACACAAACTCATGTCCGTCGAGTGGGTGATGCCATCCAGTCATCTCATCCTCAGTCGTCCCCTTCTCCTCCTGCCACCAATTCCTCTCTCATGAGTCAAGTCTTCGCATGAGGTGGCCAGAGTACTGGAGTTTCAGCTTTAGTATCAGTCCTTCCAATGAACAACCAGGACTGATCCCCTTTAGAATGGACTGGTTGGATCTCCTTGCAGTCCAAGGGACTCTCAAGAATCTTCTCCAACACCACAGTTCAAAAGCATCGATTCTTCAGCGCTCAGCTTTCTTCAAGTCCAACTCTCACATCCATACATGACCACAGGAAAAACCATAGCCTTGACTAGTCGGACCTTTGTTGCTAAAGTAATGTCTCTGCTTTTTAATATGCTATCTAGGTTGGTCACAACTTTCCTTCCAAGGAGTAGGCGTCTTTTAATTTCATGGCTGCAATCACCATCTGCAGTGATTTTGGAGCCCAAAAAAATAAAGTCTGACACTGTTTCCACTGTTCCCCCATCTGTTTCCCATGAAGTGATGGGACCAGAGGCCATGATCTTTGTTTTCTGAATGTTGAGCTTTAAGCCAACTTTTTCACTCTCCTCCTCTTTCACTTTCAAAAGGCTATTTATAGCTATTAATAATTACCATGTTAGAAATTAAAACTAGGTTTTAAAACTATGTATTAATATATTCTAAAATAACAATAATAAAAATTGCATTTTAACAATTTTAATGTTAAAATACAGCTAAATACTTTATAAACAAAGTTAATATGTACATAACTATATCTTCCCCAAAAATTTAGTAAGAAAAGTGGTATCACTACATAACATAAAATAAATTAATATCACCACCTATCTCATCAGAAAAGTCTTTTTAAGGATTGGGATATAATCAAAGTCCTTGTGACAGATACAGGTTTTCCAAAATTCTGATTTTCACTTCAACGCTCTAATTTTACCATTGGGAAATAAACAGCATCAGTTGTTTTTCTTCAAGTGACATGCTATCTTTCCTTTTTCAGAGAATGTCTATTAAACAGCAGTCTAAATAACCACGAGGCTTCCCTAGTGGCTCCGACAGTAAAGAATCTGCCTGCAAAGTAGGAGACCGGGGTTCAGTTCCTGGGGCAAGAAGATCCCTGGAGAAGGGAATGGCTACCCATTGCAGTATTCTTGCCTGGAGAATTCCATGGACAGAGGAGCCTGGTGGGCTACAGTCCACAGGGTCGCAAGAGCTGGACATTACTGTGGGTCATTCTTTCAAATACTGTTTTAAAGGGGAAAACACTACCTAAACAGCTGGTTTAGCTCAAAACTCATCTAAGTACTACAAGTGTTATTTCTCAAAACAATTATTGCTACTTTAGTAGACACAGCTTCCCATTTCTTCACAAAGAACCTTCTTTTAAGTATATTCAAAGTCACAGTTTAGTAAAATTAGTNTGTCACGAACCTCATTCCATAGTTCATCAGGCACTCTATCTATCAGATCTAGGCCCTTAAATCTATTTCTCACTTCCACTGTATAATAAGGGATTTGATTTAGGTCATACCTGAATGGTCTAGAGGTTTTCCCTACTTTCTTCAATTTAAGTCTGAATTTGGTAATAAGGAGTTCATGATCTGAGCCACAGTCAGCTCCTGGTCTTGTTTTTGTTGACTGTATAGAGCTTCTCCATCTTTGGCTGCATAGAATATCATCAATCTGATTTCAGTATTGACCATCTGGTGATATCCATGTGTAGAGTCTTCTCTTGTGTTGCTGGAAGAGGGTGTTTGCTATAACCAGTTTAGATCACTTGATATTAAAACTTTTCTCTTTGTTGGTTATTGTGCTATTTCTTGTCTTAAAAATAACTTATCTTTTGAATCTTCCTCTTCTTTTGCTATGTTTTTCCTTATAATTATGGATGATCCCTAATGTTACGCTTCTGGATCATGTCTCCCTATATTTGTTCCTCTGTGGAGAGATTGTTTTTTATGATTTAATTGCTAAGACTTCCACATCTATATCTTCAGCCTTTTCTTTTGTTTTAGTTTTCTATTTCTGTCCATAGAACTTTCACAGCTGATTGTGTAACTGCTATGTGAAAATGTTAAAAACTAAATGTGTTTCTAACCCAGGTCTTCCCAGATTTCCTGTTTTTCTTTTCAACTCTCACTTTTTTTTTTTCCCAGTGGTGTCACCATTGTTTCAACCTGATTGTATGCAGACTGTTAGCATGTCCTTGAGGAATCCCTGTTGCTCAGTAAATAATGAATTCATTTTGAATGAATGAATTTGAATACTATGAATGAATATTTTTGTTGTTAATTTGTATTGCTACTCCACTCTTGCTTCTCTATCTAAAACTATTCTTTCTGCAAAGTCCAGTTAAAGTCTTGACAGAAGAGTAATTGGATGGTATAGAGAAGTTGAGTGAATAAGAAATGAAAAATTATCATTTGAATTACATAAGTAGGAGGTCATTTGGGAAGAGGAATTTCAGTGGAATAGGTGTAGGCAAATGATAGTTTGAAGTGTGAAAAGTGAAATGGACCAAGAGTTTAGACGTGGTACTTCTTGAAGGGAATGGTTTGTATTTAATAAAAACTTGGACTTGTTCATATGCTCAAGGCAACTAGCAGGGACAGGCTGAAAATGCAGGAAATAATTAATGAAATACAAATTCTGAAAACCTAACTCCTGGATTAGTTTTTGGTAAGCACTTTTTTCACTGTAACTTAAAATTCAGATAAATTTTGTTTGGATTCAGATAATTTTATTTTTTGAGAAACAGAAAGTTAATGGAACTCTTTCTTTAAAACTACCATTTTCTCTGTGAAATAAGTAGTAAACAAAGTCAGCTACTATGTGATAATGGATAGTGAGATGAAGCTTTTGAATAATGGTGACATTTGAAGTTGCTGTTATGGAGAACCAAAGAGGGAGTTGACTTCCTTCAGAGCAGTCATCTTAGGTGAATCCAGTTTCGGTTACAGTTAGACAGTAGACTACAAAGTGGTGATTTTTTTTTTTTTTCCCTACTGTCCTTAGTAGTGAAGGTATAGGAGTGAAGGACCTTTCAGCTGAGATGCAATAGGGTGCCTGAGACAGAAAGATATATTGGTCAAGGGAGATGAGATAAAAGAAGAGGTGAGTCATGGGACTTCTCTGGCGGTCCAGTAGTTAAGACTCTGCACTTCCACTGCAAGGGGTACGGGTTCTGTCACTGGGGAGCTACAATCTTGCATGCTGCAGTGTGCGGCCAAAACAAAAACATGAGAAAGAGAGGTTTAGTTATATATGATGGATCAGTGGATCCCAACTAGTTATCTACATGAGGCTGAACTATGTTAGAGTAAATAGAGCAAATAAAGAACTCAAACAAGGAACTGGAGGGTTGGATAAAGAGGAGTTAAAAATGCACAGGGAATAAGAGTAACAATTGGGAGAATAAAAAGTAAAGAAGATCAATTAGGAAACAGATTTAACAGTCTGTGATAAATGTATGTGTGTGTGGATGAAGATTTCTTTGTTCTGAAAACTGGGGTATCAGATATATACCTGCAATGAGAGAAGTGGTCTCCAAATTTTTATGGTCTGGCACCTCAAGCAGAAAACGTTTCTAGGTTTCCAATATGTACCCCAATTGTATGCATATTTATTTATAAATTATATGTGGATTCTTCTGTACAGTTGTGCTGTATATATTATAAAACATTATATATAACACATTAAACTAGATAATTGAAATAATAGATTAAGCATTTTTTTTTTTTTAATACCAATATGAAGTTATTTTGGGTAGGGTGTTTTGACATTTCATTAGTTTTTAAAAATCTTGTTTTAATCCTTGACTCTAGAGCTATTTGAAAGGTTTGTTTTAAGTTGGGGTTCTTTTGGTACTTGATTTCAAAGACTGTTGTAGTTTGGAGTGGGTAGCCTATCCCTTCTCCAGGGGATCTTCTAAACCCAGGAATCAAACCAGGGTCTCCCGCATTGCAGGCAGATTCTTTATCAACTGAGCTATCAAGGAAGCTCATTTCAGAGTTCATACAGATGGAAAAAGTGTGTGACAGGCTGGGCTAACTGCATAATGATTCTTATCTATCAGACATGCAAAAGGTTTTGTTCCAATCCACCAAAAAAAGTTCTGCCTTCCCTAATATCAATCAGTTGCTGTTGAAAACCAGTACTAAATGTTGTGCTGGATAGTCTTCATTCAGTTCAGTTCAGTCGTTCTGTCGTGTCCAACTCTTTGAGACCCCAGGCCTCCCTGTCCATTACCAACTCGTGGAGTTCACCCAAACCCATGGACCCAAACCTATGTCCATTGAGTCGGTGATGCCATCCAACCATCTCATCCTCTGTCACCCCCTTCTCCTCCTGCCCTCAGTCTTTCCCAGCATCAGGGTCTTTTCAAGTGAGTCAGCTCTTTGCATCAGGTGGCCAAAGTATTGGAGTTTCAGCTTCAACATCAATCCTACCAGTGAACACCTAGAACTGATGTCCTTTAGGATGGACTGGTTGGATATCCTCGCAATCTAAGCGACTCTCAAGAGTCCTCTCCAACACCACAGTTCAAAAGCATCAGTTCTTCGGTGCTCAGCTTTCTTTATAGTCCAACTCTCACATCCATACATGACTACTGGAAAAACCGTAGCCTTGACTAGATAGACCTTTGTTAGCAAAGTAATATCTCTGATTTTTAATATGCAGTCTAGGTTGGTCATAACTTTCCTTCCAAGGAGTAAGCATCTTTTAATTTCCTGGCTGCAGTCACCATCTGCAGTGATTTTGGAGCCCAGAAAAATAAAGTCTGACACTGTTTCCACTGTTTCCCCATCTATTTGCCATGAAGTGATGGGACCAGATGCCATGATCTTCGTTTTCTGAATGTTGAGCTTTAAGCCAACTTTTTCACTCTCCTCTTTCACTTTCATCAAGAGGCTTTCTAGTTCCTCTTCACTTTCTGCCATAAAAGTGGTGTTATCTGCATATCTGAGGTTATTGATATTTCTCCCGGCAATCTTGATGCCAGCTTGTGTTTCATCCAGCCCAGCATTTCTCATAATGTACTCTGCATATATATTAAATAAGCAGAGTGACAATATACAGCCTTGACGTACTCCTTTTCCTATTTGGAACCAGTCTATTGTTCCAGTTCTAACTGTTGCTTCCTGACCTGTGTACATTAGCCTCCTTCATATCTATTCTCTACCCTTTGCACTATGCTATATGTCCTGGGAGGCTGATCTCTAAGGACTCCTTCAGTTTGCCTTGTTTTCTGGCTTCTGATTGGATGCAGTGAATTGGAGCATTGACAGAGAAATAGAAATATTTATCTAACAGCTTTTTTGCTGTGTTGCAAGTTGTCATGATGATGTAACTGTACATCATCATGTGTAGCTCTGTCCTACAGTGGCAGCTTCTTGGTTCCAAAAACTACTCCCTCCCCTTGCCTGTTGAGTCTAGAGTGATAAGATGCTCTATGGCTTGTCCACGAGTGCCTCTCCATCCCTTCCTAGTTTCCCTGAAGCTTAGTTGCACATTTGTAAATAGATTCTTCATTAAACATCACCTCCTTTTGAGTATTCTCTCTTCCTTGTCAGGACCCTGAGGGCTGTATTGCATTAAAAATTTTTTAAGTAAATGGGTTTAAAAGAAGTTGAAACTCTTCATTTAGAATATTTTTAAGCAGATTAGATGATTCTGTTTCCAACTCTTAAGTATACAGATAAAAAATTTTATAGGTGTCACTTTTACATTGTTTTAGTAACATAAAGTCATGTAATAATGGAAACCTTTCCAAATATCTGTATTTAGTAGAGGGTCAGTGTTAGTCCATATGTTAACATTAAATAAAACTTAATGTCAGCTCATTTCCATCTTAGTATATATTTTAGTTATTTTAAACAAAATTGCACCTCTGAATTCTGAAATTTGGAATATATCAACACCACAGAAAAGACCTTTCATGCTTTGTGAGTGGGAAAAAAAGGATAACTATAAAAGTCAATGAATCAACTATAATTGTTGCTTAGCTTTTACTTACAGTTAGCAATCTGTTATTTTCAAACTACTGCCAGACTGATTTCATAAAACAATTTTCCTAGTAGGAAGGAAAAAGCTTCAATTTTAGAAAAGGGGAGTTATTTTTTGTATAACTTGAAGGTTGTTTAATTATCTGACAGCTCTTATTTGGAAATGAGACTTATTTTCATCTTATTTTATTGCCTTTTATTCTCTGATGAATGAAAATGAAAATACTAGTTAGTAAGAGATGTTTGATAAAGATTCTTTTACTGTGAACAACAGAATAGATGACTGGAATTTTTCAACTTTAGGTGTGTAAATTTAAAATAAAATATAGTTTGGCTTGTATCCTTTCAAATGCCATGTATATATAGTATTTGAGGCTCTGAAAGTAATGGCCATTAACAAAACAAAGTCCTTATCCTCCTGGAGCTTTCATTCTGGTAAGGAGATGAATAATTACCAAGTAAATAGATAATTATATCATGTAGCATGAAGAAGAAGAAACTGGAGTAAGGGAATAGAGAATGACAGGGAATCTGTTGCTGGTTGTGGTGGTCAAGAAAGCCCTCTCAGATATGGTGACATTTTAATAGAGATTTGAATGAAGTGATAATGCCTAGCCATACAAATATCTAGGGGGAAAGTGTCTTACAGGAGAGAGATCCAGTGCAAAGCAAATGTTGGTGTGACTGAGAATCATAAGGAGACGTTTGTGACCAGAACACAAAAAGCTAAAGCTAAAGGCAGAGTCATAGAAGAAAGGGTCTGCAGAGGTAAATGAGAACCATATCATACTAGCTCTTGTAGATCATCGAAACTTAGTGTTGTATTTTAAGTGTAACTGGAAGGCTTTAGAGGAAACAGCAGGGCATTGACTTAGATCTAATTACCTTTTTAAAAGGATTACTTGGTTTGTTGCCTAAAGGATAGACTGTAGAGAAGTCTGAGTAGAAGCCAGGGGACTGTCACAAAGAGACTGCAGTCATCTAGGTAAGAGTTTGAACTTGTACACAAACACACACTACTGGATGCCGTATGTATGTTTACATATACATATCTACCATAGAAGGCTCAGTTGTGTCCGACTCTTTGCGACCCCATGGACTGTAGCCTATCAGGCTCCTCTGTCCATGGGATTTTCCAGGCAATAGTACTGGAGTGGATTGCCATTTCCTTCTCCAGGGGATCTTCCCGACCCAGGGATTGAACCCGGGTCTTCCACATTGTAGACAGACGCTTAACTGCCTGAGCCACCAGGGAAGTCCTGGTGTACATATGCATATACTTGTATATAATTCCTTTGGGTTAAAAAAATATGTTTTGTCCAGAAATTTCTTTTTTACATTCAGCAATGTAATAAGGACATCTTTTACAGTGAGTACATACAGATTTACCTATTGCTTTTAATAGATGATATTCTGTGGTGTGATATGTGTGCTCACTCATGTCCAACTTTTTGTAACCCCATGGACTATAGTCTACCAGGCTTCTCTGTCCATTAAATTTTCCAGGCAAGAATACTGGAATGGGTTGCCATTTCCTTCTCCATTGTGATGTATGTGACTTTTTTTGATCTCTTACTGAAAAAAGTTTGTTTCCATGTTGTTCTTTTGAATAACAAACAATATTGTGTGTGTGTATTATTGCTCACAGTCATGGATATATGTCTATAAGCTAAATTCCTAGAAGCATGATTGGTCAAAAGATATGTGCACATTAAATCTTAATGATTATTACCAAAGTGACTTCCGAGAAGGCTGTGACAGTTTTACATACCCACTCACGTTGGATAAGAATTTTTTCCTTAGACCCTTTTATCTTTACGTATTGATACAAGACAAACAGTTTTCTTTGTCTTTGAATTATGAATGATAAATATCAAAGCTTATAAATTCTTATTTCTGATGAGTATAAAGGATATTTGGGGAAGGCAATGGCACCCCACCCCAGTATTCTTGCCTGGAAAATCCAATGGACGGAGTAACCTGGTGGGCTGCAGTCCATGGGGTCGCTAAGAGTCGGACAGACTGAGCGACTTCACTTTCACTTTTCTCTTTCATGCATTGGAGAAGGAAATGGCAACCCACTCCAGTGTTCTTGCCTGGAGAATCCCAGGGATGGGGGAGCCTGGTGGGCTGCCGGCTATGGGGTCACACAGAGTCGGACACGACTGAAGTGACTTAGCAGCAGCAGCAGCAGCAGCAGCATAAAGGATATTAATTTCTCTTTGTTCTGAGAAAATAATGTTTAAAAAAAGTAGTTTGAAACTTCAGCTTCTCTACTTAAATGACTGAAGTTAAAGGGTAAAATTTAGTTTCTGACTTGTTTACATGACAGTTTAAGCATATGACTTAATGTTTCCCTTAACTCTTCTTCTCCCCTGTGCTCCATGCCCTGTGACTTCTGACATGTCTTCATCTTCTAGTGTAATATTGTCCATGAATGTCTTTTTCCATTAGTATGGACAAGGAGATAAATAAAATTACAGAACTAGTCAGTCTGCCAATGTGAACACTCTACTAAAATGAACCCAGATATACCCATTCAGTATCTGTTATTGCCAGTTTATTTTCCTTGGGCCCACATTCCTTACTTCCAGCCCAATTAACTATTATACAGATGTATGCTGTTGGGCTTAAAAGATCATAGCCTGAAATAGTATGGATAGATTAACTCAAGTTCTTTAGCAACAATGAAAAACCAGTTTAAAAGTTTATGCCCTGCCGAAAGCTGAATTAATTAAAATGTTATCTCCTCATAGTAAACAAAACACATAACAGTGCCACAGTTCAGTAGACCCTTGCAATCATACTATTCATGGGACCTAGATGGCCTGAGAGTAAGACTGTTATAAAGTTATTCTAATTTAGAGTAATAAACCAATGTAAATATAGTCCAAGATGTACAGGAGTTTATTTCATGCCATAAAATCTTGTTTTGGTGACCCTTTAGCTTATTTTGTATTAAAGAAAGCAGTGCCTGTAGGACAGTAGGGAAATATAATTACAGGGTCGACTTCTGTTCTAATTGATATACATTCCTTTCCAACATAATGAATGCTTGCTTTTAAGATTGATTTGATTTTACCATTGTAGAAACAACCTGTACAAAGCTTTCAGAGGCTCTGGCATGTTTTGCACAGCAGTTGTTTTCTCTAATGCTTTTTCACAATTAACTCATAAATTCAGAAGTCAGTTTTTGGTCTAGGCTTAAAAATTTATAAGATTAATTTAGTGTTTCTTTAGTGTAAATAGTTTTTATTCAATTATGGGTAATTAAACTGCTGAGAAACTTTTTCATCATTATCTTTAAGCGTTAGGTTAATATTGTATTACTAAATATAGGGTAAGGGAGATATTTATGGTGATGTTGAAGAACTCTAGGTTCTTTATATAGTTTAGTCAGAAATTTTCTAAATTTACAATTATATATCATAATGCTTACCACTTAATATTTATATATTATAATGCTTCATTTGTTGATAATTACTTCAACATGTTTATGTATCATAAATTTTCTCTCCCAAAATTTTTTTTATTATTATATACTTTCCCATACCAATGATAAGTAGTATGAAATCTATAAAGAGATGTAAAGATGTGCTACATTTAATTTTACAAATTTTTTTCATTAAAGAGATCTTTAATTCTTAATTTAGTGCTTCAGTTTTATATTTTTTAATGTAGGGAAGACACTATCACTTAGACTGATTTTATGACATGAGTAAGGAAAATTAGAAATTATGTAGCAAGGATAAAAATCTGAAACATAGCTAAGCACGGTTTAGCTAAGTTTTATGTAGTTAGCAAAAAGGATTCTTCTTAAGATGCTGGTTGAGGGGGTTTATTGCTTACCCAGAAGATTTGACCTGTGAATGACTTATTCTTCTCCAAGGCACTTGAGAGAAAAGACAACGATAGCAGTTACATCTAGAGGCTATTATGGATTGGAGGATGAGAAGGGAACTGCATGTACTTCAACAAGGCGTCGGTCAACACCACGAAGTTTGGCAGGCTTGACAAGTGGAGTTTTTGAATCTGTAATGGTTCAAGTTTTGAGACAGGAAGAACAGCTGAGAGCAAAAGAAGAAAAAAGGTAAATGTTAAAAAAAAAAACACACACACACAAACAGTTAAGTTTCATGTTGTTTAAATTTTTAAGAACTACATTTCAGAGAGTAGTTGTGTAACTTTTGTGTGCCCATATCAAATTTCTGGGCCCATTTTAGTAGTGTTTCCAAAATGCATTCTCACCTAAATATGAGTTAATACTGAAATATCAAAATGGAATTTGTTTCAAAGTACAGTTTTAAATGTTAAACCAAATTATTTAAAAACTATACAAAAATAATTTTTATGAAAGATTTCAGGTTGCTTTCTATACTTCTGGAAGTAGTCTCAATTGAATTATAAATTTTAAATGAGAAAAATTTTGAATAGATTTGTAAAACTTGAGAAGCACAGACCTTTAACGTTTAAAATTAGGAGACCCTCTGGAGATAATGTAGTTCAAAATGACATATAAGTTCACTTATGCCAGTTCCTTCACTGGTATTAATTTCCTGAATAACTATGCTTACTCTGGACTCATCAAGAAAGAATGTTGTGCTCAATTAGTATTAACTTTTAGAGTCAGGGAGTACAGAGATTGATGACCTATCTATAAGGTTTTTTTAAATAGCAAGAGAGTAGGGCCCAAAGAGGTAAGTGATTACTCAGAAAAGAATGATAATTTTTATATTAAATCTTATCCCAAACTATATTAGCAATTGCTGATGTAATAGAGAACTACTAATGCTAGTCAAAGTCAATTTATAATATATTGTAATAATAAATTTAGCTTGCTTTGTAGGATTAAAATTCACCCTGAGGCTTTCAGTACCACCATACTTTTTAATAATAGTGGTTAATTGAGAACCCACAGTGTTCTTAAAAAAAAAAAAACTAAACAAAACCCACTTCTTTTCCTTGTATAGAGCCTCATAAAACTACTCCTGCTATAGAAATGGGGGTTGTATGGAAGGGGCTAAAGATTAATCTGACAGTAGTATGTAATAGATTAGTGCAGAGAAAAATTGAAGAAAAGGAAGGCTTATAGGAAGAAGTCTGTAAGGAGTCTAGTGCTCCACTACTGATGACCAGAAATAGGAAGAAGGTCAGATTGTTCTGGAAACAATCAGCAGGACTTAGTACCTTCCTTGATATAGGGGGAACATAGGAAGAGACAAAGAGGAGTCTGGAGATAGTTGTAATAGTAGCAATAAGAAAATAAAAAAGAATAGTTAACGTTTACTGTGTAGGGCTTTTTGCCAGGTTCAGACTGAAGCGACTTAGCAGCAGCAGCAGCACCTCTAAGTACCTCATATGTATTCAGTATTTGTCCTGAGGCAGATAGACGAGTAACTTGCCCAAAGTCAGGCAGTTTTTGAATGGTAAATTTAAGATTTGAACCAGAGCATTGTGGTTATAGTTTGTACTCCTGAGAAGTATGCTGTCCCTATGACCTAAAAATGATGGAAACATCAAAGAAAATAAAAGAGCTTGAGTCAATGGTGTGGAGACAGATCCGTGAACTGCAGTCTTTAATAAGTTGTTTGAAGTGATGAGGGAAACATTTAAGCAAGTAAATAGGAATAGCTAGTAAGAATCTGGAAATATGAGAATCCTTTTCTTTTCTCCAGTTTTATGTATGTATGTGTGTGTGTCCTGTGCATAACATCAAATAAACATGGGTGAATTAAAACATGGGGGAAAAAACCCTCCTTTAAATGTCTAGTAACTATGATAACTTAATATGAATTAAGCTTGCTCTTTGGGTAAAGCATTAACCTTTTCTTTTTTAACTATGGATATTTTAGCATGGAACAAACAATAAAATCAAAGACCTTGGTACCCACTACTCAGCAGGTTTTTTTTTTTTAATAGTTTTAAGTTTTGTTATTTATTATTCATAAATTGGAGAAGGCAGTGGCAACCCACTCCAGTTCTCTTGCCTGGAAAATCCCATGGATGGAGGAGCCTGGTAGGCTGCAGTCCACGGGGTCGCTAAGAGTTGGACATACTGAGTGACTTCACTTTGACTTTACATTTCCATGCATTGGAGAAGGAAATGGCACCCCACTCCAGTGTTCTTGCCTGGAGAATCCCAGGGATGGGGGAGCCTGGTGGGCTGCGGTCTCTGGGGTCGCACAGAGTCGGACACGACTGAAGCGACTTAGAAGCAGCAGCAGCATTCATAAGTTACTTTTGCATCTTTGCTAAAAATCAGTTCAACATCTATTTGTGAGTTTTTCTGGACTTTCTGTTCTTTACCATCTATAGGTCCATCCTTAAGTTATGTTGACTTGATGACTGTGGCTTTATAATAAGCTTTGAAATTTGGTAGCGTGAATATTCCAACTTTGTGTTTTGTTTCTTTTCCCCCTAAAATTTTTAGGCTACCCTGGGATCTTTGCATATCTGTATAATTTTAGAATCATACTGGAAATCCTACCAAAAATAAAAACACCTGAGGGAATTTTGATTGAGATTGCATGGAAGTTTTGCTAATCTCTTTTTAATATAGTGTCTAATCCAGGGAACTTTTTTATTTCAGAGTTTGTATTTTTTCAGCTCCAGAAGTTACATTTGTTTTTTTATCTTCATTTCTTATTGTGTTCCTTTTAATGTCCTTTTCGGCTAGCTCCATCATCTTTGTCTTTGGTAAGCCAGTTGACCAATTTTTCTCCTTGTTGTAAATAACATTTTCTACTTCTTGATATGTCCAGTAATTTTTTATTAGAAATTGTATGTTGTGAATGTTACCTTGTTGAGTATTTAGATTTGTATTTACCTTCTTAAAAGAGGACTGAGCTTTGTTCTTCCAGGAAGTTAAGTTCCTTGTGGATCAGTTTGATGATCCTTTCAACTCCAACTTTAAGCTCTTACAGGATGGGTCTAGAATAACCTTCATTCCAGTTCAGCCCTGCTGCTAAGAGCTAATGAGCTTTCCTGGTGTCTCAGCAGTAAAAAATCCTCCTTCTATTAAGCAGACACTGGAGACAAAGGTTTGGTTCTTGGGTCTGAAAGATCCCATGGAGGAGGAAATGGCAATCCATTCCAGTATTATTTCTGGAAAAATCTCATGGACATAGGAGCCTGGCAGGCTACAGTCCATAGGGTGGCAAAGAGTTGGACATGACTGAGTGAGTAAGCACATGCTAAAATCTGACCTCTCTGGAGTCTCCACCAAATGCCCCCAAGTGATGACTGAGAAATCTACACTTCCTCTGGTCTCCCTATTGTGTCTATGAACTCCTTGATCTTACAATTTTCTAGTCATTCTTGTCCTACTTTGTACCCTTGTATAGATTTCTGAAGCTCTTTTCTGCACAGCTTCCTTGTTTTTAGAATTATCTCACAACTTCTAGGTGACTTACTCCCCTAATGCTGATTTTCATCTCAACTCAACTCCACTGTACCATTTGGGTTTCTGCTGTCTCTGCTCATGGTCTGGAAATTAATTGCTTTTATTTAGGAGGTCAGTCAATTGTAGGATCACCTCATTTATTTCATTTCTTGGGGATCACAGTCTTGTACTGTTTGATATTCAATGTCTGAAAACATTTGTTTCATGCATCTTATTCAATTTGTAATTATTTACAGAGTGAGGGTAAGATTGGTTCACTTACTGCATCATGACCAGGAAAAGGAGGTCATTTCTGGGCATTATGTATATATTAAGAGATAATATATAGCATTGTTTTGTATGTCTTTAACCTTTATATAAATGGCAGTCTTCTGTTTTCAGTCAACATTATGTGTCTTGAGATTTAGCTGTGTTGAATTATTTCATTGTATTTTATTTCCATTGCTAGTGTATAATATTCCATTATTTGACTGTAATACAGTTTATCTATTTACCTGATAAGATACACATTTTGGATTAGTTCTAGAGTTGCAGTATATAGAATGCTACAGTAAACATTCATGTACTTTGTCTTATTTAAGGATGAGGATATGGATAGACAGATCTGTGGGTGTGTATTCATTCTACTTTTTAATTTTATTTTTCTTCTTTATGTTTTGACTCACTCAACCTATTTTCCCAACTCTCCCCTTTCTCCTCTGGCAACCACCAATCTATCCTCTCTCTCTCTCTTTTTTTTTTTTTTCAGACTCTACATACAAGAGAGACCATACAGTTTTATCATTCACTGTCTATTTTTTTCACTTAGCATAATGTCCTCAAAATCCATCCATGCTGTCAGAAGTGGCAATATTTCCTTCTGTTTTGTAGCTATATAGTACTCCATTGTGTATGAATACCACAATTTCTTTATCCATTTACCCATTGATGGATACTTAGGTTGTTTTTATATCTTGGCTGTTGTGTATAATGCTGCAGTAAATATGGGGATACATATATCTTTTCAAGTTAGTGTTTTCATTTTCTTCAGATAAATCCTCAGAGGTGGAATTGCTGGATTATATTATAGTTTTATTTTTAATTTTTGGGGGAACTTCCATACTGTTTTTCATAGTGGTTGCACCAGTTTATATTACCATCAACAGTGCTCAAAGGTTCCCTTGTATCCACATTCTAACCAATGATTTGTAATTTTTTTGTGTTTTTGACAATGGTCCTCCTGACAGGTATGAGGTGATATCTCATTGTGGTTTTCATTTGCATTTCCCTGATAATTAGTGATGTTGAGCATTTTCTCATGTACCTGTAGACCCTCTGTGTCTATGGGAAAATGTACATTCAGATCTGTCCATTTTTTAATCAAATTGTTTTCTACTATTGGATTGTATAAAGTTTTAAATATATTTTGGACTTTAGCCTCTTACCAGATACATGATTTGCAGATATTTTCTCCCATTAATAGCTTGCCTTTTCATTTTGTTGATGACTTCCTTTGCTGTAGAGAGCTTTTTAGTATGATGTAGTCACACTTAGTTATTTTTTTCTTTTCTTGCTTTTGCTTTTGTTGTCACATCCAAAAATCTTTACCAAGACCTATGTCAGGGAGCTTACTGACTGTCTTTTCTTCCAGGAGTTCTATAGTATAAAATCTTACATTCAAGTCTTTAATCCATTTGAGTTCATTTTTGTGTATGTTGTAATATAGTGGTCAAATTTCATTCTTTTACATGTAGCTGTTCAGTTTTCCCAACACCATTTATTGAAGGGATTGTGATTTCCACACTGTATATTCTTGTCTCCTTTGTCATGAAATAGTTGATATATATACATGAGTTTATTTCTGGGCTGTCTGTTCTTTTCCATTGGTCTGTGAGTCTGTCTTTATGCCAGTAACCAACTGTCTTGATGACTATAGCTTTGTAACATCACTTGAAGTCAGGGAGCATGATTTGTCCAGCTTTGTTTGGTCTTTCACCTTCTAGGTACTTCATTCTTTTCCATTCAATTCTGTAGTCATTCTGCCTTTAATCTTATGGTCATGGCAAGTTCTTTAGTGCTTTAAAGAGTGTTGCTACACTAATAACTACAGTAATATGTTCTTAAAGTTGTTGTAAGGAAGTTATATTGATAAAGTAGTTACCATCATATTAGTTTTATATAAAGCAGTTAATTATGACAATAAAGTGTCTTATTATGTATATTTAAAGAGTAAATTTAATATACCTATTTCCCTTCCCAAGAACACATGAATATTTAAACTTTTAACTCTAGATACTCCCCCTCAGTCTTAAGTGCCATCATTGTTCAATATTTTAGTTCTTTCTGGTTCTTAACTGCCCAGCTGTTGCCACAGCTCCAGTTTTTAATCTAAGATTCTCTCCTTTCTCATACTTTCTTCATAAGTGATTTCATTCATTCGCATATCACCTATATATAGAAGACTTATAGATAGATGTCTCTTGCCCAAACTTCTCTAAATTTGAAGCCTAATTGCATACTTAATATATTATCTGGATGTAATATCTATCAGTGATAATATCAGTGTATCTCATCTCTCAGGAAATAGGTGGCACATTCAGAATGGGATAATTCAAAGAGGGTTTATTTCCAAAGAAGTTGGAATATAGCTGAACATTAAGACATGAAGCTGAGATACATTCGTTAGGTTACTCCTTTCTGCCCATGGATGCTATCAATAAGCATCACAGAAGTCTCCCCATTCAACTGCTGTCATGTCTAAGTCAGAGTCTCCCAAAGAGCCCAAACAGCTGTGGCAGCTCTTCATCAGAGGACTGAGCTTTGAAACAATCAGTGAGAGTCTGAGAAGCCATTTTGAGCAATGGAAAACGCTCATAGACTGTGGTAATGAGGGATCCAAACACCAAGCATTCCAGAGGCTTCAGGTTTGTCACATATGCCTGTGCAGGAGGTGGATGCAGCCTCACACCTTGTGTCACACAAGGTGGTTGGAAGAATTGTGGAAAGAGGACTGTCTCAAGAGAAGATTCTCAAATACCCGGTGCCCTCTTAACTGTAAAAAAAAGTTTTTATTGATGACCTCAACAACACTGAAGTGACTGAAATCATGACTGATTGAGGCAGTGGCAAAAAGAGAGGCTTTGCTTTTGTAACCTTTGATGACCATAACTCCATAGACAAGATTGTCATTCAGAAATACCACACTGTGAATGGCCACAACTGTGAAGTAAGAAAAGCTCTAAGTAAGTAAGAGATAGCTAGTGCTTCATCCACCAAAGAGGTCGAAGTGGTTCTGGAAACTTCAGTGGTGGTTGTGGAGGTGGTTTTGGTGGGAACGACAACTTTGGTCATGGAGGAAGCTTTAGTGGTTGAGGTGGCTTTGGTGGTGGATGTTGTGGCTGTGAGAATGGCTATAATGGATTTGGTAAGGATGGAAGCAATTTTGGAGATGGTGGAAGCTACAATGATTTTGGCAGTTGCAGCAATCAGTCTTCAAATTTTGGACCCACAAAAGGTGGAAACTTTGGAGGCAGAAGTTCTATCCCCTATGGCAGTAGAGGCCAGTACTTCACCAAACCATGAAACCAAGGTCACTTTGGTGGTTCCAGTAATAGCAGTAGCTATGACAGTGTTGGAATGTTTTAATTATTGGCAGGAAACAAAACTTAGCAGGAGCGGAGAGCCAGAGAAGTGACAGGGAAACTACAGCTTACAACGAATTTGTGAACTCAGCCAAGCACAGTGGTAGCAGGGCCTAGCTGCTACAAAGAAGACGTGTTTTAGACAATGCAACTTGAGGACTGTACTTGTGATTAATTGTATAACAGCTAATTTTAATTTCTGTTCTGTGGAAAGTGTAAAGCATTCCAACAAAGTGTTTTAATGTAGTTTGTTGTTGTTGTTGTTTTTTTGCACCCATGCTGTTGATTGCTAAATGTAATAGTCTGATCATGACTCTGAATAAATGTGTCTTAAAAAAAAGACATAAGGCTGTTAGTAAACAAGGGGGATTAGTTACTGGTACTGTGAAAGTGAAGTCGCTCAGTCGTGTCCGACTCTTTGCGACCCCATGGACTATAGCCTACCAGGCTTCTCCCTCCATGGGATTCTCCAGGCAAGAGTACTGGAGTGGGTTGCCATTAGGAGTACAAAGAAGAGACTATTGAGATGATACCTTCTGTTGAAGGACACAGCTCCCCCCACAAAACTTTTAAGTCCATTTATAAAAGTTTTATTCCACTTACATGAACTTAATACACACGTTCTTAACAGTTATGCTTATATTCATGAAATTTTAACAGGACATTAAGCAGAGCTAGTCATCATCTCAAGTTATTTCCCTGTTATTGTTTGTATAGCACATGCATATTAGGCAAATACTAAAAACTTCACAAAGAAGAGGCCAAGGGGATAAATACTTTACCCTACTTTCCTATCTTGCCAGGACACTCTTGACTAAACCTAAGGAAAGCTAGCGGATGAGGTTGCCTACTGATACAGATAAAACTATACAGTAGAGAGTAGTTCTGGAGGCAAACAAAAGATATTTGCCATAGATCTCTTCTTCAAAATGATTACATCAAAAATTAATTATGAAAGCCTAATGCTTACTCCTAGAACTTGATCTCACTGTCGTGCTCCCTATCTTTGTGAATGGCATCACCATCTGTTAGATTATTTAACTTAGAAATCTGAGGTTCATATAGGACATCTTCCTTTCCCTTATACACAAATCAAAATTCAATCCCAAATATTGATGTTTTATTTCCTAAATCTCTCTTTAATCTGCTTCCCTCTGTCTTCTCTGTTTCCATCCGGTTCCTTAATCTCTCACTTAGACAACTATAATCTTCTCTTAATTAGTGAAACTGTCCATGCTTACCCTCATTCTATTCTGTTTTTCACATTAAAGGTAGAATTTTGTTGTTGTTCAGTAGGTGAGTCTTATCCAACTCTTTGCGACCCCATAGACTGCGGCATGCCTGGCTTTCCTGTCCTTCACTGTCTCCAGAATTTGCTCAGATTCATGTCTAAAAAGTAGAATGAACTTTTCCCAATGCAGATTTGATCATGCCTCTTCCTGTTCCCATTACTTTCTACCTCCTCAAAACAAAGCAAGTACACACAAGAACTTTAATGGCTTAATATAGTTTATAAGACCCTGCTTTCAGCTTTTGGCCTCATCCTGTCTCCCTAACCCCATTTTACACTCTTTATCCCACATTCTTGCTATCCTTACCATGCTAGCTTCCCTTTTCTCTCTTCTGTGCCAAGAGATTGTTAACTTTATGTGCATCCAAATTTAGAGTTTACATTAAAAACATATGAAATGTATCAAAAATAGTTAGACCTTTTATTTGAACCTTTGTTTTCTAAATTTTCTAACATAAGCATGATTTTCTTTTATAGTTGAAAATGCAATAAGTATTAAAATTTATAAAGTGCCACCTACTAGTGGGATAAGCAGATTTTTTTTACTTCCTTTGCTGTAGAGAGCTTTTTAGTATGATGTAGTCACACTTAGTTATTTTTTTCTTTTCTTGCTTTTGCTTTTGTTGTCACATCCAAAAATCTTTACCAAGACCTATGTCAGGGAGCTTACTGACTGTCTTTTCTTCCAGGAGTTCTATAGTATAAAATCTTACATTCAAGTCTTTAATCCATTTGAGTTCATTTTTGTGTATGTTGTAATATAGTGGTCAAATTTCATTCTTTTACATGTAGCTGTTCAGTTTTCCCAACACCATTTATTGAAGGGATTGTGATTTCCACACTGTATATTCTTGTCTCCTTTGTCATAAAATAGTTGATATATATACATGAGTTTATTTCTGGGCTGTCTGTTCTTTTCCATTGGTCTGTGAGTCTGTCTTTATGCCAGTAACCAACTGTCTTGATGACTATAGCTTTGTAACATCACTTGAAGTCAGGGAGCATGATTTGTCCAGCTTTGTTTGGTCTTTCACCTTCTAGGTACTTCATTCTTTTCCATTCAATTCTGTAGTCATTCTGCCTTTAATCTTATGGTCATGGCAAGTTCTTTAGTGCTTTAAAGAGTGTTGCTACACTAATAACTACAGTAATATGTTCTTAAAGTTGTTGTAAGGAAGTTATATTGATAAAGTAGTTACCATCATATTAGTTTTATATAAAGCAGTTAATTATGACAATAAAGTGTCTTATTATGTATATTTAAAGAGTAAATTTAATATACCTATTTCCCTTCCCAAGAACACATGAATATTTAAACTTTTAACTCTAGATACTCCCCCTCAGTCTTAAGTGCCATCATTGTTCAATATTTTAGTTCTTTCTGGTTCTTAACTGCCCAGCTGTTGCCACAGCTCCAGTTTTTAATCTAAGATTCTCTCCTTTCTCATACTTTCTTCATAAGTGATTTCATTCATTCGCATATCACCTATATATAGAAGACTTATAGATAGATGTCTCTTGCCCAAACTTCTCTAAATTTGAAGCCTAATTGCATACTTAATATATTATCTGGATGTAATATCTATCAGTGATAATATCAGTGTATCTCATCTCTCAGGAAATAGGTGGCACATTCAGAATGGGATAATTCAAAGAGGGTTTATTTCCAAAGAAGTTGGAATATAGCTGAACATTAAGACATGAAGCTGAGATACATTCGTTAGGTTACTCCTTTCTGCCCATGGATGCTATCAATAAGCATCACAGAAGTCTCCCCATTCAACTGCTGTCATGTCTAAGTCAGAGTCTCCCAAAGAGCCCAAACAGCTGTGGCAGCTCTTCATCAGAGGACTGAGCTTTGAAACAATCAGTGAGAGTCTGAGAAGCCATTTTGAGCAATGGAAAACGCTCATAGACTGTGGTAATGAGGGATCCAAACACCAAGCATTCCAGAGGCTTCAGGTTTGTCACATATGCCTGTGCAGGAGGTGGATGCAGCCTCACACCTTGTGTCACACAACGTGGTTGGAAGAATTGTGGAAAGAGGACTGTCTCAAGAGAAGATTCTCAAATACCCGGTGCCCTCTTAACTGTAAAAAAAAGTTTTTATTGATGACCTCAACAACACTGAAGTGACTGAAATCATGACTGATTGAGGCAGTGGCAAAAAGAGAGGCTTTGCTTTTGTAACCTTTGATGACCATAACTCCATAGACAAGATTGTCATTCAGAAATACCACACTGTGAATGGCCACAACTGTGAAGTAAGAAAAGCTCTAAGTAAGTAAGAGATAGCTAGTGCTTCATCCACCAAAGAGGTCGAAGTGGTTCTGGAAACTTCAGTGGTGGTTGTGGAGGTGGTTTTGGTGGGAACGACAACTTTGGTCATGGAGGAAGCTTTAGTGGTTGAGGTGGCTTTGGTGGTGGATGTTGTGGCTGTGAGAATGGCTATAATGGATTTGGTAAGGATGGAAGCAATTTTGGAGATGGTGGAAGCTACAATGATTTTGGCAGTTGCAGCAATCAGTCTTCAAATTTTGGACCCACAAAAGGTGGAAACTTTGGAGGCAGAAGTTCTATCCCCTATGGCAGTAGAGGCCAGTACTTCACCAAACCATGAAACCAAGGTCACTTTGGTGGTTCCAGTAATAGCAGTAGCTATGACAGTGTTGGAATGTTTTAATTATTGGCAGGAAACAAAACTTAGCAGGAGCGGAGAGCCAGAGAAGTGACAGGGAAACTACAGCTTACAACGAATTTGTGAACTCAGCCAAGCACAGTGGTAGCAGGGCCTAGCTGCTACAAAGAAGACGTGTTTTAGACAATGCAACTTGAGGACTGTACTTGTGATTAATTGTATAACAGCTAATTTTAATTTCTGTTCTGTGGAAAGTGTAAAGCATTCCAACAAAGTGTTTTAATGTAGTTTGTTGTTGTTGTTGTTTTTTTGCACCCATGCTGTTGATTGCTAAATGTAATAGTCTGATCATGACTCTGAATAAATGTGTCTTAAAAAAAAGACATAAGGCTGTTAGTAAACAAGGGGGATTAGTTACTGGTACTGTGAAAGTGAAGTCGCTCAGTCGTGTCCGACTCTTTGCGACCCCATGGACTATAGCCTACCAGGCTTCTCCCTCCATGGGATTCTCCAGGCAAGAGTACTGGAGTGGGTTGCCATTAGGAGTACAAAGAAGAGACTATTGAGATGATACCTTCTGTTGAAGGACACAGCTCCCCCCACAAAACTTTTAAGTCCATTTATAAAAGTTTTATTCCACTTACATGAACTTAATACACACGTTCTTAACAGTTATGCTTATATTCATGAAATTTTAACAGGACATTAAGCAGAGCTAGTCATCATCTCAAGTTATTTCCCTGTTATTGTTTGTATAGCACATGCATATTAGGCAAATACTAAAAACTTCACAAAGAAGAGGCCAAGGGGATAAATACTTTACCCTACTTTCCTATCTTGCCAGGACACTCTTGACTAAACCTAAGGAAAGCTAGCGGATGAGGTTGCCTACTGATACAGATAAAACTATACAGTAGAGAGTAGTTCTGGAGGCAAACAAAAGATATTTGCCATAGATCTCTTCTTCAAAATGATTACATCAAAAATTAATTATGAAAGCCTAATGCTTACTCCTAGAACTTGATCTCACTGTCGTGCTCCCTATCTTTGTGAATGGCATCACCATCTGTTAGATTATTTAACTTAGAAATCTGAGGTTCATATAGGACATCTTCCTTTCCCTTATACACAAATCAAAATTCAATCCCAAATATTGATGTTTTATTTCCTAAATCTCTCTTTAATCTGCTTCCCTCTGTCTTCTCTGTTTCCATCCGGTTCCTTAATCTCTCACTTAGACAACTATAATCTTCTCTTAATTAGTGAAACTGTCCATGCTTACCCTCATTCTATTCTGTTTTTCACATTAAAGGTAGAATTTTGTTGTTGTTCAGTAGGTGAGTCTTATCCAACTCTTTGTGACCCCATAGACTGCGGCATGCCTGGCTTTCCTGTCCTTCACTGTCTCCAGAATTTGCTCAGATTCATGTCTAAAAAGTAGAATGAACTTTTCCCAATGCAGATTTGATCATGCCTCTTCCTGTTCCCATTACTTTCTACCTCCTCAAAACAAAGCAAGTACACACAAGAACTTTAATGGCTTAATATAGTTTATAAGACCCTGCTTTCAGCTTTTGGCCTCATCCTGTCTCCCTAACCCCATTTTACACTCTTTATCCCACATTCTTGCTATCCTTACCATGCTAGCTTCCCTTTTCTCTCTTCTGTGCCAAGAGATTGTTAACTTTATGTGCATCCAAATTTAGAGTTTACATTAAAAACATATGAAATGTATCAAAAATAGTTAGACCTTTTATTTGAACCTTTGTTTTCTAAATTTTCTAACATAAGCATGATTTTCTTTTATAGTTGAAAATGCAATAAGTATTAAAATTTATAAAGTGCCACCTACTAGTGGGATAAGCAGATTTTTTTGGTTTTGTTATTTTTTTACATTTTTTGGGCCTTTCCCAAGATTTTTTGGTGAGAAAAAAAAGGAAGGAAATTATGATATGATATGTCTTCAAAAGGAAAATATGACATTTCATCAGCAACATGTAATGTGATACATAGGAGTGCTAAACAAAGCCTCCCTCCCTATGTACAATTATTCTGCCGGCTATCATGATTTTATCAATCTGTCAATCTAATTATCCTGTTGAGAGTTAGTCAAAGACTAGCTGAGAATATGGCTACTGAAAAATTTGGTTTGAAAGGGACTTTGAAAACATCATAAAGAAAGATCAGATTGGAAGACAGGGAAGGTTGCAGAGGTTACTGTAGTTGGGCTTAAAAACCTGGGTGGTAGCTTTCTCTTTTTCTTTGTGTTTTGATTAAAACTTCTGGTATAAGAAGTTGGAAAATAATGTTCTCCTCCTGTTCATTAACTTTAAACAACTTTTTATTCAATATATTGGAAATTCAAGTTGGCAGCAAACTGAATAATTCTAGTCCATATTATGGTAGTATGGCAATACTTCAGTTAACTGACAGGTATCTAATAATTTTTAGGTGATCATCTGGGCAGACACAGACCTAAAAGTAAACTATTTTTAAAAATCTTTAAGTCCAACAGTTAGGTCTCTGATTTGTGATCTATTTCAGTTAAAGGAAGGGAGTCCTTACTGTGTATTTTATTTTTGTACAGTAGATAGTTTCCCTTGCTTGTACACTAGAGGCCATAAAAACCATGGTTTCTTAGATCAGATGACAAAAATCTTGACATTCCTATACTGTTATCTTTATTTACCTAGATTCATTGGAAACCAATACAAAGGAAATTGCAGATGATATGTATTTAACAGAGAGAAATAAACATTGAGTAAGGGTTGGATATGGACAGGAAAGGCTGGCTTTCTGCAGTCCATGGGGTCACAAAGTTGGACATGACTGAGCAACTGAACTGAACGGAGGGGTTGGTAGTCTGGCCTTTACCAGGTAAATGCTAATAGGGTAGCAGCCAGTCTTGGAGCTGATTAGTGTAGAGAGGCACTGTTGATTTAGAAGACAGGAGCACTATAAGTCAAAGAGGAAAATGGAATGAAAGGGCTGATTAATGTGTAGTTGCTAGAATAGTCTTTAAGCTACTCATGACCACTGCATTTTGTTAATAATGATGATGTTGAATCATTAAGGAAAGATTAAACTGTATTTTGTGTTCCTTGTTTATTAAGCCGGAATGTATGTAATACATTTTAGATAACTGTTTTTAAAAACTTGTTAAAATTGAAAGCTAGCTTTCCTCAAGTAAATTTCAGTTAATCTGAAATATGATAGTATTAGGTAGCAGTTTTAATCAGATAGCCATGTTAAAAATATTGTACCACTGTACCATTCTTTTCCTTGCAAAACCATTTGGATTACCAGAAGTGGTGTGCATGTAAGTTGTATAAACTTATTGGTATTTTATTGATCTGGAAATTGCTGAAGTTAAAAGTAAAAATGTTTTCTGCATTTTTGTGATTTAGAAATTATGACTTACATTTGATTTATTTTCAAATTCTTAATAACCTAAAGTAAGAATGACTTAATGAAGTAGACATTTGTCATTTGTGACAACCCCACAGTTTTGAACAGTTGCCCTACATTTTGATAATTTCCCATGTTATAAGCCCTAACTTAACAAAGCAGTTCAGCACAGTTCATTCACTCGGTTGTGTCCAACTCTGAGACCCTATGGACTGTAGCACACCAGGCTTCCCTGTCCATCACCAACTCCCAGAGCTTGCTTAAACTCATGTTCATCGAGTTGGTGATGTCATCCAGCCATCTCATCCTCTGTCATCCCCTCTCCTCCTTCCTTCCTGACTTTGCAAAGCAGTTGCCAGGAAATCTGAATTCTTATACCCACTCACAACTAAGGTAAGAAGGTCCATGACCAGTCATACTCTTCTCACTTGAAATTGCTTGGGACCAACATGAGGTGGCAGTCTTAGGCAAGGAAGTTTATCTTTTAATAGAGGTGGTGGTGGGAACTTCTAGTTGTTCTAGGTTGCTAGTATCAGAAGTACCAAATAATAGTGGCAGTCTAATTTTTCCTGGAGAAGTTGTCAAAGTGTAGTTGTAGTTCATATCTGTTAAGTTTGATTCATAACAACAAACTCTTAACAGAGCTTAATTCCTTTTCTACTTAGCTGGAAGAGATTCTTTTGTTTGTAGTTAAGTACAAAGCTTGACTAAACAATATCAATGATTGCTTTTCCTAAAATATAATATTTTATATTGAAAATGTAAATGAATGTCTTGCTTTCCTTTTTTATTCAGCCAGCTTAAACATTGTATTATAACAGTTTTTCAGTTAATGGATTATTTTGCATTACAGCTCCTGTATATGTTTCTGACTAGCTTGTAAAGTGTGTGGCCCATACTTTCACCTCTTTGTATTCTTATACATGATAGGAATTAGGTAAAATTTATAAAACCACTAAAGGATACTTTAAAACATATAATAACTTTTTTGTAAAGCTATTTACTCATGAGTGATGTTC
Organism: Oreotragus oreotragus; assembly: GCA_006410675.1. Classification (NCBI taxonomy): domain Eukaryota; kingdom Metazoa; phylum Chordata; class Mammalia; order Artiodactyla; family Bovidae; genus Oreotragus; species Oreotragus oreotragus. The sequence goes on from SJYX01017891.1 coordinate 186,402, forward strand.
CTGCCAAGTTATATATGATCAAAATAACCTTAGGCACAGCTTCTATTAGTATTTTACATAGTAACAGATTAATGTTCTCTAAGCCAGTAAGGAACAGTCAAGAACTTGTCCAGGAAAAAAAAAAATTTTGTTCATTTCGTAGTGTTTACCTTTATTTACAGTTTTATTGAGAAATGATTGATACGTATCATTGTATAAGTTTAAGATATACAGCATGATGGTTTGATTTACATAAATGATTACCAAAGTAGGTTTAATTATATCGATCATCTCATATAGATGTAATGAAAAGATGAAAATTCTCCTTGTGATGAGAACTATTAGGATCTACTCTCTTTAACTTTCCTTTTTCCCATTAGTGAATGTGGTTTTTATAAGTATCCTCAAGCAGTCTTATAGCATCACCCAAATACTGAAGGCTTACTTTTTGAGCTAACATTTTAGAAACGTAGCACTGTATCTGATTTTAGTATAATACCTCAGAACAATTTTTTAAATTGAGAATAACTTTGAAAGCTGTTTGTTTTTTTTTTTAAATCTGTCCTTGTGAGCACACTGGTTTGCTTCAGCATTTTTTAATATAGTGTTTTTTTAAATGTTTTACTTGTATTTTAAGTGGTTTTTTTTAATTTTTTCCATTGGCATAGTATAGATATTGACTCTAAAGGTCTTTGGCAAGCTCCCATTCCATATGTACCACACTGCTGAGGACAGGATGGAGACTCAGAGTTCCAGTTCTAAAGGATTATTCCACATTATGCTGGCCTGTACCAGACCAGACTTTCTCTTCCTCCTACCTCTTCAGTACTCAAGGTTTGAATTTAGAATCCATCATTGTCTCCTAAAAGGTTTATTTCATAGGGAACATAAGCATGAGTAGCAGCCCTTGAATAACTTCAGGCAATGTCCATATTTGGCTGCATCATAACAATACTATGTCACGGCCTTTCCAGGTGCCTGATCCTGCAGAATGCATGAATTATTGCCTAAATTTTCTTCTTCCCAGAGTAAGCCAGTTGGTGCTAACTTTAACCTACCAATAATGGCAGACTATTTATATTGCTGATTCTTATACTAATACACTATGTAAGCCTAAGGAAATTATCTCATTGTCCTTCTGTGTCCTTAATGTCTCCATCTGTAAGTTGAATAGTATCTGAAATTGCCATATCTCTAGCCTTTATTGGCCAAAGGTTGCTAACACTGTTTTAGGCAAAAACAAGTCCATAAAAGTGTTTTGTCTGCTCCAACTCCTCATTTCATTTTCTTCCTAGTACTAGTTATTACTCTTTCACCTATACAAAAGCAGAGCATAATTGATTGTGACATGGTTGACCAAAATCAGTTTCAATGCCAAGTATACTAAATGCACTTTTTGATGGTTGATATTCGAACAGATACAATTTCCTATACCAAACCTTTAAACTCTTGAGTTACATTTCATGAGAAATAAATTGAAAACCTTTTCTTTAGTTAACAGAACATTGAATAAATGATTACTCTTCTCAGTATATATTAACTGTAGAGAAACTCAGTTTCATGTTAAGATACAAAATATACATAAATCTAACATGGTAAGATATACAGTATCTATAAGTCTTTTTCATTTTGGCTCTTTTATAGCTCCTGGCTAATATTCTTTAGCTTTTAAAAAGTTGATTTATGAAATTTTTTTAAATTTCATTGGCTGTATAGTTTAAAAGTCACATAGTACTACTGAGGCTTTTAATGAAAGACAGCAACCCTTACTTCAGCTCATCTTCAAATTCATGACTCAGAGACCTTTAACTTTTTAGGTATTTTTTCTAGTAATTATTTCCATATTTCTTAATATATGCTTATGTTGCTATTAAGAGTTCTTGATTTTTTTAGCTTGGCATTATCTGTTGACATCCATCTGTGGAAGTGAAGATTTATTTCACTTGTAAGTATTTCTGCTTATTTGCAAGTTACATGCTCTTTTTCTGTTAATACGGATCTTTTCTGCCTCATCTGTTTTATGTATTACTGATTAATAATTAAGCTCTATCTCATTTTTTACCCCAAACTAGACATTATTGTTACTGTTTTTTGTAATAATGTTTATTTACCTACATGGTTCACAGTTGATTTGTTCTTCAATCCTTCTTTCATCTTAGAACTTCTATGATCATCTTTTTCCTGAAGTATATGCTGTAGAAGTATTTTTTCTGTATCTTTAAATTTAGATAATTTCTATTACTGTCTTCAAGTTCACTAATCTTTTCTTCTGCTATGTCTAATTTGCCATTAGTCCCATTCAGTATATTTTCATCTCAGACATTGTAGTTTTCATCTCTAAAAGTTTAACTTGAATCTGTTTTATATCTTCCATGTCACTACTTAATCTTTCATGTCTCTACTTAACTTTTTAACTATATGGGTTACAGTTTCAGTTACTACTTTAATGACCTTATTTGCTAATCCTACCATTTATTTCGTTTATGGGTCTATTTTGATTGATTATTTATCTCATTATGGATCATGTGTTTGTACTTTGTTGTATGCCTAGTACTTTTGGTTTGGATACCAAACATTGTGAGTTTTATCTTGGAGGGTGCCAGATATGTTTATATTTCTATAGGTCTTCTAGAGCTTCTAGGTCTTTGTGGAACGCCGGTAATTATTTTGAAACAGTTTGGTCAATTTGGATCTTTTATGATTTGTTAGTTGAGTTCAGAGCAATACTCCATCTAGGGCTAATTGTTCTCTACTACCTGTGCAAGACTGTGCAAAGGATGCTGTCTAAACATCCTTTGAATTTTTCCAGTGTGGCTTGTGGGAATAAACACTTTATTTTCTAATCTTTGGGGTATTTTTCCTTCACCTAGTTTTGGGTTATTACCTTGCATGCATAGACTAGTCATTGCCCTGAAGTTGAGGAGGACTCTGTAAAAATTTGCTGTTCTCATTTTATGCAGCTCTTTCTTCTTGAGTTTTATCTCTTGTAGACTCTGCTGCCTTGGTATCTCTAGACTCTTGGCTTCTCATCTTTTGGAGTCTGCTAGACTCTTATCTGGGTTTCCCTTCTTGCATCATGGCCTGAAAATTATTTGAAAGCGACAAACTGCAGTAGTTTTTGGTCTCACCTTCTGTTTCCCATCTCTCTGAGATCACTGTTCTTTGCTTGATACTTAAATTCTTACAAATCATTGTTTTATGTATTTTGTCAGGATTTTTATGATTGGTTCAGGTAGGAAAGTAAATTTGACTCCTTGTTACTTCGTCAGGCAGAAACAGATGTTTTAGAAGTTTTTACTTTAGAATGAGTTCTGATTTTTATCTAAATGAAAATAACTTTAATTTATCCTTATCCATGAATGATAGTTATTGTTTTGCATTTATTTTGTTGCTATTGAGAAATCTCTCAATCTTTTTGTCATTTTTGTATATGTAATCTGGTTTTGCTTTTCTTCTGACTGCTTGCAAGATTTTTTTTTTTCCTTTGCTGTTTTATTGCTTTATTATGATATGCCCAAGGGTGGTTCTCTTAATTTATTTTCTAGGGCCTTTTGAATTGGGGATTTGTGTCCTTCATTATCTCTAGGAAATTCTTAGCCATTCTCTCTTCGAATTTTGCTGTCATCACCACACTCCTACCCCACTTCTGTATTCTTATTTTCTAGCACTCCAGTTGATTGTTAGACTTTTATTTTTTGTGTTTTATTTTTGTATTTGTATTTTCTTATTTTTAGAAGTTCCTTTTTAAAACAAATCTTTCTGAATCATTCTGATAAATTCTTAATACTCATTATTTTTAATTCCCTCTTCTACTTCTTTAACATGCCCGTTTTATATTTTGTTTTGTTAACTGAAATTTTTGAGATGAATTCTTGTGAAGGCTTTAGGACCCCAATTTTTCTATGTAGAGAAGATTTTGAAGTGTGTAGTTTCTTCAGTAAATACAGGTTTATTCAGATTTTCGTTCTTGTGTCAGTTTTGTTAATTTGTGTTCTTCAAAAAACTTGCTTATTAAAACTTTCTCTTGGCATAAAATTTCTTACAATAAACGTAGTATCTATATCTGTAGAATCTATAGGATTAAATTATAGAATCTGTAAACTCATTTTCATTTCTGGTATTGGTTTTTTGTGTGTATGTTTTGTTTTCCTCATCAGTCTTATCAGGTGTTTGTTAATTTTAATAACATTTTTAAAGAACAAACATTTGAATTTAATTATTTTTCTATTTGTTTTATATCTCATTAATTTCTGCTATTTCCTTTCAACTTTGGGACTTTTGATTTGCTGTTTTTCTAGTTTTTCCTTTTCTTTTAATGAATATGAATATTTTATTTTCAACTTTCCTTCTTTTCTAACTATACATTCTTATTTATAAATGCCCCTCCAAGTACTGCTTTGGTTAACATGTATCCCACCAGTTTTCATTGCTATATGTTTTTCCTTCCATATTTCTGGTTCTACTAATTTGTATGTTTAAAGTCTGTTACTTTAGTCCCTACCTTGAACTTTCACATGCCTCATTAACTTGTTAAAGCCTAATCAGTATTTTTACCATCTTCGTGATTAATACAAGGACCTTGAAACACTATTAAATTTAATCATCTCTCATACAGCTTATTTGCTATTATTATAATATATTTTAATTTTATCTTGTCTTCTTTTTAAACTCCACAAAGCACTTTTATCATTATTTTATGCCCTATCTATATAGATTAACCTATATATTTCCAATTTCTCACTCTTTGCCCATCTCTAATCATCAGTCCAGTATCACTGACCTTTCTTCCACTTGAGGTAAATCCTTTAGCATTTCCTTTGGCTAAGGTTCTGTTCATCACAAATATGACATTTTTGTTTGAAAATATCTTTATTTTTGTCTTCATTTTTGAAAGATACTTTTGCTCTGAATGGAAATTTACATCGATAGTTATTTTTTAAGTACATTAAAGATATTCTGTTGTCTTCTGGCTTCCATGATTTCTGTTGAGTTAACTAAATCTTTTAAGTTCTTAGTTTCTATATTTACTCATTTTCTTCAGTTCTTTTTCATACCTTGGCATTTTAAAATAATCTCATCTTTACCCCTGTTTTCAGTTTCTTTTCACCAGACCTATTTTCCACCTCCTAAATTTCCCATATCTGTAGTTTTTTTAGAAGTCATACTTTTTTTCCTGAGCCTCGCAATAACTTCTCTCCTTTTATATTTTGGGCGGTTTTTTTTTTTTTAACTCGTTCCTTGTCATTGTATCCGTGTGGGAATTCCTTAAGATCCAGTTACAAAGTGCATTGCCTTAGAGATTTAATTTTTTTCTGTTCGTCATGAAACTACATTTTGACATGAAACTACGTTAAACTTTTCTGAGCACCCAGGAAATGTGAATGTGGGCAATAAATCCACATTAGTCAGCTTACAGTTATAAATTCTTAGAAGAGATTTTATTTTTTTCCATCCACCACTCCTGTTGTGAAGACAGTTTTCCTTTCAGGCCTTTAGTTGGGGCCAGAAGAAGGGACTATTATTGCTAGTACACCTTTCTGCTAATTCTGTGGCTTTTGGAATCTCACCTTTGTACTAGGGAAGCCAAATTCTACCATCCCACCACCACCCCCATTCAATGAAAAACTGAAACTCCTCAAAACCATAAGCACTTTTGAAAAAAAAATTTTTTTTGCTGAAATGTCTAACACTGTTTGGATATTTAGATGTAATTAATATACTTAAATGCCAAATCACACATTTTATATGTTTCTCTATTAACTTCTTTAATGAACCAGACTACTTGATCAGATAATTTGTTTTATCAGTAATAGCAAGTTAGTTAGAGTGTGACCTCTCAGCCAGAAATATTAAAGTAGGCTTTTTTGATAAAATGAGAAGTCCCAATACTGCTAAAATATACTGCTAAAATAGTGTTCTTACTGTGTTTTAACAGATTATAATATGATAGTACAGAAAAATAGCCAATGTCAGACATTATACCTCAGTGTTCATTTAGAGTTCATGAATTAGTCACATCTTTATATATCAATTCTAGAGGAAGAGTTCACTCTTGAAAATTCAAAAATAAGAGAAGTTATTACATTTTCCCCTCTTTGTTGTCATATTCTAATGTCTCTCCTAAAACTTTATATGCTCCAGTTTTTTAAAATTTAGGCTATATAAATTTATTTTGACTGATTTGCCAAGTTCTCTTTGAAATGTTAGCCTCTAAAATAGTAATATTTTTAAGTTTAAAAACTTTTTTCAATTCTGAAGTATGTAGTTAATACCATTGTCACCTAAAACTTTTTAAGTGTTCATTTATGACCTACTATTCATGTGTTCAAATGTAATTATGACTTATTTATGATGGTTTGTAGAATAGATATTGATGGTAGCTCCTATACAGACTACCAATTGCAGAAGAAAAACATTAGCTCCTGAGGATTGAATTAAAAGGAGTTTATATTGTAAACACACAAAGTGTTGCTACATTTTTTAAATGAAAGTTTGAAGTGTGTGTAGGTCAGATATAAAATTTGTGGGAGTTGCATGTCCAGTTCTAGACAAGTATATGAAAAAAACTCAAAAACAAATTCAGTGAGTATTTGTGCATGCTCTCAGAGCCTGTTGTTGGGAAGAAAAGGCTTTCAGCATGAAGTAGAAGAAAATAATGCACTTGCCTGTATACTTTCTCTTTTTTTCTTCAGAGCAAATTTTAGAAAGTCAGTTTTCCATGACAAAAATACTAGGAGCTGGCTAATATACTTTTCCTCTCCCTTGTTAGTACTGAGTAAGCATAGACCAATTATTTTTCTTCATTGGACACTAAACTTCTTACTATCATAACTTTATTATATAAAATGATATAACAACAAAACATTTGTTTTACATCATTCTGTATACTTGTCTTTCTGATACTTTGCCCTGAGCTTTATTTTTTATTAGATATTCAACTTCAGGGCCTTTTATAGTTGGTTTTGGGCATATCCTAATCCAGTGTTTTCTTTCTTACTCTTTAAAAGTGAGCCTCATGGTCATAGGTTTGGGAACTATTCCTCTTATAGATTCACATTTTGTATTAATACAGGTCCACAATGCAGGTTACAAAACTTGGTACCAGATATTTCAGAAATTTTCAGATTTTAGAAGGGTATGCTGATGCATGTAATGTTTATTAAATAACATCCCCAGTGGACCTTAGGGCAACCTTGTAATCAAATGTATAATTTCTGCAGGAAAATGTATGGAGAGTCTAAATGAGATGAAGACTATTAAGAACCGCATAACACTTTATCATGTTTTGATATGTTGTTTTTAAAATTTTAGTTTTCAGAAACTTTTGAACTTCAGAATTACACATATATGATTCTAAGCTGGTGTATTAAGGACTCCAGAAAATCTTGAAGAAAACTGTTTAGTTTTGTTTAACCTAGTATTTTTCAAGTTTACTTGAATATAGAACTGCCGGGGTCCAGCCCTGGTAGATCCAGGGAATTCGAAGCGGGGATGGAGTCGGGGAGGAAAAACCTATTGATTTAGAAATATAAAGAGAGATTAGGAAAGAATAGTGTAGTAGAAAATTTAGAGGAGGAAAGAGGCTGTATTCCTTTGTTTACATAGAAAGCCAATAAAGACCCGAGGCAAGGGACTTGAACTGTCTACGTAGGGCCACAGGCGCCTGCTTGAATAGCAGAGGGTGCCCCTCCTTTGGCTCCCTCTCGCGTGGGTCTTAGAAGCCCGGCCAAATAAGTAGACACAGCTAGCCTCTATGCCCCAGATGGGAATCAGCCAGAAAATAGAGTAAGAAAGAATTATAAGTCTTTTTCATTTTGGCTCTTTTATAGCTCCTGGCTAATATTCTTTAGCTTTTAAAAAGTTGATTTATGAAATTTTTTTAAATTTCATTGGCTGTATAGTTTAAAAGTCACATAGTACTACTGAGGCTTTTAATGAAAGACAGCAACCCTTACTTCAGCTCATCTTCAAATTCATGACTCAGAGACCTTTAACTTTTTAGGTATTTTTTCTAGTAATTATTTCCATATTTCTTAATATATGCTTATGTTGCTATTAAGAGTTCTTGATTTTTTTAGCTTGGCATTATCTGTTGACATCCATCTGTGGAAGTGAAGATTTATTTCACTTGTAAGTATTTCTGCTTATTTGCAAGTTACATGCTCTTTTTCTGTTAATACGGATCTTTTCTGCCTCATCTGTTTTATGTATTACTGATTAATAATTAAGCTCTATCTCATTTTTTACCCCAAACTAGACATTATTGTTACTGTTTTTTGTAATAATGTTTATTTACCTACATGGTTCACAGTTGATTTGTTCTTCAATCCTTCTTTCATCTTAGAACTTCTATGATCATCTTTTTCCTGAAGTATATGCTGTAGAAGTATTTTTTCTGTATCTTTAAATTTAGATAATTTCTATTACTGTCTTCAAGTTCACTAATCTTTTCTTCTGCTATGTCTAATTTGCCATTAGTCCCATTCAGTATATTTTCATCTCAGACATTGTAGTTTTCATCTCTAAAAGTTTAACTTGAATCTGTTTTATATCTTCCATGTCACTACTTAATCTTTCATGTCTCTACTTAACTTTTTAACTATATGGGTTACAGTTTCAGTTACTACTTTAATGACCTTATTTGCTAATCCTACCATTTATTTCGTTTATGGGTCTATTTTGATTGATTATTTATCTCATTATGGATCATGTGTTTGTACTTTGTTGTATGCCTAGTACTTTTGGTTTGGATACCAAACATTGTGAGTTTTATCTTGGAGGGTGCCAGATATGTTTATATTTCTATAGGTCTTCTAGAGCTTCTAGGTCTTTGTGGAACGCCGGTAATTATTTTGAAACAGTTTGGTCAATTTGGATCTTTTATGATTTGTTAGTTGAGTTCAGAGCAATACTCCATCTAGGGCTAATTGTTCTCTACTACCTGTGCAAGACTGTGCAAAGGATGCTGTCTAAACATCCTTTGAATTTTTCCAGTGTGGCTTGTGGGAATAAACACTTTATTTTCTAATCTTTGGGGTATTTTTCCTTCACCTAGTTTTGGGTTATTACCTTGCATGCATAGACTAGTCATTGCCCTGAAGTTGAGGAGGACTCTGTAAAAATTTGCTGTTCTCATTTTATGCAGCTCTTTCTTCTTGAGTTTTATCTCTTGTAGACTCTGCTGCCTTGGTATCTCTAGACTCTTGGCTTCTCATCTTTTGGAGTCTGCTAGACTCTTATCTGGGTTTCCCTTCTTGCATCATGGCCTGAAAATTATTTGAAAGCGACAAACTGCAGTAGTTTTTGGTCTCACCTTCTGTTTCCCATCTCTCTGAGATCACTGTTCTTTGCTTGATACTTAAATTCTTACAAATCATTGTTTTATGTATTTTATCAGGATTTTTATGATTGGTTCAGGTAGGAAAGTAAATTTGACTCCTTGTTACTTCGTCAGGCAGAAACAGATGTTTTAGAAGTTTTTACTTTAGAATGAGTTCTGATTTTTATCTAAATGAAAATAACTTTAATTTATCCTTATCCATGAATGATAGTTATTGTTTTGCATTTATTTTGTTGCTATTGAGAAATCTCTCAATCTTTTTGTCATTTTTGTATATGTAATCTGGTTTTGCTTTTCTTCTGACTGCTTGCAAGATTTTTTTTTTTCCTTTGCTGTTTTATTGCTTTATTATGATATGCCCAAGGGTGGTTCTCTTAATTTATTTTCTAGGGCCTTTTGAATTGGGGATTTGTGTCCTTCATTATCTCTAGGAAATTCTTAGCCATTCTCTCTTCGAATTTTGCTGTCATCACCACACTCCTACCCCACTTCTGTATTCTTATTTTCTAGCACTCCAGTTGATTGTTAGACTTTTATTTTTTGTGTTTTATTTTTGTATTTGTATTTTCTTATTTTTAGAAGTTCCTTTTTAAAACAAATCTTTCTGAATCATTCTGATAAATTCTTAATACTCATTATTTTTAATTCCCTCTTCTACTTCTTTAACATGCCCGTTTTATATTTTGTTTTGTTAACTGAAATTTTTGAGATGAATTCTTGTGAAGGCTTTAGGACCCCAATTTTTCTATGTAGAGAAGATTTTGAAGTGTGTAGTTTCTTCAGTAAATACAGGTTTATTCAGATTTTCGTTCTTGTGTCAGTTTTGTTAATTTGTGTTCTTCAAAAAACTTGCTTATTAAAACTTTCTCTTGGCATAAAATTTCTTACAATAAACGTAGTATCTATATCTGTAGAATCTATAGGATTAAATTATAGAATCTGTAAACTCATTTTCATTTCTGGTATTGGTTTTTTGTGTGTATGTTTTGTTTTCCTCATCAGTCTTATCAGGTGTTTGTTAATTTTAATAACATTTTTAAAGAACAAACATTTGAATTTAATTATTTTTCTATTTGTTTTATATCTCATTAATTTCTGCTATTTCCTTTCAACTTTGGGACTTTTGATTTGCTGTTTTTCTAGTTTTTCCTTTTCTTTTAATGAATATGAATATTTTATTTTCAACTTTCCTTCTTTTCTAACTATACATTCTTATTTATAAATGCCCCTCCAAGTACTGCTTTGGTTAACATGTATCCCACCAGTTTTCATTGCTATATGTTTTTCCTTCCATATTTCTGGTTCTACTAATTTGTATGTTTAAAGTCTGTTACTTTAGTCCCTACCTTGAACTTTCACATGCCTCATTAACTTGTTAAAGCCTAATCAGTATTTTTACCATCTTCGTGATTAATACAAGGACCTTGAAACACTATTAAATTTAATCATCTCTCATACAGCTTATTTGCTATTATTATAATATATTTTAATTTTATCTTGTCTTCTTTTTAAACTCCACAAAGCACTTTTATCATTATTTTATGCCCTATCTATATAGATTAACCTATATATTTCCAATTTCTCACTCTTTGCCCATCTCTAATCATCAGTCCAGTATCACTGACCTTTCTTCCACTTGAGGTAAATCCTTTAGCATTTCCTTTGGCTAAGGTTCTGTTCATCACAAATATGACATTTTTGTTTGAAAATATCTTTATTTTTGTCTTCATTTTTGAAAGATACTTTTGCTCTGAATGGAAATTTACATCGATAGTTATTTTTTAAGTACATTAAAGATATTCTGTTGTCTTCTGGCTTCCATGATTTCTGTTGAGTTAACTAAATCTTTTAAGTTCTTAGTTTCTATATTTACTCATTTTCTTCAGTTCTTTTTCATACCTTGGCATTTTAAAATAATCTCATCTTTACCCATGTTTTCAGTTTCTTTTCACCAGACCTATTTTCCACCTCCTAAATTTCCCATATCTGTAGTTTTTTTAGAAGTCATACTTTTTTTCCTGAGCCTCGCAATAACTTCTCTCCTTTTATATTTTGGGCGGTTTTTTTTTTTTTAACTCGTTCCTTGTCATTGTATCCGTGTGGGAATTCCTTAAGATCCAGTTACAAAGTGCATTGCCTTAGAGATTTAATTTTTTTCTGTTCGTCATGAAACTACATTTTGACATGAAACTACGTTAAACTTTTCTGAGCACCCAGGAAATGTGAATGTGGGCAATAAATCCACATTAGTCAGCTTACAGTTATAAATTCTTAGAAGAGATTTTATTTTTTTCCATCCACCACTCCTGTTGTGAAGACAGTTTTCCTTTCAGGCCTTTAGTTGGGGCCAGAAGAAGGGACTATTATTGCTAGTACACCTTTCTGCTAATTCTGTGGCTTTTGGAATCTCACCTTTGTACTAGGGAAGCCAAATTCTACCATCCCACCACCACCCCCATTCAATGAAAAACTGAAACTCCTCAAAACCATAAGCACTTTTGAAAAAAAAATTTTTTTTGCTGAAATGTCTAACACTGTTTGGATATTTAGATGTAATTAATATACTTAAATGCCAAATCACACATTTTATATGTTTCTCTATTAACTTCTTTAATGAACCAGACTACTTGATCAGATAATTTGTTTTATCAGTAATAGCAAGTTAGTTAGAGTGTGACCTCTCAGCCAGAAATATTAAAGTAGGCTTTTTTGATAAAATGAGAAGTCCCAATACTGCTAAAATATACTGCTAAAATAGTGTTCTTACTGTGTTTTAACAGATTATAATATGATAGTACAGAAAAATAGCCAATGTCAGACATTATACCTCAGTGTTCATTTAGAGTTCATGAATTAGTCACATCTTTATATATCAATTCTAGAGGAAGAGTTCACTCTTGAAAATTCAAAAATAAGAGAAGTTATTACATTTTCCCCTCTTTGTTGTCATATTCTAATGTCTCTCCTAAAACTTTATATGCTCCAGTTTTTTAAAATACAGATTTACTATATCACATACCATAGAATTTACGTATTTAAATTTAAAATTCTTTTGTTTTTTGTATATTCACAGAGTTGTACATACATCACTGCAGTCAATTTTAGGACTTTTCGTCATCTAAGACAGAAAGACTATTAAGATACTTCCCATTTTCCCACACTTTTTCAATCCTAGGAAACCTCTGATCTACTTTCTGTCTCTGTACATTTCTGGACATTTTATATAAGTGGAATTATACAATATGTGATATTTTGTGGGTGACTTCTTTCATGTAGTTTTATGTTTCAGAATTCATCCATATTGTAACATGTATCGGCACTGTATATTTTTTATTGTCAAATAATATTGCATTGTATGGATATGCCACTTCTTATTAATCTACTGGACAGTTAATGGACATTTCATGTTTCTACTCTTTGGCCATTTTGAGTAATTCTGCTATGATCATTCATGTACAGGTTTTTGATATTTTCATTTCTCTTGGACATGTACCAAGGAATAGGATTCCTGGGTCACATGTTTAACTTTTTGAGGAACTGTTACACTGCCTTCCAAAGCATCTGTACCCTTTACAAGTGTGTGAGGTTTCCAGTTTCTCCACATTTCTCACTAATAATTGTTATTATCTCTCTTACCATAATCATCTTAGTAGGCATGAATTGGTATCCTATTTTGGTTTTTGATTTACGTTTCTTGAATGAATAATGATGTTGAGCATCTTTTTATTTGCTTATTATTCATTTATATGTCTTTGTTGGAGAAATTATCCTTTGTCCATTTTTAGTTGGGCTATTTTATCCTTTTTTATTATTATATGTTCTTTCATTTTCTAGTTACAGATCTCTTACTAGATACATGATTTTGAAAAAATTTTCTCCCATTCTGTCGTTGTCTTTTCACTTGATGATGTCCGTTAAAGCACAAAAAGCATTAGTTTTGATGATGTCCACGTCATCATTTTTCCTTTGTCACTGTGCTTTTGGTGCCATATCTAAAAACACATTGCCTAATGCAAAATCACAAGACTTCTTTTTATCTAATTTAATCTTTTATTTAAGAAAATTTAAAGCAGTGCTCATAAAGAAAAATTTTTGTTTGTTTTTACAGTTTCAACATGAGGAACTTTTTAAGGGGAAAAAAACACTCATAATCTCATTGACCTAGGAGCCATTTATGTTTGGAATATTGTCATTTCTTTATTTAGTATGTGCATATATTTATTATTGATACTGTTTGTTAAGTGCTGTGTTCGATATTTTTTGTGTTTATAGATGATATTCATAATTTTAATTTAAAGGCTATATAACATAGCCAGCTTATTTTCCAGCTATGTAATACAACTTCTTTATAGTTCTTTTTTTTAATATAGAACTCCAGTTAACACTGACAGACATGTAACTTTTGCTTCTATTGAATTATCTTCCTCGTATAACTCTTTAGGCATGGAATTATGGGATTAAAGGATGTAAACATCTATATAGCTCTTCTGTGACATCATATTGCTTCTAGAAAACATTAAACTGTGCTTTTGTTTGCTGCTAAGTCACTTCAGTTGTGTCCGACTCTGTGTGACCCCATAGACGGCAGCACACCAGGCTCAGCCATCCCTGGGATTCTCCAGGCAAGAACACTGGAGTTGGTTGCCATTTCCTTCTCCAGTGCATGAAAGTGAAAAGTGAAAGTGAAGTCGCTCATTCGTGTCTGATACTCTTAGCGACCCCATAGACTGCAGCCTACCAGGCTCCTCCGTCCAGGGGATTTTCCAGGCAAGAGTACTGGAGCGGGTTGCCATTGTGCTTTTGTTTAGTAAACAGTTAAAATTTTTTTCTGTTTATTTTGAAGTTGATGGACTTGTGATTTGAATTTTACTTTTGAGTGGCAATGTCAGTGATAATCCTCCATCCATAAAACTCAGTATCAAGTTGTATGTATATTTCTTCATCTGAAAAAAAAAAAAAGAAAAAATAGAAGTATATCTAAACTGGAAAGCCTTGTTGTCTGAAGATAAATATGACATACTTAAAATTCAGGATTTTATGGTATCCTCTATTTTAAATAGTAATAATATAATTTGTTAAATTTTTTTAGGCTTCGGGAGCAGGAAAGAAAAGAAGCAGAAGAAGCTAGTCAAAAGGAAATAGAAGAATGGGAAAGAAAACTTCTAGCTCAAGCAGCTCCAACTTGTATGGAGACCATGTGGGAAATTCCAGCTATTGGGCATTTCCTTTGTTTAGCCCAGCAAATTTTAAATTTGCCAGAAATAGTCTTTTACGAATTGGAACGTTGTCTTCTGATGCCTCAATGTAATGCTTTTCTATCTAAAATAATGACTTCTCTGTTAAGTCCTCCCCATCGCAGACCTACCTTACATCGAAGACCTACTTTGCCTTATAGGACCTGGGAAGCAGCACTGAGACAGAAAGTGCAGCAGTGGTACACAGCTGTAGGGCAGACAGAAAATCCTGACAACTGTGCTGAAAAACTTGGGTTGTGTCCTCAGTTTTTTAAAGTTCTTGGAGAAGTTAATCCATTGGAAGAAAAACCTTTTCATGAGCTACCTTTCTACCAAAAAGTGTGGATACTTAAGGGTCTTTGTGACTTTGTTTATGAAACACAGAAGGAAGTTCAAGATGCTGTACTTGGGCAACCTATTCATGAATGCAGGGAAGTTATTCTTGGTTATGATTATTTGGAGAATGCTTATGTACATTTTCCACAGTTTTGTGGTGCAGATGTACGGATTTACAAACAAAGACCTTTTCAGGCCCCAGAATTTCCAATTCCACCTATTAAAATACAAAGAGTACCTCGGATTAAACTGGAGAAATTGAAGTGTGACTATGTGAGTGCAAGTAATGGAGAGCATAGGTGTAGTAGAGAAGGCCTGCCCTCTGCCTTCAGAAAAGAGCAGGAAATTAATTTTGATCCAACCTGCTGCCCTGCTAAAATGAACTTAGATAATCATGACATCTCTGTTGAAACGGAAGTGAAGTCTAACTGTGAAATTAGAATTCGCAGGCCCTGTGAAATGAATATAACTGATTGTTGTAAAGAAAATTTGGAGAAACCAGGAAGTCCAGGGGAGGTTACTAGCTTTGGAGAGCCTCTCAGTCCAGGCGAAATAAGGTTTATAGAAAATCAGGAAAAATACGGTGAAGCTTCCAGAGTAAAGCTTGAACCCAGTCCGTTAAAAGAAAATGCCCTGAAATCTTGCCAGATACATGTAAATGGAAGCCACAGTGATCATCCAGACATTAACTGCCACAAAGTTGTAAGGGATATTCTATTAGAACAGTCAATGCAGAGCCACAAGAAACTCAAACTAACTAAAATGAGGGCAAAAAAGAAGAAAAAGAAAAAAAAGAAATTGAAAGATATTTTGAATGAAAACTTACAGAGAAAGCGCGAAAGTCTTCATTCCCTTGCATTCAAGTCTTACAAACCTGAGATCCAAAATAAGTTACTGATCATCAAAAAGAAAGCAAAACACAAGAAGCACAAATCTGGTAAGCTGACACAAATGGGCAACGATTACATTTTAGCATACTTCAAGTAGTTCTTTCAATTAGGCATCATGGAAGGCTCTGATTGACAAAATGAAATATATTTTGTGTGTGTGTGTGTGTGTGAATGTCAAGTTTTATATTAGTCTCCATAATTAAAACCTAGAGCAGAAGAGGCTTTACATACTAGCAACAACAAAATACTGATGTAATACATTTGAATTTAATTCTCAGTTGAAAATCTTTGAACATTCTCTGGACCAGTTTCTCCATAAGTGATCCTTGCCATCCTTTTTAAGAAGTGTTTTTTTCCCCAGCTTAAGGGCAGTTCCATGCAATGGACAAAGCACTGATGTCAGGAGCTAGCATTCCTAGAACTAAAGTTCATAGCAACTAGTTTCTTAAACCAAGGCAAGTTAGATTATCTTTCTGGGTCCTAGTTTTTTCCCACATTATATATTTTTAGCACTCTGGAAAGTTCTCTTAGTATATATTTTCATATCCAGAAAAAAATGTTGTCTATAAGGAAAAAATTACATCAACTTAATAACTTATGGGCTTCCCTGGTGGCTCAGATAGTAAAGCATCTGCCTTCAATGCTGGAGACCCAGGTTCGATCTCTGGGTCAGGAAGAGCCCCTGGAGAAGGAAATGGCAACCCACTCCAGTACTCTTGCCTGGGAAATTCCATGGACAGAGGAGCCTGGTAGGCTACTGCCTATCGGGTTGCAAAGAGTCGAACACGACTGACCAACTACCTTACTTTAATAACTTATGAAGCTTATTTGTTTTAAGGATTTGTAAGTTTGTCTTACACCAAATTTAAGTACTCACNTGGACACTAAACTTCTTACTATCATAACTTTATTATATAAAATGATATAACAACAAAACATTTGTTTTACATCATTCTGTATACTTGTCTTTCTGATACTTTGCCCTGAGCTTTATTTTTTATTAGATATTCAACTTCAGGGCCTTTTATAGTTGGTTTTGGGCATATCCTAATCCAGTGTTTTCTTTCTTACTCTTTAAAAGTGAGCCTCATGGTCATAGGTTTGGGAACTATTCCTCTTATAGATTCACATTTTGTATTAATACAGGTCCACAATGCAGGTTACAAAACTTGGTACCAGATATTTCAGAAATTTTCAGATTTTAGAAGGGTATGCTGATGCATGTAATGTTTATTAAATAACATCCCCAGTGGACCTTAGGGCAACCTTGTAATCAAATGTATAATTTCTGCAGGAAAATGTATGGAGAGTCTAAATGAGATGAAGACTATTAAGAACCGCATAACACTTTATCATGTTTTGATATGTTGTTTTTAAAATTTTAGTTTTCAGAAACTTTTGAACTTCAGAATTACACATATATGATTCTAAGCTGGTGTATTAAGGACTCCAGAAAATCTTGAAGAAAACTGTTTAGTTTTGTTTAACCTAGTATTTTTCAAGTTTACTTGAATATAGAACTGCCGGGGTCCAGCCCTGGTAGATCCAGGGAATTCGAAGCGGGGATGGAGTCGGGGAGGAAAAACCTATTGATTTAGAAATATAAAGAGAGATTAGGAAAGAATAGTGTAGTAGAAAATTTAGAGGAGGAAAGAGGCTGTATTCCTTTGTTTACATAGAAAGCCAATAAAGACCCGAGGCAAGGGACTTGAACTGTCTACGTAGGGCCACAGGCGCCTGCTTGAATAGCAGAGGGTGCCCCTCCTTTGGCTCCCTCTCGCGTGGGTCTTAGAAGCCCGGCCAAATAAGTAGACACAGCTAGCCTCTATGCCCCAGATGGGAATCAGCCAGAAAATAGAGTAAGAAAGAAAAGAAGACACAGGGGAACCAGTCTTTGCAGTGATTGGTCCATCCTTTATTGTCCAGAAAAGCTTTTTATACTTTTGGTTGTACATAGAGATCAGTGGATAATACAAAATTATGCAGTGTCAGCAGCCCTGACTCTTATCGAGACCAGGCTTTCTCTCTGCACACCTAGCTGTATACACAAGTCTTAGGTGATTTACATCATCTTCTGGCCAGGAGGCCTATTAGCATTTTACGGCCCTTTTCTGATAAAGGTCTGTCAACCAGAAAACTTATTTGCCTTAAAAGTATTGTTCTTTCCAAAGTCTGGTGCCACTCTCAGAAAGCACCAAATAAAGTTACATTCTTATATAGCAAGGACACAACAATTTATAACAAGGAAAGAGGAGTACAGTGATTTATAACAAAGAGAAAGTTCACTAACTCAAAAGTCTAGCGTTGCTAACATCAAAACTACTATATTCCTTTTTCTATATTCCAATTACATTGATTAATATCCTCCAGGTACCTAAAAGATAAAGAATATGGAGGCCTGGCAGCAGTCATTGACTCAACAGTGAAACCCATCACCAATATAATTTTTAGCTCTTTAGAAAAGGCTCTATATCTTTAAGATGTTTTAAGCTTTGTGCCTCTCACGGTTGGAGGGCTGTAAACAATTACAAGTTGTAAAAGTCTCTTAACTGTCAGGCAAGTGAGAGAGTCATAAGAGGGATTTGAGCTGAGACACTCCTTTCATATGCAGGAGACCAGTTGGAGCTCTAAGGTAACTTTTTCCAGAGAAAGGTGGTCGGGGATAACCCCCTGTAATG
Source organism: Oreotragus oreotragus (assembly GCA_006410675.1). NCBI lineage: Eukaryota > Metazoa > Chordata > Mammalia > Artiodactyla > Bovidae > Oreotragus > Oreotragus oreotragus. The sequence goes on from SJYX01017891.1 coordinate 204,859, forward strand.
TCAGAAGAGTATAGTATAGCAGACAGTAAACAGACAGATTTTGGTTTCGGGTTAGATGCTCAGGCAGAGGACCCCTTGAGACCTGACTCGCCTTGCCCCGTCAGGTCTCTCTGCATGACCTTGTCATGGGTGGGATCTCCCGTGCTGGCTCCTGGCACAGAACTTTTTTTCAAGTAATATTCTGTAGAACAGCAGTCCCCAAGCTTTTTTGGCACCAGGGAAGACACTTTTTCCATGGACGGAGGTGGGAGTAGCTGGGGAGGGTGATGGGTCACGTGGTAATGTGGGGGGCCAGTGGCAGAGGAAGCTTTGCTCACTTGCCACTTGCTGTACAGCCCAGTTCCTACCAAGCCGAGACCCAGTACCAGTCCCTGCATCAGTTTGAATCTGAGGCCCAGGGGTTGGGGACCCTTGCTGTAGAATATGCTTTGGGATAAGCTGTGTCATCCATGGCTGATTTATGAACCTCTACTTAGGGTGGACTAAATGTAGTTGGTCTGGATTTATGTAGTCAACCTGGTCCATTTTCTGTTGATTACACGTACCTGAAATTTTGGTGGACTCTTGAGGTCAGTAAAACCTTCTTGTTGTAACGGCAGATGATTTTTAGTAGAAGGCACAAAGACAAATTGGGTGAAAATGATTTGCTAATTTAAGTGCATTGAGGCAGTTTTGTGACCCATAAACATTTTAGTCTGTTTTCAGAATTAGACTTTTCTTTCTGCTTTTTTAAAATATAATTTTGTTTTTAATTTGTTTATGTGCGGCTGTGTTGGGTCTTTATTGTCGTGCAGGCTTTTCTCTAGTTGCAGCAAGCGGAGGCTACTCTCTAATGGCAGTGCACTGACTTCTCATTGCACTGGCTTCTCTAGTTACAGAGTACAGGCTCTAGGGCACATGGGCTCAATAGTTGTGGTGCACAGGCTTAGTTACTCCGCAACATGTGGAATCTTCCCGGACCAGGGATTGAACCTGTGTCTCCTTCACTGACAGGTGGATTGTTTACCACTGAGCCATCAGGGGAGCCCTCTTTCTGCCTTGTAAATTTTGAATTTATTTTCAATTATTTAAACCTGTTCCTTATTCTTAGAAACATTATAGAATATAAAAACATTGTCATTTTCCCAATTGTGTATACTTACAGCACCAGATACTTCTCCTTCATAATACTTATTTATAAAATTTATTCTTAATAGTTGCATTTATTTCTAGGTTACTTTGATGCTTGTCTCCCCTCATTTCTATAACATCCTTGAGAATAGAAGGATTATTTTTGGTTTTGCTCCCTAAAACTTAGCACAATAACTGTCACGTTGCTTAAGAATCTATTGAATGAATAAATGAACACACACACTGTGATTCTCCAAGATATATTAATAATTAAGATTTACCATTTAACATGTACTTTCATATTCTTTCAAAGCTTTTTTATTTTTGAATAGGATTATACTATACATACTATTTTGCAGTCTGCTTTTTTGCCCACATGACAGTTTACCATGAACATCTTTGTGCAATAAATAGATCTCTGTACCGTCATTTTAAATGAGTGCCTAGGATTCTGTTAGGTATATTGTGTAGTTCATTTAACTAGCTTCCTTAATGGACATTTCGGTTGTTTTCAGTAACATACTATTGTAGATTGTATAGAGCAAATAGAGTTGACTGAAATGAATTATAAATTTTAAAAATGAGAGGATTTTTTATAAAACCTGAAAAAATAAACAAATGATTCACAATACACTCACTGTTATGAAAAAGCTTGCGGTATTTTTAAGTTATTTATTTCAACTAGTTTGGTTTGGAAGGTTTTTTCCTTACTTACATGGTCATTATTTTCAACCAAATCATTTTGTGTAGTTCATCTAAACCAACTAAAATAAACAGGACAAGTATTGTTATTTTCTTATTGAAGAAATTAAGATTCAAAATTAGTAAATAGCCTCATTTAATAATTGTTAAGTATACAGTAAAGACCATACAATCAAAGGTCAGAGAGGATAAATCAATGTATTCTATAGTATGATTTTATAGAGGATGAAGGACTTTAAAGAATAAGGGGGTTGGGTAGATGAAAGTGGTTAATAAGTGAGCAAAACCACGGAGGTATAAATAAGCAAAGTTTCACTGAGAAAAGTAGAGTAATTAGAGAAGAACTTAAGGAAAAAGTTGAAAAGTTGACAGTTTAGAAGGCATTTGAATGATGGAAATATGCCATTTGGGGATGGTCTCTTTCTGGGTTTGTGGTTCTGTTTTAGATAATTGAATCAGGAATACAGTCTGGGAGATGAGGTTGAAATAAAATATATCAAATGTATAAAAAGTAATGAGCTGCTTATAGGGAATGACTGAGAAAAATAATGTAATCTACAATATTGATTATATTGAATAATCAGATAAACCCAGGCCTGTATTTTTGAAACAGTTGTATAATTCTGTGTTAATATTACTATAGATATGTGTCTTTATGGAGAAAATTCTTAGAGAACCAATTCAAGATGCCAAGATACTGGAATGAAAGCATTGATTATATTCTATGGCCTTTTATTTTAATGCCTTCTACTTACCCCACCCCCCAAAACCCAATACTCTTATAGTGCTTACTGTGTACCAGGCACTATTCTAAGCCTTTTAAGTCTCATCTAAGTCTTAGAATAAATAAATAAAAGTAAAATGCCAACTAAAAAATATATATATATTAGCCAAGATATGGACATTTAGTAAATAAAAATCATATGTAGATTTTCTGTGACATTACAGTCTAACAGGCACTTGCCAGAATTGCTGATAATACAAATGCCCTTGGGTTTCTAATTTTAACAGTGATCAATGTCTTAGTATTCATTCACATCAGGATCCCTAAAATGAAATTACTGAGATAGAAGTATGTGTGTTGAATAGTTTTTAAACATGAGAATGCTGAATCTAGGAGCATTGAAGAGGAACTCTGAGTAGTTCAGGGAGCCAAGGAGTGAATACAGGCAGGGATACCAGGTGAAGGTAAAAATGAAGAATAAGAGACTGAGGAAAGGAATGATAGTCACCTTAATTTTTCTGATGAAGTGTATCTCCTTATTCTTGACTACAATTCTATGCCTGTTATAGTGTAAATCTATATTTTTAGTTCTATCTTTCCCTGTTAAGTTAGGCTTCCTTCTAGAGCTGATCTAAGCATAATTTTTAAAAACTTCATTAGGTTGTGCTTATATCGTTAATTAGGAGGCCATATTTAGGTTTCCTTTTCCATTTTGAGGTGCATATTGATACTTTTTGCCATATCTATGTTTTAGGCTTAGGAATTGTGTTGAAATTCTTTGTATGTTTTAAATTGACTTTTGACAGTTATATTTTATGAGACCAGGTGACTTAGGCCAATGGGTGTAAAACTCTGGGTATGATCAAGTAAGCCCCCTGAGGTGGGGGGAGTATGTAACTTGCCCTCTATATAACTTGTTGTTTTTTAGTCGTTTCCAGCTCTGTGACCCTATGGACTGTGTAGCCTGCCAGGCTTCTCTGTCCATTGGTTTCCCAGGCGAGAATACTGGAGTGGGTTGCCCTGGAGCAAAAACAGATTACGAAATAAAGGCTGTGTGGTTTTATAGTATACCATTCTCCATTTTAAAAGCAATAATTAATGAACAGTAACAGTTAATTTTTATTGATGAATATAGGAAACTTTGTATTCATATTGTTCCATTGAGGACAAAGATATTAAGTAAGAGTGAATATGCAAATCTTATAACCCTAATTAAAGGAATGTTCTGAAACCAGTCAAATACAAGTTACATCCCTGCAGAAAGCCTGAAAAAATGCAGTATTTTACCATAAAAAGAGCACAGCTTTGAAGTGAGACATATCTAGTACAAATATGTGCTTCGGTGCATGTTAGTTATAAGTTCTCCGTTAATTTATTTACCTGATTATAGCCTGTTTATTTCTCTGTGAAAAATGAGCTAGTTCTTATCTTGCTGTAGTTTCAAAAAAATTAATGAAATAGTGAATGCATGGTACCTAGCATGGTGCCTGGCACATGGTAAGAATCAATAAATGGTAACTATGATTTTTAAGAAGTTAGAATTACATAATGGAAAAAGCATGAACTTTGGAGTTAAGAGGCCCTGGCTGTGGGGATTACTTATTATAGTGTAACACTTAAGTAAGTTAAAAACCTTTTGATCTTCATTTATCCCACATTAAAATGGAGATTTTGCCTACCTTGGAAGGTTTCTTTGATAATTAACTGATATAATTTATATATCACCTTACTAAGTGTCTGACACATAGTAAGTGCTCAATAAATGTTAGTTTCCTTACTACCATTCCTAGGTCATGTTGTGAAACTCTTTGGTAAATTGTGTAAATTATTTACATTCTTTGTGGGTGTTTTCCTCATTATAAAGTAGACTCAGAATTGTAAACAGTTACCTGCCTCCCTTTCCCCATCCCCAGACTGAACATTTCTGATGAAGAGTAGGATTCTTATATTTAAGAATCTTAACTTGTATACAAAATGAATAATGGGATTTTTGTTGTCATTAATTCCCAATCTAGTAAGGAAGAGAAACATGTAAACAGATAATTGTAAGACTGTATGGTAAGTGTTACATTAATTGATATATGTACAAAGTTGAGTGATAACATAGAGAACATCAGAACAAGAATAATTAAAATGAAGGAGTAAGTTAATAAATTGAAGAAGGTTGAAAAATAATTAACATTTTGTTTAAACTCTTATCACAACGTATCTAAGGCAGATGAGAACCACTAACATGTGTTGATGATTTACCCTGTGCCTAATAGTAGTCTAAGCTCTTAGCATGCTTTAACTTGTATAATTCTCACAAAGTTGGTAATATTATTCCTGTTTTAGTGAAGCTGCACAAGGAAATAAAATAATTTGCTCAAGGTCTTGCAGCTTGTAAGTGGTTAGAGCTGAAATTCCAATCCAGGTAGTTTAGTTCCAAAACTCCCAATACTAATTCCAGTTTCTTAATAACATTTAAGTTATCTAAATGACATGATGAAAGGAGGTTCCTAGTAACCACCTCAGCTGCTTAATTTATTCAAATAGAGTGATTGTTAGAGTTAATTGAGAATTTATTACGTAAGTTTAGTGTCTCTGTGGCAATAATAGCAAATTGATTGGAAATATCAAAAATGTCCTCTGTTGTGCTTGTAAATAAGTAAATACAAAATCAAATAATTTTTTAAAAGCTAGTTAGAGGCGTTCTGAGGGGTGGGGAATAGGAATGAGGAAGGATTTCATTTCCTTCAAACTGTCTTAAGTCAGCAAGCAATTAAATCTTTTCCTGTAAACTTTGGATAATAGTAAAGGTAGCATGTCTCAGAGGAGAGACATTTCGGTGTTCAGATCCATCAGTCCACTTGAGAGTTACCTATTGCACCCAGTTTAGAAATCAGTTATTAGCTGTATTATATAGTAAGATAGTGTTCAGTCATGTCCAGCTCTTTGTGGTCCCCATGGACTGTAGCCTGCCAGGCTCCTCTGTCCATGGGATTTTCAAGGCAAGAATACTGGAGTGGATTACCACTTCCTACTCCAGGGGATCTTCTGGACCCAGGGATTGAACCACATCCCTTGCATCTCCCGCATTGGCAGGTGAATTCTTCAGCAGTAGCACCACGTGGGAATCACTTCTCAGATATTGCTAAAGCAACTCACCCACTTAGCTATTTTTGTATAAATTTAGTTCTAATATTTGTACTGTGTGAGCACATAAGCAAATAAGAGTAATGAGAAAAGAAAATATATGTTAGGTTCTTAAATTTAATTAAAAGCAAAAGTCAGTAGCAGGTTGTTACCTATTAGAACAAAACACTAAAATCCTTGTGAATCTCAGCAGTTGAAAATTTGCAGTATTTCAAGTGTGGTATACTTGGATTCTATTGAGTCAAAGTTAGAAATGATTCAAATTACAGTTCTGTGATGTGATTTTACAAATACAAAAGAAAATACAACTATATTGTAAACTAGAATATGCTTATGACTTGAATAAAATGCTGCAATCAGATTTATTGTTTTCATGCAAAATCATCATATCTATTAAGAAAATATTTAGAAAAAAACAATAGGAATTAGTATAGCAATTTTCTCTTTTGAAAAAATAGTAGTTTTTAAACTGATTTTAGCATACAAATGATTGTGAGCTAAAATTAACTTTAATTTTTTATTCCCTTACATTGTAAACTTTTGGAGAGGAGGGTTTCCATTTTATAATTCTTTGTTGTCCCCATATATTGTACTGTATCTCCTGTTTGTTAAGGAATTTATTAATTGATTTTGCCAATTATAAATGGGGGAAAACATTTTAATATGTTCCTTAAAATAAGATAGAGGCTGTATGTATGCAAGTATTTCTTTAGTCTGCTTAAATACATATTGTAGATTGTATATACTTTATGCTATAAACTGAAATTCTTTAAGAATATGGATTTATTTTTCCCTGTGGTTTCTGATTGCACAAATGATGAGGTGCACTTTAAAGGGAAATGTTTACCTTGTTTTAAAACTGGTTATTGACTACTGCCAACAGCAGCCCATTAGGGGAGTGCAGAGCTAAAGAGATAGAAGGAAAGTCTTGTTTCCTAAGCTACTGAGAGGATTTTCACGTTAGGTTGAATAAAGACCATAGTCTTCAGAATATAGTTCTGTACAAGTTCCTGACTACAGAAGTCGTTGTTAAAGGTAAGGTTTTTTTTCCCTTATGTAACCTCATTTTAAGTTGTGAGTTATATTTTAACTAAGCAGTAGTAATATGACTTTTTATTTTCCAAATCTTATTGTAATTAATTCTGGTACCGTGCAACACATTAGAGATTATACTAGTTTGGCTGTTAAGAAAACACCATTTGTTAATATGTCTGTTATAAGTAGTTACAGTTTGATGTTTGCTTTTGCTGGGGCTTGTTTTGATTCATCATTTTTATTTGACTCACTAGAAGCCATCTGTTAGTTATAATTTAACTTTCAAGGTTCTATGTAATTTGCTTTTTGTTAATGAAATGCTATAAACAGCATTATGAAGATTTTCTCTTTTAATCTTGAAAGGAAAAAAATCCATATCTAAAAAAGCAATCACAAAGAAGAGGAAAACTGTCGCAAAGTCACCTACTGTACCAGAATTTCAGGTAAATGTTTCAATTTTGTCTCAAAGTTTTTCAGTTTAATTTTTTATATCTGTGTTTACATTGTTCCTCAAGAGACTGGCCAAGTTCCTCCATAACACACAATACTTCAATGAAATATTTCCAACTTTGACTTGTTCCCTGCAAGTGCAGACATAGCAATAATTTAATCTGCTAGTATTTCAGAAATTTTTACCTGTCTTTTTGTCTTGATGTTTAAAAAAATCTGTGGTTTGTTTATGCTATGCTATCTTATAGAAGTGGTTTGATAGAAATATGTTAAACTGTTAACTACAGTATAGCATATAGTATATGTGTGTGTGTGTATATATATATATACACACACACACAGACATATATATGTGTAAATGAAAGCCTTCCAAGAACAAACTCTTAGTTTGTACATGCTAATATTGCCTAGGTAATCTATTTTAATTTATTTGGGCACTGTAGAAATGATAGATTTATTAACTTAAAAACCAGAGTTTTTTGGTTTTTCTTTAACACAGCTATATATGAACTTCAGAGAGACTATTAACTGAATGGTTTTTAAACATTTCTGCAAAAAGAAAAGAAGTACTTTTATGTTCTGCTGTGTGATTATGTGAAGAGTTTTCTGTTTGAAGCTGATACTGGAATAAGAGAAGTTTACCTTAAATAATATTTTTATTTTCTACTTTATAAAAGATGAGTTTTCTACAACAAATGACTTTCTAAAAATTTTCTTGTAGTGGTGTGTCCTATCTATTTCTGATTTGGTTTATAAAACTAACAATTCCAAAAAATATAAGTGATGTTAAAATGTAACAAAAAAGAAAATAAAGGAGTAATAACTATGAAAATATTGATAATATGTAATATGATTTTAACAATTACATATATCCAAAAATGTAGACACATCCTATTTTTTTAAGTAAAATTTCTATTTTAGAAGTGTTTTTTTTAATGGAAGTTAATAACTGGTCAAATTTAATACTTTTAAATGAACAATAAAGAAAATAGATATGTTTTTCTCTTAGTATTTTAGAATATTTTTAATGACACCCTTAGGATGGATAATTTCTACAGAATCCTGTTATATAAAGTAACCCTGGTTTCAGCATATTCCGTAAAAAGAAAAAAAAAAAATTTACTGTTTATTTAGAGACCTTTCTACCATTGCTTGTGTGCCTTATTTAATGCTACAAGAGTATATGGTTATTCATTCTTCCACTGATTTCGTGCTTCTCCCACTTATTTTTTTTCCTTAATACCTCAAAGTATTCATCCTGGGAATATGAATCTCAAGACAAATATGGTCCATTGTTGATATTTGCCTTCATCCCTATATTAAATGGATGGTTTTTATATGTAGTAAGTAACACTGCATAAAGTAATTGTTTTTTTTTAATTGAAGGTGGTACTCATTAGTGAGGCATGAAAATTAATTTAGTATATTACATGGCCAGGATTTCTTTTTTAAGTTAACACAGTTAAAATAGAAATTTTAAGAGTGTGTCAAATATAGTAAAGGTAGTGTTATTTCATAAAACTTTGGTTTCCATTGTGTGTGTTTACTGACACGCATTGTAAAATGTATTTTTGACCATGAGTTCTGGGCAAAAAAGTATGAAAAACACTGTCTTAAGTGATGCTTTTAGTTAGTTACTGACCATTTGCTTACCACTCAGAAACTGAAGGTCAAAAGTACATGTTTTGCTGAATTGAACTGTTTAAAATAAACAACGTCCTCTTCCTGGTTCTTAAGGTTTTCTGGAAGAGGGGAGGGCTGTGTGTTGGGG
>SJYX01017891.1:214079-231702 GCA_006410675.1 Oreotragus oreotragus
GCTGTGTGTTGGGGGTGGGTGGGGTTAGGGATGGGGAATAGACTTATGAGAACAGGTGTTCTTATTCCTAATATATAATTTAAATACCATGGTAGTATTGAGAAAGAAAATTGGCAGCCATCTCCCAAGAAATAGGTCATTTGCTTCAAATAAGCAAAGAATAGGAGATAATATTAGTCACTAGTAAACTTTGTTGTTACATGTAGAACTTACAGTTTTGCCTTTCAGAATAATTCTGTGATAGTTTCTTTAATTATTTGAAAGTCTCCCACATGTAAGAAGACTGGTTATTATAAAACAAAGAAGTGAATTTATTTCCTTCTCAAAAAGCTCTAACAATATGACATTTAGTACTTCAGAAATATGTGCAGGGATTAAATTGCAAGAAGTTTTTTTCTTTTTTTTTTTAAGGTTCTGGTGAATTGAAAAAGTAAATCCTGTCTTTGACTTCAGCTACTTTTTAATTTGATAGTTGTTGATTTTTTTTTAGCTGGTTGAAATGGGTAAGCCTGTTTGCTTCAGGAAGAATCCATGTTTATTCATATTAACAAGTGATACCTATACCTCAGGACAAGACAGTAATCATCCCACTCCTGTTTAAAGTATACACTGTAAACAGTCAAAGGCCTGTTGTATTTATATTTGTGTGTATATTATAATGAGACTGACCATATCTGTACCAGTTTTTCCTAGGAGTTATATCAGTGGTTCTCAAATGTTCAATAGCATAAAAAGAAACGTATACTTTTATTAAAAATGAAAAATCCTGGGTTTCATCCTCTAATGGTCCATCCTTGATTGAGAGAGTCTAGATAGATGTTAGTAATCTGGACAGTGCTTAAGCATGTAGATTCTGGAATCAGGCTACTTGGGTTAGAATGCCATTTTAGCACTAACTCTGTAACTTACTTAACTGCTCAAAGCTTCTAATTTCTCATAAATACAATGAAGTAATAATAATAGTTCCCACCTCACAAGGTTGTTGTCAGGATTAAGTGATAGAACTTAATGTTTTATTATCTTATTTTTTAAATAAGCATGTCAGATGCTTCAGACAGTACTGTACTTGTGAGTAGGAAAATCAGTTAAGTATTGGTTAAAGAGCATCTATTACTGACCTTTACCACTTTTCCCAGCAACTTAAGAGCTTGGAATAAGTCTCAGACTTGGTCAGATTTCATCATTAAGCCTACAAGTATTTGTAAAGTGAAAAACCAAGTAGTAGTTTTTGCATCATTATATTAGAGGGAAAACCTGTGCTTAGCCCTTCTTACTATAGTGCCATCGGGAGTTATACATTTGGCATATAGGGGAAGTTGCCATGTTTTTACTTAGCAATAGTTTCAAAAAGTCAGGAAATATTTTTAGTTTTCAGCATGTGGGTGATTTAAGCTTTTGTGTCAGATTTAACAATTTTACTGATTACTTTGTTAAATTGACTATTTTTTTGTTTTTCTATATCCAGTTTTGTAGTACAAGGAAGACTGTTAGATTGAAAAGTGAATATTGATTTTCTTAAGTTAACTTTTACCAAGAATATTAATATGTTTAATATTTGGAAGAGAAGCCTAATATTGTGTGAATTTTCTTTTTGTGCACAGTTATAACAGTCATAGAAAGTATTCCTAAAACGTGGTTTGTCAAGTCTCAAGATACAGTTTTAAAATAATTTAAGAGCCTTATGTCATGTGTGCTTGCTCCTATTCCATGTGTGTGTTTTATTCTACAGGCTTCTTTGCAGAGAAAATCCAGAACCCAGGTGTTGACTAAGATTTATATAGAAGTATTGTTTTTTAGCATAAGCATAAACTCAGTGATCCTTAACATACCTCTGAAAAAAACACTGTTGCTCCATTTAACCAGTGGAGAAACTAAGGGATATGAAATAAAGTACTATCCTCAATGTGACAATTTGGTATTAAAATTAGAATTTAACTGCCTCACAGAGTTAAGGGCCTTTTGATTATATTGTTATTTTGAATTGCTGCCTCTTAAAATGAGTATTTTCAGCTTCAGCTTTTTATTTCACTTTTAACATCATGGAATTTTACTTCCCCCTGAAATTTTTTTCTGTTTTTATATATTGTGCCTTGAGAGAAAGGTTTTTATTCATATAGTGGTATAAAAATGTTTTGATTTATTAATCAGACTTGTCATGTTGCTCATGATATCTTTATTTGCAGGTTTTGAAGTAATCATTATTGCTGATATGATGATCATAAGAAGTGAGAAGGAATGTTCTGTCCTAATAATTTTAACAGATGTCAATATAATTTTAGTTTTAAGTATAATATAGATTTTGAATTTATACCATGCATTTAGTTTTTTGCTTATAACTTTGTAATATAATAAATTATTGGAATGTTTAATTAGAATGGTAGTGAACATGGTCCATTTTATTTGGACCTATTCATTTTGACTTCTCTGCATTCCCTTTGCTTTTTAATGTAATTTACCATATTGTTTTACTTTTGTATGCTATCTTACTTACATTCTTTTTGGAGCAAATAAAGTAAATATCTCTCAAACCTATTGAATTTATACCTGAAGGACATAATATGTAGCTTAAAATAGTGATTTACTTTGTAATTTTTCTGAGATGTGATAATGGAGTTCTTTTGATCTCTACAGGACCTCCCCTTCTCCACCATATACACTTATTTCTGTAGACTATATACACACATTTCTGCTTCTTGAGTTGGAGAGAGGGCCTTTTAATACTTAAATTTAATAGATATGAAAGCTTAGATATAAATTAATTCCTAAAACTATAATGTGGTGCTCAGTCATTCAGTCCTGTCTGACTCTTTGCGACCCCATGGACTGTAGCCCACCAGGGTCCTCTGTCCATGGGATTTTACAGACAGTGCTGAAGTGGGTTGCCATTGCCTTCTCCAGAGGATCTTCCCCACTCAGGAATAGTACCTGCACCTCTTACGGCTCCTGCACTGGCAGGCGAATTCTTTACCACTGGCGCCACCTGTGAAGCTCAAAACTATAATACACATTCAAATTATTGTTAGTTTTTTTTTTTATTTGTTTTATTTTGCTTAGAGAGAACCCTTAAAGAATATGATATAAGAGGAAGAGGAGTCCTGGGTTCCATGGTATTCCTCTATGAGTGTGTCATCTTTGGTCACTTAATCTCTGTTAAACTAGTTTGTGTGTGAATTGGAGATACCCCTCTTTAACCTTGGCCAAGGTTTGGACCAAATCACTTTTTTTTTTTCTTTTGGTCCCTTTCAGCTCTAAAAGTTATGATTTTGTGACTATCACGAGTTGTACCAAATGAAAGATTAATTTGAGGGAGAGTTTAACAGTCTTGAAGAGATTCTTCCTGGGAGATAAAACTCTTCTTGTTAACCTCTGCAATGTGACTGAAAACCTTCTCTTTGAGTGTTGGCAGTGTGTCCTGACTAATCCAAGCTGCTGTGGAGCTTTCTTTCACCCTTGGAGGCACTAAGCCCTAGATTTTTTTTCCCCCAAATTTAAGGTAATGAGAAGGAGGTCTTAATAAGGTGTTTTTGCTTTGTTCAAAAAAAGTCATGTTCTCCTGATTAAAGTGAACTTTTTTTATTGGATTGATTCTATTTTTAAAAGCATCATTTGAAATTAAGCTGAGTTTAAAGCCCACACACACAAAAAAAGGCCACACAAATACACACCTTATTTTGTAAAGAGAATAGTGTATAAATGACAGAATTGACATAAATATTTTCCCTTAAAATATAACCTCAAAATGATAATTATGACAAAAATAATTATTTTTCCCTCAAAATATAACCTCAAAATGATAAGTAACAAATTTAGAATAATGTTCCCATACAAGAATTTTCTAATAAGACTCTATATTTGGAGTATATGTATTACATATTACATATATATGTAGAGGGAGGTATATATTAGTACTTAAAGAGTATAAATTGTTAGGTATTAAGTCACTTTAAGATAACTTCAAAGTAAATATTGCTAAAAATATTTTAACCCTCAAATTCAATAAAATTTATGTTTGAATCATGGCATTTAAGGAACATTTGTGCATTAACATTGAACATTTGTGCTTTTAATTCAGTATTCCATCCCCTATTTGAAGATAAATCTTTTTAAATTTTGTAGTCATTTAGCTCCATACTACCAAATGTTTCTGTGACCATGCAGATTTGTAATTCATAATCATTTAGTACATAATGTGAGATTTGCAGCCCATACCTGGGAACTTGTTACAGATGTAGAATCCTAGGTCCCACCTCAGACCTACTAAATCAAAAACCTCATTTTAACAAGATTCCCAAGTGTCTCTTAATGCACATTGAAGTTTGGGAAGCACCGATTTAATACAGCTTGCTAACTAAGAAAGTATTTTTTTAATATATAGCTCTTACAGTATAGAAATAATTCCTAGTTTGACTTCAAAACTACGTTATCTGTTTACTTAAATGAAATAGAAATATTTTCTGATCTCATGACTAATTGCTAATTAAAAGATCTTAAATTTTTAGGATGTGTTCAGGTATAGGGGTATATATTTTCATTGTTAGTGTGAGTTTCTACAAAGTACAAAGAAAATGTACCTTGACTCCATGTATAATGAGACAGCTAAGTGAAAATGCAAGTGACAATTGCTCTGAGCTTTGCCGTATGTACAAATGAGAAATCCATGCCATGTCATTAACTAGTACACCAAATTCAATGAATGGGGTGTAACCATTTGCAAGTTCCATGGCAAATTTGACATGGTAGTCATAATAGCAGTTTATACAAGTTTAGTTCCCATTGAGTACTTACTAGAAACCTGGTGTAAGGCCAACATGGTTCTGAGGCTTTATTTATATGATAGAAGTTGAAGACATTATCTAGTTCTAAAGGCACTTACGTAATTAGCCACTTTTACTACTTAACCATCAGCATTTCTTCCATAATTCTAGATTTGGCAAATGGAAATGTGTATAATGTGTCAGCAGCAATATCCTACTATTTAGTTGTTATACTGGTGTTTTCTACTCTGAAATTGTTAATTTGGGTTACCTAAATACATGTTTTCCCTGCTTTGTCAGTTCTGTGAGTTTGAAATTATGTAGATGTTTCTAATCATTGTTAATACTGGGTATAATTTATATTATCTGTGATAATTCTTAGTCTGTTCGGTTGAACCATATTGTTTTTTTTGTAGATCAAAGGCATATCAACGTTTCATATGGTTCAACTTAAAGTGTGGAGGCTCCTAGTCTCCCATTTTTGTCACATAGTAGTCACTAGGAATGACCTTGTTGTAATTCTCTTTTGCTTTGTGTTTTTGTCCATTTTCTTTTAAAAGAAAATATGCCTTTTAGGAAAACAGTGCCCTTACCAAAAATTAATGAATGTAAAAGACATGAAACTAATAAAAATTAATAATGAATTAATAGCTTTATAAGTATAGTATTTTTCATTTATACAGTATATACATTATAAGACTTTCATTAAATCTAAAACTTTTCCCCTGTATGTGATTGCAGTTCTGTTTTAGAAATCTTCTATTTCTTTTTCACAACAGATTTTTTAAAATATAAGCTTAAATTATTTTAGAAAAAAAGTTGAATATTATCAAACTGAATGAAACATTCAGTATAATTTTACAAGATCTAAAATGTAGTTACTAATATTTTTGTTATGTTGCTGATGCTTCACTGTTTAAATATTTAACAGTTAAGCCAAACTTGTTTGATTATTAATTAATAACTAAAGACCAATTGTTTTGACCATTTGCCAATATTACCAAAGTGAAATAAGGTAAACCACACAGTTATGAAAGGCAATAGATGCTATCTTTGGATCTGGTTTTATTAAAGACTACTAAGATCATATAAAGAATGTATACTTAATTTCATTAACTTCTTTCAATATATTCATATAGTTGGAGTCCCTCTTTATTAGCAGTCGCAACAGCAGTGATACAATTTGTTAAGTTATATAGTTAGCAACCAAAGCAAAAGTAAAACAATAGTTCTCCAGGGGTGCATTTATTCACCTGCTCGGAGACTGCTTGATGAAACATTTCATAAAGGTGATCCAGTAACTTGTGAAATCTAGGGTGAGTTTCCAGATCTTTGTCATTCTGGGCTGAAAGTTAAGAATGTTTTTTTTTTTTAAAAAAAAAAAACAAAAAACCTGGATTATAAAACAAACTGAAAGATGGGGACATGGGATGAAAACACCAATGTTGAAATTTCAGCTAATTTTACACTAAGCCTGAAGTTCATACATCATAACAAGTAAATATCTTTTAAAATATCAACTGTGAAGCTTTCTTTGCATTTTACTGTTACAAAGACAAATAATTGTGAATTCAATGTGTGTTAAAACAACTTCTGTTACCACATTTTGGGTGTTTTATATTATGTGTTATCAAGCTGTGTTTTTGTGTTTTATTTTAGCTTATTTGCACTAATCTTGATGAACTCAGGGAATTAATCACAAAAATCGAGAATGAACTCAAAGATCTGGAAAACAATAGAAAAAAATCGGTAGGTGTTGATCCAAAAGTTCTATCTATTATTGTCAGCATTAAAATTTATTCCTGCTTTTTCTAAAGCCTTTTTAAAATCTTGTTGTCCTGAATTACATATAAATTTGCTTGAAAAATAGAAAGATGTTTCTTTTATTTTTCCTATGTGGTCTACTTTTTATTTTTAATAGACAAACATGGTGCTGGGGCAAGTACATTAATTTTGTTTGCCTGGTTTCTATCAGGTTTAGTTTTATGTATTTCCCAATATACTGGTTGGTTGTTTTCTGACTGGTAGTTTTGGGGTAGTGCTTACCTTACAGATATTCTTAATTAATAATTATATGCTTTTAATGGATTAGCTCTGACATAAATAACATGTAAATTATTTAATCTTGCCCCAGATGTTTTTGATACATGCTTAACAGTATATCTTAAGAACCTTTAGCATCTAAAGGTCTTCTTTTAACTTTCACTATACTAAATTCACAATTAATCTTTACCTTCGCTTTTAACTGTTCTTGAGAGAATAGAGTATAAAGGGCTTTATTTTTATTCACCCAGCACTTGGTAAAACAATCAATTATGTTATTTATTAAATTAGTAATACCCATTTAACTGACACTTTTAGTTCTATTATATCATAGATTTGAAACACAAACACCAATAAATAAATGGAGAAGGCTTCAAGCATTGAAAAAAAAAATCAGTCACTATTTTAAAAAATCTCTTTATTTTATGCCTCAGGAATGTCATGAAACCACATTTTGGAACTTGTTCAGAACCTGTTAATCTAGAATTGTGTATGATAATAAGGTTAGAGGTACAGCAAGCTTCATTCATATCAGCAGATTTGTAATACTCATTTTATATGTTGTTTAGAAAGGACATATTGGTAGCACTCTGAAGGAAGGAAATTAAAGTACTGTGAGATCATTTAATGCAGAGGTAAAACAGCCTTAAGCATTTCAGAAGTATCACATGATACCCCTGAGACTATTGTCTATAATCTAAGAGATGAGATAATACAAGGACAGCTATCAAAAGCATTGAGAAAGCATCATGTTCAGTACACTTTTGTGTACAATATATAATCTGAGAATGCAGAAAACTTTATTTTAGGGTTATTTCTATTAAAAATGGTTTAGATCATTATGAGAGGTTATCTGTTTTGTTTTGCTTTGTTTTGTTTTGTCAGCAGTCTCTTGGTGTGGAATGACCCCTACATGTTGTTTTAAAACAACCTCTGTGATATATTTCTCAAACTATACTAAAATATTTTTTCCTCAACCAGTGTTTTTTTAATGTATTCTATGTGTATGTTTTTAAAGGATTGATTCTATTATTTAATAGGAAAAATATTTTGATGAGGATATTTAAAGTTTTGTGTTTTTTTTTTTGCAGAAGCCATTTATATTTAGTGACTTGTCCATACTTCATGACTAAACAGAATTCTGTTAAGTAAATTTGTTATTTGTTTTTTATTAGCTGCAGTTAAACAATAACATTCATCTTAATTTGTTCTCATAAATTAGGATTTTGTTTTTAATGGATAGTTCAAAGTATAATAGGCTTATGTGCTTACTTATGGTGTGTAGTATAAGACAAAAAGACTTTTGCAAGCATCCTAGAGTTTTTCTATAAGCCATCCACCTCATTTCCGTTGGTAGTATAAGGGATTAGCATATTGCCTTCCTTCACAGAAGTAATTATAAGAGTAAAAGAAAATATAAATTACAAATATTTGACTCTATAGTACTTGGGGGTATGTTTATCAGAAAATTTTAGATTATGTATAGGTTTTAATTGTTTAGATTTTGTGTCTCTAAATTTTTGACTTGTCCATAACCCTTGGGATTTGCATATTAGTTTTAAAATATGTTTTCTGCTCTTCAAGAAATAGAAATTCTTTGAACTTTACTTATTGGGAATAATTGAGATTACCAGTACACAGGCTACTTGCCCTAAAATAAACTGGCTAAAAGTTGTTTTCATGAATAACTTATCTTAATCAATAAAATGTCCAGAAATAAAGGAATAGTAAAAGTTTGCATCTCAGTGTCATTCCTTAATTTTTACAAAAGCTGATACTGAGTATAATAAACTTTATTGAACTTTTATATTGGTATTGAATACTAGTTTGTCATCATTTGGGAGTAGGGGTTCCACTTAACTGAATTTTCTGGAAAAGCTAAACATTCAGTACTAAAATCCTTACTTTAATCATCTAATGAAAAAGATTTCCCTGCCTCCTGGTACTATACTGAACATAATTGAACCCTTTTCTTGATAACTCAGGGATCATTATGAGTATCCATAATTGTACTGATACCCTAAAAATCTATTGATGTCAGTAACTCTTATTAAACATTCACAGATAGGCCTTTAGGTTATATGTTTTGAAGGTTTTTGTTTGTTTGCTTGCTTTTGTTCTGTCTCTTCATTGTCAGTCTGTCATTTCTTGTGTGTGTCCATTTACTTGCCCTAACTGATGGTTGCAGAGCAAGTAGCCATATTGTCAAAACTGGTCTCATGGTAAGGAGCTGCTGCTGCTGCTGCTGCGTCACTTCAGTCTTGTCCGACTGTGTGTGACCCCATAGACGGCAGCCCACCAGGCTCCCCAATCCCTGGGATTCTCCAGGCAAGAATACTGGAGTGCGTTGCCATTTCCTTCTTCAATGCATGAAAGAGAAAAGTGAAAGTGAAGTCGCTCAGTCTGTCCAACTGTTAGCGACCCCATGGACTGCAGCCCACCAGGCTACTCCGTCCATTGGATTTTCCAGGCAAGAGTACTGGGGTGGGGTGCCATTGCCTTCCCCGGGTAAGGACCTGAGAGATTTTATTAATAATAAAATGTATGAACTTGGTGGTAGTGATAACCATTTTGTTTATTCCTTGCATAGTGAGCTTCCTTCACCATTGCCAGACAAATGAAGTTATTAATATTGTTCTTCATAAGAGGATATCACTGTGAAAAATAATGTCAAAACAACCCTGTTGTTCATCATCAACTTTCATATCCATAATAATGGCTTCAATAACAAAGAAGATATATATTCCATATAAACTTTTGATTGTCATAAATGTCATTAAAGATAGAAATTATATATGTGATAGAGGGTTTTAACATGGATTCATTTAAATACTTGGTTGTTTTGGGAAGCTTCTCTACAGGGCATTTCAAGATGTTTTTCTTACCAAAGCAACAAGGAAGAATTACCCCATGTCCTCATCCAGGTCAACGTTCCATTAAAAAAGCTTTCTTAATCTCTTGGGAGATTTTTTCATTGAACTGCTCATTGTACTGTAAGAGTTAGTCTTTTAAAATCTGGATTGTTTACTCATTATTGCAGGACAGTTAATTCTACTTATGATTTATAGTGTGAAGAGAGAAATAAGTGATTTAATTTTCTTGAGTTTACTTTAGTTCACTTGATCCCATTACTTCATTTAAAGGTTTATTCAAAGAGGAATCAATGTCCTTTACATCTTCCAGTGCCATACAAATTACCTATCTGAGTTTTGTTTAAAGTGAGACATCTGACAGAGATAAACAGAATAATATAGTTTGACAAAATCCTTTAATTTTTGTCTGTCTTATTATTATTTAGATCACAGGAGTTTTTTTTAGTGCTCTAAAGAAGACATCGTGATATTTTATTGTTTTTATCTTTGTGGGTTTAATCAAGAGATAAAAGTTGTACTTTGAAAATTTACTAGTTTTCCAGAAAGATAGTTTTACACTTAAGATATTGATAAATTTTCCTGATCCTATTATATTTGAAATTTGTTAAACATTTTTGCTGTATAAATAATCAAACTTGATAGATTTTTGTAAGACTAATACAGAAATGGTTATTATGTTTCTTAATTTTTCATGTGACCCTAATCTCTCATATTTGCATAATTTCCTTATGTTTTATATTATTGTTTAGATCTTAAAAGAGTTTTCAATCTTTTTGATAATGAAAAGTCAGTGTAGAGATGGGGTGTATGAAAAAGTGAACATTTGGCAGAAAACAAAAAGATATAAGAAAAAAAACCTTGTCTGGACTACAACATGATAAATGATAGTCATCAATATAGATAAACTAAACTTTAAAATATAATACCGTATCTTTCTAATATACCTTTTAGCAGTTAAGCACTTCAGCACTGATTAGGTTTTAAGACTTCAGATATTTCCAGATTTCATATTCAGTATGTAATAAAAGCTATAAAACTGTCTGTACTCTTTGGTTCTGTAGCCATAGTTAGTATTTAATTTTTATCCTCCCCATTTTGCACACTACCCCCCTATCCCCCTAAAAGTAATTTACACAATATTATGTTCAATATCTCTCTCATAGTGTAGAGAGCAATAATATTAACAGTGGTATGTCATAAGGCTGATAAAATATTTGTAGATCATTGTTACTATATGGAAGTATTTGTGAAATTGTTAACTTTTAAAAACATTCAAAAATATATGCACAGTAATTACAGTATGTCAAAAGGCATAGTTTTTTTGTAAGACATGTTTTAAAAGAATTAGAAATTACAAGTCATGAATAAAATTAATCTTTACTATGTTCTTGAAACGGGGAAGGCAATGGCACCCCACCCCAGTACTCTTGCCTGGAAAATCCAATGGACGGAGTAGCCTGGTGGGCTGCAGTCCATGGGGTCGCTAACAGTCGGACAGACTGAGCGACTTCACTTTCACTTTTCTCTTTCATGCACTGGAGAAGGAAATGGCAACCCACTCCAGTATTCTTGCCTGGAGAATCCCAGGGATGGGGGAGCCTGGTGGGCTGCCATCTATGGGGTCACACAGAGTCGGACACGACTTGGGGAAGGCAATGGCACCCCACCCCAGTACTCTTGCCTGGAAAATCCAATGGACGGAGTAGCCTGGTGGGCTGCAGTCCATGGGGTCGCTAACAGTCGGACAGACTGAGCGACTTCACTTTCACTTTTCTCTTTCATGCACTGGAGAAGGAAATGGCAACCCACTCCAGTATTCTTGCCTGGAGAATCCCAGGGATGGGGGAGCCTGGTGGGCTGCCATCTATGGGGTCACACAGAGTCGGACACGACTGAAATGACTTAGCAGCAGCAGCATGTTCTTGAAATAATTTAAATTCATAATAATAGGACTTCTCTTGGTTAACCAAAGGCTGTGCATTAACTAGATCAAACATTAGAGAAGTCAGAAACTTAGATCAAAGATGATTACACCCTAGTTTTTGTCAGAGTTTTGTAAAAGCCAGTGGTTATCAATGAGGAATGACTTTGCACCCCCACTATGAGACTTTGGCAATGTCTGAAGATATATTTGATTGACATAGTTGAAGAGGTGGTACTGGCACTTAATGGATAGAGGCCAGTAGTGCTACTAAAAATATTCTACATTGTATAATCTTATAATGTACATGATAGCCCCCCACAACAAAGAATTATCTGGCCTTAAGTACCAGTCATACAGAGATTGCAGTAATATCTAAATTATCCTTAAATAAGTTTTTGATGATTACATCATTATGTATCTTATTTTCTTATTCTAGATCTTTTGATAAAGGTTAACAAAACTGAAATCAGCTGTGGGGGAAAAGATGCTTTGCTGTTAAATAGTCATATTTAAAGCTTTCAAAAAATTAAAATACCTTTTGGAAACCCTGTATAATAAATAAGTTCCTTTACCTGTCATATTCTAGTCTTATTCAATAGGCACATACTTCCTCATTGTGGTCTGTGTACTGTACATAACCCCAAGGAACTTGGTAGATATTCAGAGACTGAAAGTCTTTATCCTCAAGGAATTCACTTTAGAGCTTAAGCTATTTCTCCGCAATCCTGAGGATAAATCTTTAATCAGTATTGGTTGGGCTGATTCCTGTCCTTTTATAAAAGACTTGATCTTTGATTTTCAAGCCATTTAAATTCAGGAATCACTACTTCTAGACACTTGCTTCACTCAGTTAAAGACATGTTTATGTATTATTTGGGAGTAAGGGTGGAAGGGTAGATAACATGGACTTTATGAAGAATCAAATATTAACTGACATACTCAAAATAATAGTAAGGAAAGAGAACTAGATGACGGGAAACATGAACCAGAACAATAGCTGGCTAGTAAGACAAAGCTTCAATTGACTGTAGTCACCAAATTATCTGAGAATGCATTATCTTAATTTGTCTATGGTAGGTCTCACTTTGGGGCTTTTTTTTTTTTTTGACATTTAATGACGACTCTGCTCAACTGAGAACTGGATATTAACTCCTATTAATAGTGCTCACTGTTTCCATTACTGGAATTTGGCATAGCCTGTATCCCATCAGGGAAACTTTCTTAAAAGTAATATTTGAGCCTGTTTTCTCCCAATGAAAGTTCCAATTAAAAAGGGAAAGTGTTTTATATTTTTTACATCAGCCAGAGTATTAATACTGTGTGTTCTCAGCAAGGAGTGAACTTCAAGGAAGAGTTGAACTAGGTGACAGATCCTTCTATAGTTAGAGCTTCATGGTGCAGCTTTTATAATTTGCCTTAAACTCTTTTGAATTACAAATCATACACACTCAAATATGAGTAAGTTTAAATGCCAAATACTTTTCAAAGCCCCAAGTAAATTTGTATTATTTTCTCTTTAATTTATCTATTTCTATTTAACTCTACTGCCTTTCACTGACAAGAGTTCTGACTAACTGAATTTAAATCCATGAGGTGCTTGAGACCAAAATTGAACTTTGCACCATTCTATTTATTTATATTACAGAAGAAATCAAAATCTTTGAAAAGCCCCCAAAATTTAAAGATAGAATAGTTTAATACTTTTTGTGAATTAGGGAAGAATATCATCCAAACAATAGAGAAGATTAAACACTAATAAAACTTCCCTACCGTCTTATTATACTCTGTAGATAAGAAGGTAAAAGTGATACATTATATATTAAAGGAA
Organism: Oreotragus oreotragus; assembly: GCA_006410675.1. NCBI lineage: Eukaryota > Metazoa > Chordata > Mammalia > Artiodactyla > Bovidae > Oreotragus > Oreotragus oreotragus. The sequence continues at coordinate 227,502 of SJYX01017891.1, forward strand.
AATTAATTCAGTTCTACCAAATAATAAAAAAGAGTCTAAATAGAAGACAGAGTCCACATATGGATCTCTAGCACTTTAAAATAGAAAACCGAACAAAATATATATATATATATCCTTGTATGGAACCAGTTTCTTTTAATGAAGATATGATGCTACCTAGTTGTAGCAAGTGCTTTTTTTTTTTCTTTTTAATTTATTTTTTTATTGCAGGATAATTGCTTTATAGAATTTTGTTGTTCTCTCAAACCTCAACGTGAATCAGCCGTAGGTGCTTTTAATTAGGACAAAAGTATTTTAAGGCAGGTTTAGTTGCATGAAATACTGATAGACAATTAAAAAAAACAAAAAAGATTCTAGGGCCCAAAACTAATAGTAATCAATAACCATTTAATATAGGAATATAGGTTATAGCCCTGTAAACCCTAGTATCACTGCTTTAAAATATGAAACAATGGCTTGTTCATAATGATGAACAAGTCAGTAAGAGTTAAATTATATTCATTGTGTGCTCAGAAAACCTGGAAGACATGTGTTTTGGGAATGTTTATCAATTTTTAAAAATCTTTTCAGCTAAGTAGAAAATCTCAGCTAAGAAATTTACTTCGGTGGTTCGAATACTTATTGTGGACCTACTGTGTACTGAGTATTGTAATGGAGCCTGAGAAAGTGAAAATAAGTAGAATACTGACCCTACTTTTAGTATATGCTCAGTCATAATTTCATTTACATGGAACTTTTTATGCTCTGATGCTACCAGTGTAGCATTACTTAGTGATTCAGATTGTGCTGTGAACTGCATGAGAATCCACCTTTCTGATAACAGGTATAGATTTGATTAAATGTTATTAACCTCTTTCCTACCACCAGTTTACTAAAAAGGGTCAGATTCAGATACTACTCAGTAGTTAATTTCTAGTCCAGGATTTTTTCTTCTTTATGAATGGAAGTGGTTACATACCATCAGTTATATCCATATTGTTAGATTTTCTTCCCCAGTAATAATGACTATTTCACTGGGAATGTGATCTGTCCACTGTCTCTACAAAGTCAAATGACACTGAAATTTCCAGTATTATCACTGATGTGGTTGTTTATCATCATGCTTTCTAGTTAAATGCTCATTTAGAAATACAATGGAAACATTGTACGTGCTGTGCCGTGTTGGTATCTTTAAATGCTTTTGTTTCCTATTGAATTAGTATTAAGAGAAAGTGGGTAAGAGTACCTAAAGAGAAAATACTAGTATATGATAGAATAGTTCATATTAAGACCTCTGGTAGTGTTACAATACTTTTTTTTAACTTCTTTCATACTAATATTCAAACACTTCACTATATTGTCTAACTAGTACTTTTTCAAGAGACTGTATACCACCAAGATGAATGTGGTATTTTACCCCCAAAACTGTGAATATGCAGGAATATATTAATACAGTGGTAGTTTCTTTAGGTGAGGAACAAGAAAAAAAAGTAAATACTTGTTACCTTTTCATTTACTATTACTTAGATTAAGGAGAATGTGAAATAATTAAATTATTAAAATGCTTAATTCTGGTTAATTTGTGCTATGTTTTTATCCATTTCCATTAAATTATTTACAACCTAACTTGGATATTCCTAATGTTTTTAAATAAGACATCTTTATATATAAATCCATTTGACTTTTCTAAAAGCTATTTGAATTTTATTGGAAAAGCATGATGTATTATTATATAATCCCTTTCCACCATATGATTTATGTCTGTGACAAGAACCAAGCCTGTAACAAAAAATGCTCTGTTTTATGATCCCTGTTTCTGTGCTCCAGCAACACGTGTAAGTAGAAGCATGTAGAAAGAGAGCATTGATGCCTTTTTCATATACACTATGTTTTTGTACTCTTCTTTTTAATAAAAATTATATTTTTATCATCACAATAATACCATTTCAATTTTAAAAATATTCTTTACGTATTTATATATGATAATCTTTTTCTGCATACAACAGTTGATATCGATTTTGTTTAGAAATCGGTGTAAGAAAATCTGAAAGTAACAATGAATTGTATAAATCAATTGCTTTCACCTAATATTCAGAGTATCTAAACTTATTAAATGTGTGAAAGATCCATAGTAATAAGACGTTTAATAAATCTAGAATTTATTTGTTTTCCTCTTTTCTTCCTTCTAGATGTTCAGTGTCCCCAGCATCAGTAGATTGCCAATTCCCTCTCCTCGCAACACCCCAGCCAGTATTAATGCTGGTCTGTCATACCCATCCCAGATTACTGCAGCAGAATGGAGTTTTTCTTTAGTTGTAAGGTAAGTTTCCCTTCCCACTCCTTTCACACAAACAGACTTAGCTTTCCATTTTACAATATTGTGTAGTTTTGTAAGTTTTTTCAGAGTATCTTTTCTCTTGTGGTTCCTTAGGTTATTAACATATCACATTATAAAGCTTATAAAACTGCATAATATAATAAAGCACTTATCTTGTGACCATAGACGAACTCCTTGTTGTAGTAATCCCTATCACGTTATAAAAGCTTTAGTATTTGACAGTTGAGCCATCTCATGGAAAGGGAGCTGGCAATCTACAGCTGCTATGGACATTGGATGAAAAAATATTGAAAGGTAAGCCTCAAATTTAGATCATACTGTATACTTTTGGTTCCATGGTGTGTGCTTGAATTCATACTTGATGTTAAACTTTATAGTAAATTTATAAAAGAAAGATGTATCACTCTCTAATTTTTAAAAAGACCATCAGTAAATATTTGGATTATTAAGTTCATGTAACGTATTGGGATTATTTTGGAAACATTTTTTATTCCTGAAAATAGAATTCTAATTATTAAAAATAGTTCATTTATCCCCATATTGACATACCTGTTTATAAAGAAAAGTCAGGACTAAACTTATATATGTAAAGCTTATAAAATGTATTTTTTATTATAGAAACAGTTATAACACTGTTCCACAAATAACCATTTACTCCTTAATCTTCCTACCTACCATCTTTTTTTTTCTTCTGTTCTTTTTTTTTTTTTAATTGGAGGCTAATTACTTTACAATATTGTGGTGGTTTTTGCCATACATTCACGTGAATCAGCCATGGTTGTACATGTGTTCCCCATCCTGAACCTCCATCCCACCTCCCTCCTCATCCCATCCCTCTGAGTCATCCCAGTGCACCAGACCTGAGCATCTTGTCTCATGTATCGAACCTGGACTGGTGATCTGTTTCACATATGATAATATATATGTTTCAATGCTATTCTCTCAAATCATCCCACCCTCGCCTTCTCCCACAGAATCCAAAAATCTGTTCTTTACATCTGTGTCTCTTTCGCTGTCTCACATATAGGGTCACCGTTACCATCTTTCTAAATTCCATATATATGCTTTAATATACCATATTGGTGTTTTTCTTTCTGACTTAATTCACTCTGTATAATAGGCTCCAGTTTCATCCACCTCATTAGAACTGATTCAAATGCAGTCTTTCTAATGGCTGAGTAATATTCCATTGTGTTTATGTACCACAGCTTTCTTATCCATTCGTCTGCCGATGGACAGCTAGGTTGCTTCCGTGTCCTGGCTATTGTAAACAGTGTTGTGATGAACATTAGGGTACATGTGTCTCTTTCAGTTCTGGTTTCCTCAGCGTGTACGCTCAGCAGTGGGATTGCTGGGTCGTATGGCAGTTCTGTTTCCGTTTTTTTTTAAGGAATCTCCACACTGTTCTCCATAGTGGCTGTACTAGTTTGCATTCCCACCAATGATGTAAGAGGGTTCCTTTTTCTCTGGAGCCTCTCCAGCATTTATTGTTTGTAGACTTTTTGATAGCAGCCATTCTGACCTGCGTAAGATAGTATCTCATTGTGGTTTTGATTTGCATTTCTCTGATAATGAGTGATGTTGAGCATCTTTTCATGTGTTTGTTAGCCATCTGTATGTCTTCTTTGGAGAAATGTCTGTTCAGTTCTTTGGCCCATTTTTTGATTGGGTTGCTTAATTTTCTGGAATTGAGCTGCAAGAGTTGCTTGTATATTTTTGAGATTAACTCTTTGTCAGTACTTCATTTGCCATTCTGAGGCTGTCTTTTTACCTTGCTATAGTTTCCTTCATTGTGCAAAAGCTTTTAAGTTTAATTAGAACCCTTTTGTTTATTTTTGCTTTTATTTCCATTACTCTGAGAAGTGGGTCATAGAGGATCCTGCT
>SJYX01017891.1:233844-268154 GCA_006410675.1 Oreotragus oreotragus
CTTTGGGTAGTATACTCATTTTCACTATGTTGATTCTTCTAATCTGTGAACATGGTATATTTCTCCATCTATTTGTGTCATCTTTGATTTCTTTCATCAGTGTTTTATAGTTTTCTATATATAAGTCTTTTGTTTCTTTAGGTAGTAAATTTATTCCTAAGTATTTTATTCTTTTCGTTGCAATGGTGAATGGAATTGTTTCTTTAATTTCTCTTTCTGTTTTCTCATTGTTAGTGTATAGGAATGCAAGTGATTTCTGTGTGTTAATTTTATATCCTGCAACTTTACTATATTCATTGATTAGCTCTATTAATTTTCTGATGGAGTCTTTAGGGTTTTCTATGTAGAGGATCATGTCATCTGCAAACAGTGAGAGTTTTACTTCTTCTTTTCCAATTTGGATTCATTTCTTTTTTTTCTCTGATTGCTTTGGCTAAAACTGCCAAAACTATGTTAAATAGCAGTGGTGAGAGCGGGCACCCTTGTCTTGTTCCTGACTTTAGGGGAAATGCTTTCAATTGTTCACCATTGAGGATAATGTTTCTGGTGGGTTTATCATATATGGCTTTAATTATGTTGAGCTATGTTCCTTCTATGCCTGCTTTCTGGAGAGTTTTTATCGTAAATGGATGTTGAATTTTGTCAAAGGCTTTTTCTCTGTATTTATTGAGATAATCATATGGTTTTTATCTTTCAATTTGTTAATGTGATGTGTCATATTGATTGATTTGTGAATATTGGCGAAACCTGCATCCCTGGGATAAAGCCCACTTGGTCATGATGTTGATCTTTTTAATATGTTGTTGGATTCTGTTTGCTAGAATTTTGTTAAGGATGTTTGCATCCATGTTCATCAGTGATACCGACCTGTAGTTTTCTTTTTTTCGTGGCATCTTTGTCTGGTTTTGGTATTAGGGTGATGGTGGCCTCATAGAATGAGTTTGGAAGTTTACCTTCCTCTGCAATTTTCTGGAAGAGTTTGAGTAGGATAGGTGTTAGCTCATCTCTAAATTTTTTTCTACCTACCATCTTTATCTTTTATTCTGTATTGGTCAGTGCAGATGAAAATTGTAAGAGCCTTTCTGATTTTCATTATAGCCATATTCTCTCTTATGTATTTGGAGATGGGGAGCTTGCTGTTTTCCTTGTTTTTTAATTCACTGTTAAACTTTAAATCACCATAGTTTTAAGTACTATTTTAATTAAAGTAAATTTTAGAGATTTTAATATTTGCGTCACAGAGATATGTAAATATAAGAATTATACAGTACAGTCTGTTCTTTAGGGACTGTCTATATGTAAGCCAGGAGAAGTAGCTTTGTGCAGTGGAAGGAAAGTGGGTTTTAGCATTCAGGAGATCTAAAATTCTAAAGTCTTCTCCCACTTACATGTACTTCTCTGTTTACCTTAGATGTTTTCCATCTGTAAAATTATGTCTGCTAAGTTCCCCTTTAGCTTTAAAAGTTTCATCCTAGAAGCATGATAGTTTTTCCTTTCTCTGTAAGTTCAGGAAATACTTATTTAATTTTAAATGGATTTTTCTTTTATATTAGATCTAAGTTAAGTCAGATTATTACCATTTGATTAACTTTATTTAAAAATTAATAAGTTCTCTACATTAGTTTCATTGTATACTATGATACTGTTGAGATCAGCACTGGGTAGAAAAGAACATACTGTTTTAAATCCATTTGGGTTATATTGACCAAAGAAGATAATAAATGAAACAAGCACTGTGAGTTTCTCTTTTACTGTCAAGTGATTAAAGTACACAACTGCATCAAACACCAGTCCCAGAGCAGTGAGTCTGAATTTTTTTTAAACATGTCCCACCTTTTGATCAATAACACCCATACCCCCTGGCAGATATAGGGATGACCTTTTGTTGAGGTCATTATATCCTTTATGTGTATCTTCTAGTCAAACATTTTATCAGCCTTTACTTTCTGTAATTTGTGTTATGAAAATAATAAACTTTTTTTGAAATACAGAGTGATTAAATAGGCATTTTCAAATACAAATTAGGAGCCACACCATCACTACCCCAAGTTGCAAATATGTAGACTAAAAGGAAGAAGGCCAAAAAACATATATATATAAAGTTAAAAGGCCTTAGACATTTACAAACAGGTCAGTGGCTGAAACGGAGTTATTCAAAAGTTAGAACTCTGTTCTCTGATGAATTTATATGACCCCTTCCCTGTGTGCTGTTAGTTCAGTCATATATTTTCTGGGCATTAGATTAATTAAAATTTAGTAACCAAAATAAAATCAAAAGGTAGTCTTCCTAATATGTTTCAAATTCTTTCCTATAAAAATTAATATTATAATTTAGTCAAGACACAAACAGAGCTAATAAATGTCTTGAAATAGTATCCAGTTACACAGTCTCCACTTCATGTGCCTCAACTACCTAGTCCTAAACGTCCTGCAGTTCTGTTAGTTCTGTATTCCCTACTCTACCACCACTATGCTAACTTATACAGCAACCATACTGCCTAGGTTGACTCAGATCTGTCATTCTTCTTCATATTAACTTCCAGTTAATAACTGGGGGAAGGCATGGCTGTCCACTCCAGTATTCTTGCCTAGAGGATCTCATGGACAAGAGGAGCCTGGTGGGCTATACAGTTCATAGGGTCACAAAGAATCTGACACAACTGATGTGTCTTAGCTTGCACGCACAATAAGGAATTCAGCATGCTGGCACCCCCTAGTCTTTTAACACTTTTCCACTTAATTATACCAGGAAGAGCATATTCTCCCCAGCTTCATTCCTTATATCTTTCCTCTTTCTGCTCTCCTTAACTTCAGTTCAGTTTAGTTCACTTGCTCAGTTGTGTCTGACTCTTTGTGACCCCATGGACTTAAGGACAACAGGCCTTCGTGTCCATCACCAACTCGGAGAGCTTTCTCAAACTCATGTCCATCAAGTTGGTGATACCATCCAACCATCTCCTCCTCTGCTGTCCCCTTCTCCTCCTGCCTTCAATCTTTCCCAGCATCAGGGTCTTTTCTAATGAGTCAATTCTTCGAATCAGGTGGCCAAAGTATTGGAGTTTCAGCTTCAGCATCAGTCTTTCCAATGAATTTTCAGGACTGGCTTCCTTTAGGATGGACTGGTTGGATCTCCTTGCAGTCCAAGGGACTCTCAAGAGTCCTCTCCAACACCACAGTTCAAAAGCATAAATTCTTCGGCACTTAGCTTTCTTTATGGTCCAACTCTCACATCCATACATGACTACTGGAAAAACCACAGCTTTGACTAGACAGACTTTTGTTGGCAAAGGAATGTCTCTGCTTTTTAATATGCTGTCTAGGTTGGTTGTGGCTTTTCTTCCAAGGAGCAAGCATCTTTTGATTTCACAGCTGCAGTCACCGTCTGCAGTGATTTTGGATCCCAAAAAAAATAGTCTTCTCACTGTTTCCCCATCTATTTGCCATGAAGAGATGGGACCAAATGCCATGATCTTAGTTTTCTGAATGTTGAGTTTTAAGCCAACTTTTTCATTCTCCTCTTTGATTTTCATCAAGAGGCTCTTTAGTTCCTCTTCGCTTTCTGCCATAAGGGTGAGTGTTTTCTGTGTATCTGAGGTTATTTATATTTATCCCAGCAATCACGATTCCAGCTTGTGCTTCATCCAGCCTGGCATTTTGTATGATGTACTCTGCATTTAAGTTAAATGAGCAGGGTGAAATATACAGGTTTGAGGTACTCCTTTCCCAATTTGGAACCAGTCTGTTGTTCCATGTCTGATTCTAACTGTTGCTTCTTGACCTGTATACAGATATCTCAGGAGTCAGGTTAGGTTGTCTGGTATTCCCATCTCTTGAAGAATTTTCCACCGTTTGTTGTGATCCACACAAAGGCTTTGGCGTAGTTAATAAAGCAGAAGTAGATGTTTTTCTGGAGCTCTCTTGCTTTATCGATGATTCAACGGGTGTTGGCAATTTGATCTCTGGTTCCTCTGTCTTTTCTAAATCTGTCTTGAACATCTGGAAGTTCATAGTTCATGTAATGTTGAAGCCTGGCTTGGAGAATTTTGAGCATTACTTTGCTAGTGTGTGAGATGAGTGCAATTGTGCAGTAGTTTGAACATTCCTTGGCATTGCCTTTCTTTGGGATTGGAATGAAAACTGACCTTTTCCAGTCCTGTGCCCACTGCTGAGTTTTCCAAATTTGTTGGCATATTGAGTGCAGCACTTTAACAGCATCATCTTCCTGGTGGCTCCGCTGGTTAAGAATCTGCCTGCAATGCAGAAGACCTGGGTTCAATCCCTGGGTTGGGAAGATCCCCTGGAGAAGGGAACAGCTACCCTCTCCCATATCCTGGCCTGTATAATTCCATGGACTGTATAGTCCATAGCGTCACAAAGAGTTGGACATGACTGAGCAGCTTTCCCTCTTTAGCTTAGGAAAAGATTATTTCCACAGTCACCATTTCACTTTTGAACCAAATAGAAGTTGAGATGTAGAAAAAGAAATGTTGTTAATACGCCTTGTTAAAGGGAAAAGTCTTCTCCATCTACCTATTTTCTGTTTTTTATTGAAACAAAATCTTACCTCATTCCAAAAAGAATTTAGGGTGACTATCATCTGCCTTTTCATCTTCCTCAGATAGCTTTCCATAGGTTAAAAGTATTTTTTGCCAAGTTTTATTGTTCATAGTCTAGTAGTTTTACTTTCATGGGTTAGAATAAATGCTTTATACTACCTCATAACATTCCTTTGAGAAAAATAACTTGAGGTATAACCTGTTGTTAGTTGGGTCCTTTTAGAAAGCTTTTTGACAAGATGTCTGTTCAGGTCAGTATATTATATGAAATAAAAACTAACTTTTCTTGAAATTTTTCACTTATTATAATTTGTTATGCTGCTAAGAAGACACAAATAAAATTGGGAATTTTATGCACAGATTGGTATATGCTTTACTCTGCTGCTGCTGCTAAGTCACTTCAGTCGTGTCCGACTCTGTATGACCCCATAGACAGCAGCCCACCAGGCTCCCCTGTCCCTGGGATTCTCCAAGCAAGAGCACTGGAGTAGGTTGCCATTTCCTTCTCCAATGCATGAAAGTGAAGTCGCTCAGTCGTGTCCGAATCTTAGTGACCCCATGGACTGCAACCTACCAGACTCCTCTGTCCATGGGATTTTGCAGGCAAGAGTACTGGAGTGGGATGCCATTGCCTTCTCCTATGCTTTACTCTAGGGAGTGGTTATTTTTCTGCCTTAATATTCTGCCTGTATGCAAATGTGACTCAGAGTTCCTGTGGGATGAAATCTAGTTTTATGCAGGTTAAATGCGATCTGTAACATTTACTTGTTTGTTTTTGTTATAAACGAAGTAAAATGAGTGGACTGTGTGGTATGTAAATTATATCTCAAAGCTGTTTACCAAATCAAAATTACAACATGGTTATATAACAGTAAATGATAATAGTGATAGTGGTGGTGATGTTGATAGATGTGGAGAAGTTGCTTACCTAAAGATATAACTTCTATCATATTGTTTCTATGGTATGCAAATGATTTTATGGGTACAGTGAAATATATCTTTACTAGAGGTTTTTTTTTTTTTTTTTTTTTTTTTTAACTAGAGGTTTTTATAACCTGTGTCAGACTGAATTTATGTGATACAGTTTTTAAGAGGTAGTGATATAGTTAGTTCTAGAACTTGGACTACACCAACAGGCAGATCTGGGTTTAAGTCAGAGAACCTTTAAATAAGTCATTTAATCTCCCTGACCCTTAGTTTCATCATTTGTTAAGTAAGACTAAAAATGCACGTACCTTAGAAGGTTTTTGAAACTGCTGTTTCGTGTACACACTCATGCTCACTCAGTCTCTCTCTCCCTGTCTCTCTCTCCATGTATGAATGAAATACTTAAGATAATACTTAACAAATGGGGAGGGGGATGTCAAATTATTATCCCTTAGTATAGCATAAAAATAATGGAAATGGTGACCACTTGTTTGCTTTTCTGTGCTGAAAACATTTTTAAATAAAATAATTGTAACATTTCCTAAGGAAGTTTGTTAAGAGGACTGCTTTTGGACATGATAACAATTTGGGTTTTTCTCTTTCTTTTTTTTCCCCAGCCTTTTGAGAAAATTACAAAAACATTACAGAAATGAGCCATATAATTTACATAATTATATGAATGTTTGTATCTTTACGTACATTTTTGTGATTTATTGAATATTTATAATTGACCCAATTAAAAGCTTTAAAAAACTTTTTATGTCCTAGTTTGATTCAGTGTGTTTTAGATTTCTCTTGTATAGTTGAAAATCTTTAAAGTTTATCAAAGATTTGTTATAGGATATTTTTCTCCTTTCTGCAACCTTCTGAAGAAGAGATACGTACTTATTTGATGGGTATCGGCATTTTGTTTTTATTTTTTACTCAGAAAATAAGTCTTGGTGTTGACTTTTAGATTAAATCTAAAGGATTTACTTTTCAAATTGTGTTTTTAGGGCAAATGGTATCATCGGAGGCAAGCTGTAAAAGAACTGCATAGTACATTGATACGTCTTTTAAATGAATTGCTGCCATGGGAACCAAAGTTAATGAAAGCTTTTCAAAGAAACAGGTAAATCAAGCTTTATTATCTGTTCCACTTAGTTTAACACTCTTACTTTATGATTATGGAAGATGTCCTGGAATTACTACTGTCCTGTTGATTTGTAGTTGAGATATTTTTGATCCTGTGTGCAAGGCACTTCCTAACTCCTGACAAGGTAATGTTAATTAAACAAAACCCCTACTGTGTGGTTTATATTTTTTTTCCCCTAGTTTATTTCATTGTGGTAAAATGCACAAATAAAATTCACCATCTTAACTAGTTTTAAGTGTATGGTTCAGTGGTATATTTAATACCACTTTTTTTTTTAACATTCATAATGTTGTGTTTCTCTCAGCCCATCCATCTCCAGAACTCTTCATCTTGTGAAACGGAAACTCTGTACCTTCCTTCCCCCACCCCCTAGCAACCACCATTGTACTTTTCTGTGTCTACGATTTTGACTACTCTAAGTTCAGTTCAGTTCAGTCACTCAGTCGTGTCTGACTCTTTGCAACCCTATGAATTGCAGCACACCAGGCCTCCCTGTCCGTCACCAACTCCAAGAGTACACTCAAACTCACGTCCATCAAGTCACTGATACCATCCAGCCATCTCATCCTCTGTCGTCCCCTTCTCCTCCTGCCCCCAGTCCCTTCCAGCATCAGAGTCTTTTCCAATGAGTCAACTCTTCACAAGAGGTGGCCAAAGTACTGGAGTTTAAGCTTTAGCATCAGTCCTTCCAAAGAACACCCAGGACTGGTCTCCTTTAGTATAGACTGGTTGGATCTCCTTGCAGTCCAAGGGACTCTCAAGAGTCTTCTCCAACACCACAGTTCAAAAGCATCAATTCTTCGGCGCTCAGCTTTCTTCACAGTCCAACTCTCCATCCATTCATGACTACTGGAAAAACCATAGCCTTGACTAGACGGACCTTTGTTGGCAAAGTAATGTCTCTGCTTTTGAATATACTATCTAGGTTGGTCATAACTTTCCTTCCAAGGAGTAAGCGTTTTTTAATTTCATGGCTGCAGTCACCATCTGCAGTGATTTTGGAGCCCCCAAAAATAAAGTCAGCCACTGATTCCACTGTTTCCCCTTCTATTTTCCATGAAGTGATGGGACCAGATGCCATGATCTTCGTTTTCTGAATGTTGAGCTTTAAGCCAACTTTTTCACTCTCCTCTTTCACTTTCTCATCAGGAGGCTTTTTAGTTCCTCTTTACTTTCTGCCATAAGGGTGGTGTCACCTGCAGGTATGACCCAAATCAAATCCCTTATGATTATACAGTGGAAGTCAGAAATAGATTTAAGGGACTAGAGCTGATAGAGAGAGTGCCTGATGAACTGTGGAGTGAGGTTCGTGACACTGTATAGGAGATAGGGATCAAGACCATCCCCATGGAAAAGAAATGCAAAAAAGCAAAATAGCTGTCTGGGGAGGCCTTACAAATAGCTGTGGAAAGAAGAGAAGTGAAAAGCAAAGGAGAAAAGAAAAGATAAAAGCATCTGAGTGCAGAGTTCCGAAGAATAGCAAGGAGAGATAAGAAAGCCTTCCTCAGTGATCAATGCAAATAAATAGAGTAAAAAAATAGAAAGGGAAAGAATGCAAAGAAATAAAGGAAAACAACAGAATGGGAAAGATTCTTCAAGAAAATTAGAGATAGCAAGGGAACATTTCATGCAAAGATGGGCTCGATAAAGGACAGAGATGGTATGGACCTAACAGAAGCAGAAGATATTAAGAAGAGGTGGCAAGAATACACAGAAGAACTGTACAAAAAAGATCTTCATGACCAAGATAATCACGATGGTATGACCACTCACCTAGAGCCAGACATCCTGGAATGTGCAGTCAAGTGGGCCTTTGAAAGCATCATTCTTAAGTACATCATATAATATAAAATATTTGTCTTTTCGTGACTGTCTCTATTTCACTTAGCATAATGTTTTCAAGGTTCATCTATGTTGTAGAGTTTACTTCCTTTTAAAGACTGAATTAAAAAAAAAAAAATTAATTGAAAAGACCCTGATGCTGCGAAAGATTGAAGGTGGGAGGAGAAGGGGACAAAAGAGGATGAGATTGTTGGATGGCATCACTGACTCAATGGACATGAGTTTTAGTAAACTCCAGGAATTGGTAATGGACAGGGATGCCTGGCAAGCTGCAGTCCATGGGGTCGTAAAGAGTCAGACACAACTGGACAACTGAACTGAATATTGCATTTTATGCATATACCACATTTTACTTATTCATTCATCTGTAATGGGCATTTGGGAGGCTTTTCATGTTTTAGTTATTATGAATAATGGTGCTGTGAACATGGGTGTACAAATATCTAAGACCTGTCTCTTATACACATCTAGATGTGTATAAGAGACAGCTCATCCTCTGTCGTCCCCTTCTCCTCCTGTCCCCAGTCCCTTCCAGCATCAGAGTCTTTTCCAATGAGTCAACTCTTCACAAGAGGTGGCCAAAGTACTGGAGTTTAAGCTTTAGCATCAGTCCTTCCAAAGAACACCCAGGACTGGTCTCCTTTAGTATAGACTGGTTGGATCTCCTTGCAGTCCAAGGGACTCTCAAGAGTCTTCTCCAACACCACAGTTCAAAAGCATCAATTCTTCGGCGCTCAGCTTTCTTCACAGTCCAACTCTCCATCCATTCATGACTACTGGAAAAACCATAGCCTTGACTAGACGGACCTTTGTTGGCAAAGTAATGTCTCTGCTTTTGAATATACTATCTAGGTTGGTCATAACTTTCCTTCCAAGGAGTAAGCGTTTTTTAATTTCATGGCTGCAGTCACCATCTGCAGTGATTTTGGAGCCCCCAAAAATAAAGTCAGCCACTGATTCCACTGTTTCCCCTTCTATTTTCCATGAAGTGATGGGACCAGATGCCATGATCTTCGTTTTCTGAATGTTGAGCTTTAAGCCAACTTTTTCACTCTCCTCTTTCACTTTCTCATCAGGAGGCTTTTTAGTTCCTCTTTACTTTCTGCCATAAGGGTGGTGTCACCTGCAGGTATGACCCAAATCAAATCCCTTATGATTATACAGTGGAAGTCAGAAATAGATTTAAGGGACTAGAGCTGATAGAGAGAGTGCCTGATGAACTGTGGAGTGAGGTTCGTGACACTGTATAGGAGATAGGGATCAAGACCATCCCCATGGAAAAGAAATGCAAAAAAGCAAAATAGCTGTCTGGGGAGGCCTTACAAATAGCTGTGGAAAGAAGAGAAGTGAAAAGCAAAGGAGAAAAGAAAAGATAAAAGCATCTGAGTGCAGAGTTCCGAAGAATAGCAAGGAGAGATAAGAAAGCCTTCCTCAGTGATCAATGCAAATAAATAGAGTAAAAAAATAGAAAGGGAAAGAATGCAAAGAAATAAAGGAAAACAACAGAATGGGAAAGATTCTTCAAGAAAATTAGAGATAGCAAGGGAACATTTCATGCAAAGATGGGCTCGATAAAGGACAGAGATGGTATGGACCTAACAGAAGCAGAAGATATTAAGAAGAGGTGGCAAGAATACACAGAAGAACTGTACAAAAAAGATCTTCATGACCAAGATAATCACGATGGTATGACCACTCACCTAGAGCCAGACATCCTGGAATGTGCAGTCAAGTGGGCCTTTGAAAGCATCATTCTTAAGTACATCATATAATATAAAATATTTGTCTTTTCGTGACTGTCTCTATTTCACTTAGCATAATGTTTTCAAGGTTCATCTATGTTGTAGAGTTTACTTCCTTTTAAAGACTGAATTAAAAAAAAAAAAATTAATTGAAAAGACCCTGATGCTGCGAAAGATTGAAGGTGGGAGGAGAAGGGGACAAAAGAGGATGAGATTGTTGGATGGCATCACTGACTCAATGGACATGAGTTTTAGTAAACTCCAGGAATTGGTAATGGACAGGGATGCCTGGCAAGCTGCAGTCCATGGGGTCGTAAAGAGTCAGACACAACTGGACAACTGAACTGAATATTGCATTTTATGCATATACCACATTTTACTTATTCATTCATCTGTAATGGGCATTTGGGAGGCTTTTCATGTTTTAGTTATTATGAATAATGGTGCTGTGAACATGGGTGTACAAATATCTAAGACCATGCTTTCAAATGTTGGGGATATATACCTAGCAGTGGACTATGGTAATTCTACTTTTAATTTTTTTCTAAATGAAACAAAGATGAATATTTTTAATGATAGAAGGTGCATTTCACAAAGAAGATAGACATCATAAACCTGATTTTTTAAGGAACTATCATATTGTTTTCTGTAGTGTCTGTACAAGTCTACATTCCCATCATAAGTATACAAGAGCTGGTTTCTCCATATCCTCACCAGCATTTGTTATTTTCTGTTTTTTTAATAGCCATCCTAATGAGTATAATGTGGTATATCACTGTAGTTTGGATTTCCACTTCCCTAATAATGAATGAAATTGAGTACATTTTTTAAGTGCTTATTGGCAATTTATGTGTCTTTGGAGAAATGTCTAGAGATTTTGTTGTTGTTGATTGAATCTCCTTACTAGTTACGTCTATTCAGACAAACTCAAATGTCAGATACGATAAGTGCTGTGAAGAAAAATGAAGCTGGTTAAAGGGAATAAGATATATTTATTTTGCATATAAATTACAATATGTAAAATAGATAGGCAGTGGAAAGTTGCTGCATGATGCAGGGAACTCAAGTCAGGTGCTCTGACAACTAGGGGGTGGGATGAGGTGGGTGGGAGGTTCACGAGGAAAGGAACTTATGTACACCTATGGGTGATTCATGTTAATGTAAGGCGGAAGCCAACACAATATTGTAAAGCAATTATCCTATAATTAAAATGTATTACATGTGTTTTATTCAAGTATAGTTGATTTACAGTGTTGTGTTGATTTCTGCTATACAGCAAAGTGACTCATCTATATACTGTATTCTTTTTCATCTTTTTCATAATGGTTTATCACAGGATATCGAATATAGTTCAGTGTGCTATACAGAAAAAAAAAAAAAGGAAGTGCTTGTTTTGGACTTCCCTGGTGGTCCAGTGGTTAAAAATCCGTCTGCCACTGCAGGGGACACAGGTTTGATCCCTGGTCCAGGAAGATTTCACTTGCTTTGGAGCAGTAAAGCCCGTGGGCCACAACTATTGACGCCACCACACTCTAGGCCCCATTGTTGCAAGTACTGAAGCCTGCACACCCTAGAGCCCATGCTTCTCAACAAGAGAAGCCACTACAGTGAGAAGCCTGTGCATCACAAGTAGAGAGAAGCCCCCACTCACAACTAGAGAAAGCCCAAGCGTGGCAACAAAGTCCCAACACAGCCAAAAATAAATAAATACTTTTTAAAAACGAAAGAAATACTTGGTTTAGATGGGATAATGATTGCTTTTTTACAGGATGTTGGGTAAAGTTTCCTTGATGAGTTGGTGTTTGAAAAGAGACCTGAGGGAAATAGGGAAGAGAACCATGTGGATATCTAAGATGCAGAAGCTCTGAGGTTGAAAGCATGTTTGACATTTATAGGAAATGCAAAGGGGTGAGAATAAGGAGAGCTGAGTGAATGAGGAGGAAAGTGGTAAGAGTCGAGAGTCAGAGAAATACAGAAAAAGGTAGCCAGATCATGTCTTTTCCAGAGAAATACAGAGAAAGGTAGCCAGATCATGTCTTTTTCTGAATAGACGTAACTATAAAGAGATTCAATCAACAACAACAACAAAATCTCTAGACATTTCTCCAAAGACACATAAATTGCCAATAAGCACTTTAAAAATGTACTCATTTTCATTCATTATTAGGGAAGTGGAAATCCAAACTACAGTGATATACCACATTACACTCATTAGAATGGCTATTAAAAAAAAAAAAAACAGAAAATAATGTCTTTTCAGCAGAAGCAGGGCTTCAGAGGATGAGATGGTTAAATAGCATCACCAACTCGTAGACATTAATTAGAGCAAACTCTTGGAGATAGTGGAGGACAGAGGAGCCTGGCATGCTACAGTCCGTAGGTAGCAAAGAGTAGGAAATAACTTAATGACTGAACAGCAACACAGCCAGACCATATAGGAATTTAAGGAGTTTGGCTTTTACTCTGAGACAAGAACCCTTTGAATGGTTTTAAACAGAGGAATTACATGGTCTGACTTTTTTTAAAGTACTCCCTTCTGCCTGCTTGGTTGAGATTAGAGTGGGACAAAGATACAGGCAGGAAATCAGTTACACTTAGCAATAGTCTAGGTGAAAAATGATAGTGGCTTGGACGACAATAGTAGCAATGCAGACAGCAAAGAGTGGTTGAATTCTGGATATATCTTAAAAGTAGGATTGGTAGAATTTCTTTAATACTTGCATATAGAGTGTCAGGAAAAAATGAGAAAAAGGTGGTGCCAATATTTTTATCTGAACAGCTAGAATAATGAAGTTGCCATTTGTTGAGATAGAGGAAACAAAGAATTTTGGGGAGGGGATGGATTGAGGAGTTAGGATTTCAACATGTTAAGTTTGATATCCCTTTCAGCCATCTAATTGGAGATACTGAATAGGCAGTTTACTATATGAGTTGCAATTCAAGGGAGTAAACCAGACTAAAGGTATAAATATGGGGCTTGTCAGGATATAGATTATACTTACACTATGAGATAATAGAAATCACCTAGTGTATGAGCACAGTTAAGAGAGACTGAACCCTGGGACATTCCAGCATTTAGGTGTGGTGGAGACGGTAGAACTCAGCAGAAGAGACTGAGGAGGAGTATTCAGCAGGATAGGAGCATAGCCAAGAGAAATAGTGATGTCTTAGAAACAGGTTAAAAAAAAAAAAAAAAGGTTTCAAAAAGGAAACTGCTCATGATGAACTGAGGAAAATGAGGGTAAAAGTCTTTTGAAGAGAATGAGGGGTGAGGAATTGGAGTTTTTCTATAAAAATAGGGCAGAGAAATAGGGCAGTACCTGGAAGGACAAGTTTGAGTCAAGAGAGTGCTTAAGTTTTGTTTTTGTCCTTGTTTGTTTTTCTTCCTGGGAGAAATAACATGTTTGTATACTGGCGGAAATGATCAAATAGAGAGGCAGAAATGGATCAGACAGTGGAAGGTACTTTGGAGATTCTTGACTAGTTGAGGGAGGATGCATAATTTGGAGGGGTTAGCTTAGAGAATATGAGGGAGTTAGATGGAGAATATGAGTACAGATGAAGGTCTTGAGTTGCAGACAAGGTGTGAGCATATGAAAGTTCTTGTCTGATGATTGCTTCTTCCATTTTCTGTGAAATAAAAAGCAAAGTCTTTAGCCAAGGTGAAAAGACGACTGAAAAGGGAGAAACTTTATACTACCCCCCTTTAGATAGTTTTAAAAGGAAATTAAATTTAGTTATCCTTTGATAATCCAGTCTGTTATCTTATAGCTCTCATCTGCTCTGTAAAACCCTTAAGCAATCATTGAAACGTAAATAAATTGAAAGTAATTATTAACTAACATTTGTTAAATATTTATGTGCTACACATAACTATGAGATAAGTATCTTTGTATCTTTGTACACATAAGTAAACTGATGCTTAGAAAGTTTAAGGAACTTAAACTTGTCTGAAGTCTTAACAACTGTTACGTGACAGAGGTGAGATTTAAACTCTGGCATGCACAGATAGGGATTTGTAGCAAAAGTAAATTAGAGAATGTATGTTCAGATTTTTTTAAACAAACAAAGATTAAGGTAGAACAGAGAAACTCAATTGAAAGCAAATGAAGAGTAAAGGATTTCTAAAATACCATGCAATCACTTGGAAATGTGTCTATCTCTTGCAGTCTCATAGCAACATAAGTACTATGTTTTTATGTGAAAAGGATCACTTTCCAGCTTTGTGAAAAATCACTTTCCAGCTTTGTTTCCCTATACTTAATTTTTTAAAAAATTCTAATGAGACCCAAGGTTTAGATAGGATTGCTTTCAGTATTAAACGAAGGATTATTTTTGTTTATTACTCTTTGTAGGAGTCAAAAATAATAAATATTGTTTCTTAGAATTTTTTGATTAACGCTTTTAAGTGACCTTTTAATAGTATTATAATCACTTTTAAGACTATCTCAAGTCTATTTCTGTCAGTGCAGCTAGAAAAAAAAAGTTAATCTTTTTCACATTTAATAGGTCTCCCAGTAGGCTTTAAAATGATAGTGGGTGGTATGTGCAAATACTTTACAGATACAGTCTTTAAGCTTCCTATGCCTACACCCTGTATTGTGTCTTCTTGAACAATCATCATTGGCATCTTACACACACTTGATTAAAATATAGGTTTAGTGACTTAATTGAAAATACTGAAATAAATAGTTTGAAATGTTGAGTTACTTTAGCTTCCAAGAGATTAACACATATGTATTTTTATGCTGAATATTTTATTTCAGGAGTCGCCTAAAGAAAGACTATGATGAATTTAGAAGACAGCCTGATCATGATAAATTTGCTAGAGAACTGTGGACTAGTGAAGAAGGTGAAGGAGATCCTGGAAGAGAAACCCCTAAAGTAGAAATCAGTAGCAAGTCTATAGACACCACAGAACCTCTTGATATCCTGGAGAAGGATCATTTTGATTCAGGTGGGCATTCAGACTTTCTTTAAATCAGCACTACAAGCACAAAGAGAAATTTTAGTATCTTTTGTGGAGATAGAAGATAATCTGGTTAATGAAGTTTATTGATTGGGGAAATTTATTATGTTTGAAGGTGTGTTAATGTCTTATTAAAGGTTCTTTGGAGTCGTCATTACTGTTCTAGGAGTTTCTGGAACCAGTACCTGACTCCAAACTATAGGCATGTTATTGCTCAGTACAGACCACACATTGTTCAAAATAGGTGTATCCTCTTCTTTTTATTGTTATTATTTTTGAAACAGTATATCTGATGTTTGCTTAAATGGAACTTGGCAAGTCCCTAATAATTGTGAAGCATTTTTTGTTTTTGTTTCTTATGTTGATGACCTAATGTGACTAGAGTGGACACCTCATTCTTATAAGGAGGCTGGATAAGATTATCTTTAATTCCTTTCAATTTGTCAGATTATATTATTCTATAAATCCAGTTAAACAACTTTCCTTAGTTATCTGGTAGTTATGAAACTATGTGCTTAGAAATGTATTAACCTATTACATTTCATGTCTTTGATGAATTGAAAAGGTGTAACTTCTCATCAGCCCAGTTTGACCAGATATGAACATATATTTTTTACTGTAGGAATAATTGAACAGCAGAAAAAATTGAATGTTTTTTATTCTTTACAGTCTCTCTCAAAAAAAAAATAGGGAGAAGCATCTCTCTTTGATATGAATATTTCTCTGTCTAGAAGGAGAAAAGCAGACTAGTAGAGTACTAGTCTGCTCTAAATTCTGAGCCCTAATTGCTGACTTGAGTATCTCAGGTTGTAAAGTTTCCTTTTACACTTGTATTGGCAGCAGAATCTGACCAAAAATAATTTTCTCATTAATAAAATGTTGTTCTTGGGAATGGTTACAATATCAGGATAACCATGTGAATGGTCTCCTTACCTTAATTTCCATCAGTGGTACTGAGACTTTTGAATCACACTACAGTTTTTTTAATAAATTGCTGGATCAAAGATTGACTTTCTTTTTTTATAATTGATCTTATCATTGCTATTCAGTTGTTGTTTTATATAAACAGAATGCTTGCTTTTATCATTTTCAGATGATATGAAATTGTCAGAAATAGATTTTCCTATGGCCAGAAGTAAGTTGTTGAAAAAGGAATTGCCTTCTAAAGATGTACTGAAGACACTGCCTAAAACACTTAAACGACAGTCCAAGCAAATTAGTTACCTGGATGATAGCACAAAAGAGCTTTCCCCAAGGAAGAAAGCAAAGTTAAGCACAAATGAGACATTGGCTGAGAATGCAGAAGGTGATGTGCAGATGGACTGTTTGAATGAATCAAAGCATACAGAGCCACTGTGTCCAGAGTCGTTTGCCTCATTGGATTCAACACCAGTGTCTACTCTCCAGAAAGGGACCAAACCTATTCAGGCCTTGCTTGCAAAGAATATTGGGAACAAAGTGACCTTAACAAATCAACTGCCCCCTTCCACAGGTAGAAGTGCCCCTGCTGTGGAAAAGCCAGTGATATCTCCTCCAGAAGCAAGCCCCATAAAGCCAGCATTGACCTGCCACGCCAGTACAAAAGGTCCTTTACAGATGGTATACAGAATGCCCTGTGGTCAGTGGTTGCCCATAGATCTTCATAACAGCTCTGTAAAGATTCAGATGCAACCTATGCTAGATCCTAAATCAGGAGAAAAAATTATGCAACAGGTTCTCATTCTGCCTAAGAATTTTGTGATTCAGCACAAGGAAGGGAAAGCAGTTGCAAAAGAAATACCACCACTTCAACAAAAAGGTACAGAACAACATGGTTCACCTTTCCCACAGACGGCAAATGTAAACTCTTCTTTACCATCAGTTCTTGTCAACCCAACAGGAACTGTTTCTACCCAACTACCTAATACAGCTTTCAACAAGACAGTTACCCCTTCATCAAATGTGAGTAGTCCTAGACCACAGTCTTTGACACCTGTAACCTCCGTAAGTAATTTGTTAGCACCACCAGTTAAGACTAGCCAGAGTGAGGCAGGAAAAGTCAAGAACACAGTTTCAGCTGCTGCATTCCCGCAGCCCATTGCTTCACCCACCATTTCCTCAACAGTTCAGCCTCAGTTATCAGCAGCAACACTAAATGGATCTACAAATTCCGGTAGTTCCCTCAACTGTTTTGCACAACAAACTGCTGATTCTTCTGAAGCAAAGCAAGAACTGAAAACTGTGTGTATAAGAGATTCACAGTCAATTCTTGTTAGGACACGAGGTGGAAACACTGGAGTTGTAAAAGTACAGACCAATCCAGATCAGAATTCACCCAACAGTTTATCTTCAAGTTCAGTTTTTACTATTGCTCCTCAGCTTCAGGCATTTCTGGTACCAAAATCAACAGCTTCATCATCATCTGCTTTTTCGTCAGTAGCTGGAACAACTGCTACATCTAGTCTCCCATCTTTTGGCCAAGCACCTACTTCTGTTTCCATTCCAGCTGGCTTTAATCCATCCACAGGGAAAAATCTTAAATTTACATTAAGCCAACCTTCCTGCAGTGGTAATTTGGGCCATGTGATAGATAAAACTTCACCCATGCCCTCCTCTCCCTTAAAGTCCTCTGTTTCTTCTAGCCCTCTATTATCATCAACAGCAAATAGTTCGGTAAGTGTAATTAATGTATCAACAGGAAATTTTGGACAAACCAGTTCAAATGTTATTCGTACACCAGCTAAACATCAACAAGTAGATTATGTCACAAAAAGTTACCCTGTTACAAGATCAGAAGCAACAGCAGCAGCAAATGGAGATATTATCAGTGGGACTCCAGTGCAGAAACTTATGCTGGTGTCAGCTCCATCTGTTCTTTCTTCTGGCAGTGGAACTTCGATTAATGTGGCACCAGCACCAACATCTCCAGGTGTTTCTGCCCAGAAATTAGTTTTTATAAATGCTGCAATTCCCAGTGGCACTTCAACCCCAACTATTGTAGCAGAACCATTAAAACAAGCTCTTCCTTCTCCATTGAGTAAAACATATGTTAAGTCTCCAGAACAGCCCCAGATAGTACTAATTCCATCTACAGTGGGAACACCAATAAAAATAAATTCATCACCAACTGTGTCTCAGATAAAAGATGTGAAAATTGGGCTAAACATAGGCCAAGCAATTGTTAATACTTCAGGCAGTGTGCCAGCTCTACCATCAATTAACATACTGCAAAATGTAACCTCAAGAGGAGAAGAAAAAAGTAGCAAGGGCTATGTTTTACCATTGTCAACAAGTGGCAGTTCAATTCCAGTAAGCTCAAATTTTATGAGTCAAAATATTACTCCTGTTAATGAATCAGTGGTTTCTGCTTCAAGAACAGTAAACATGTTTTCAGGAACAGGAGCAAATGTATCTTTGGGTTCTGTTTCAGTGACCTCAACCTCTGCCTCAGTTGGGACACGACCTCCTGTTTTAGTCAGTGGAAATAATACCTCTTCAAGAATTATGCCTAGTTTGTCAAACAGACTTTGCACGTCAAATCTCGGAAACACTGTGGCAATATCAACTGTGAAAACAGGACATCTTGCATCATCTGTTCTGATTTCAACTACACAACCAACAGTGTCTCCGAAATGTCTAACATCAGCTTTGCAAATCCCTGTTACTGTTGCCTTGCCTACACCTGTGACTGTGTCCCCTAAAATAATCAACACAGTTGCACAAGCAGCAACAGTACCAGGAGCCACACGTCCTGTATCTCTTTCTAAAAGACAATCTCGGACTTCGGTCCAGATTCAGTCACCAGGGGTTTCAACTACAGTGCCAACAAATATAAACACAAATAAACCTCAAACTGAATTGCCATCCCTTTCACCAAATCCAGGTAAAATAATTAACATTTCCAATTTTGCTTCTCTGCCAAACCAGCAAATGTCCCCTGCTCTCTTAAAATCAACCCCTAG
This sequence comes from Oreotragus oreotragus, assembly GCA_006410675.1. Classification (NCBI taxonomy): domain Eukaryota; kingdom Metazoa; phylum Chordata; class Mammalia; order Artiodactyla; family Bovidae; genus Oreotragus; species Oreotragus oreotragus. The sequence goes on from SJYX01017891.1 coordinate 252,957, forward strand.
TTACAGTTCTACTCCAGGTGTCACTGCCATTCACACTGCTACAGCACCATCAAATGTAACTAGTGTAATAGGGAGTCAGTTCAGTGAACCTTGTATTCAGCAAAAAATAGTCATCAATACCAGTACACCTTTGGCACCTGGTACTCAGATCATGATTAATGGAGCCCGGTTTATTGTTCCTCCACAAGGTCTTGGAGCTGGCAGCCATGTTCTTCTTATATCTAATCCAAAATATGGATCTCCGTTAGTTCTTAATAGTGGCCAAGGCGCCCAGCCTACACCGGTAGATAACCTGGCCCAGAAGATCACACTAGCATCAAATAGTTCTTTAAGTGGGCAACCTGTAAAACATTGTCTAAAAAGCTCGACAAAAATTGTAAACTCTCTTGGGAATGCAGGTTCTCTATCCACAGTACCTGCAGCACCACAGATCATAAACCCAACTGCTAAAGTTTCTGTTCCACCTCCTGTACCAACAGTGTCACTGACTTCAGTAATTAAGTCTCCTCCAGCAACTCTTTTGGCTAAGACATCTTTGGTTTCTGCTATTTGTTCTAGTAATCCTCCACTGCCAAGTAACACTTCAGTATTTCATTTGGACACATCAGTCAAAAAACTATTGGTCAGCCCAGAAGGAGCCATTTTGAATACCATAAATACTCCAGCATCAAAGGTTTCTTCAGTCTCTCCATCAGAGAGAGTCTAACATAGACGGTCAGCTTTAGGACGGAGACAGAAGGGACGAAAAGTCAGTAGACCGAATCTCTTCGGACTGTGTCGACGTAGAACTTAAATCTGATTTGCTCGGTCAAAAATTTATTACCCCGTAACAAAACTGAGGGTATTTTTAAAATTGACAAATAATATGACAACTTTTGTATGATATGTATCAAACACACACACAATTACATAGAAAAGTAATCGAACGTTGTTCCGAAACTAAAAGAACCCCTCCTTTTTTAGAAAGTAAAGTGAGTAACCATACTCATACAAAAGTTTCCAATAAACAAATTTTATCTGTCCTAAATGGACAGACATACTGTAACTTGTCAGTTCAAACTGATCAAACCTTATTCGATCCCAAAACGTGTGAACGTAGTTGTACAAAGAAGAACTTAAACCTGACAACGTCGCACATAGAGACTATGTTATAAGACACAGAAATCACCTTATTATAAAAACAAAGACATTTTTTTATCTATATATATATAAATACGTAACACTTTTACGTCAGGTAACACATTTTAACATGTATAGGGATTTAGGAATTGTTGGACATGATTTGATATACATGTTTCTTGATACGACAGAATAAATACAAAACAAATGTATTACATATCAAAAAATTCATAAAATCATTAAAACCTGGTCACTTGACAATCGTAGTTACGTCTTCTTAGACGTACATTATTTGACTCAACGACATAAAGGAACAAACTTATGGTAAAAACTTCACGCAAGAACAAAACAACTTTCTATTACACTATATTTTACTCCTGTCTAGAAATGTTTTTCCTTAAAATTCGATCCTTTAAACTTAGTGATTGTCGTAAAAATGTTCCGAAATGTCAAATGTTTGAAACAAAGGTGTATAGAGTAAACTGAAAGTGTCATTAGAATTTTCAAATTTACCACACAGGATCCAGTGAGTCGATCACCTACCATACACGACACGATTCAACGAAGTCAGTACAGGGTCGAGAAACGCTGGGGTACCTGAATTCTGGAGGTCCGAGGAGACAGGTACCTTAAAAGGTCCGTTTTTGTGACTCACCCAACAGTAAAGGAAGAAGTTCACCTACTATATAAGTCATAAATTTGGATTACGAAATTTAGGAAAAACGTGTTGAAATGTACTGAAGACGAAATTTTAAAGTGAGACCTAAAGTAACAAAATTGAAAAAAAAAAGGAATTAGGTAGTGGTTTAAGATGTAACTAGTTTCATTCATTAGAATTCGGTTTATACAAAAAAGTTGAAATATTAATTAAAATCTAAAGTCTTCTTCAACGTTACTATCATGTTCTTCAAAGTCCATGGGAAGTAGATTAAAGGGGGTCATGTAAATAAAAATGTAACTCCCCAACCAAGTATCACTAAAAGGTTTTACTATAAATTTTCGTAATTAAAAAAAATCAAACTTTACTGTTTACACTCGTGGAAAAATTTAATAAATACTTATGAGGGAGGAAAAAACGTATAAAAAGTCATGTCTCGTCAATGAATTTAAAGTATCATTTCGTCACAAATACCCAGTCGAATGAGAACCCCAAATTGCTTATGGTATTTCAGATTTGCCTCATCTTAAATAAAAGGTAGATTTTATACCTAATGTTTGTATCCATTATCTTATTTGGGATAATGACTGTATGCTCGTCCACATTCCATTTGTAGTGATATTATTAAACCTCATCACATGGAGTTGATAGTCCAAGGTTGAAGATAGTACGGAAGAGTAGGCATGAAGACCTTTTGAAACTACATTGAAATTTATTAGTTACCAAAGTGAAGAGGGCAGTGAGAATATTCCTGGAAAGTTGTTAAAGTCTCTCAAAAGCCTGTATTCATACTCTAAGGCAGTAACTTTGCTAATCATGTCTACATTGTACTCTAGTCACCTTCCCCATTTCCTTGTCAGTTTAGAAACTGGTTGTATTTCAGGGAGAAGTGGATGATACTTGAATACATTGCATTGATCTACCTACTCAACTTTTTAAATCTAAAACAGTTCGTCTTTTGTCTGAGAATCCTCTAGATCACTTCCAGAAACTACTTAAATTACTTATGACTCACTTTATTCCCAGTGAAGGCTCTCACTTATTAACCACTAATTCTTTTCTAACTCCTAAATCAAAATCTTAATATGACTATCAAAGCTCTGTGTGGTATGGTGAACCTTAAAGTGCCTCCTCCCTACTTAGGAATCTTCAGTCTGTGCCTGCTTCACTCTCCAGCTTGATTTTAATTGACCCTCCTCCTTGCTTTCTGTACTGTAGTTTTCTTTTAGTTCCTGTAAAGTTCAAGACTTCACTGTCTTCCCAGATGTTCTCTTTGACTTAATGTTTCATTATATATGCTTTCATTATGTATTACATAACTCTGTATCTCCTTATGCCAGCCAGCATCATGTTATTGCAGTCACTCAGATTGAGGTTATAGAGTGAGAAGTACTTCGAACTCCTTCAAAGCTGTAATAAGATTATTTGTATGCAATTACTTAACGCCTGTCTTCCTTAAAAAGAAAGAGACCTTGTCAGTCGTCTTCATCATTGTCACCCCAGCAATTGTCACACGGTAGGTATTCAATATGCATTTGTTGAACGAATGAGGAATCTAGTTAGCTTATTTAAGGTCTAGTTTACTTTTTAAAAAGTAATACCCCATTTTTACTAGAAATTTGACGAAATTAATGGATTTATATAATCAAAAAGTCCAATTCTTTTTCCTCTGCCTCCAGTTAAGTCATGTGGATTTCTGGAATCTTGGCCAAAGAGTACAATGTCAAATTTCCCAATTCTTTGTGTTCAGTGTTATAATTTAATATTCTTTAAAGGTCATCCATTAAAGTGTCCATGTAAAGGAAGAAAAATCTCCACAATGCTACCTGCAGGACTTCATGATCCTAGAAGAGTATGTTTCCACATTTAGTATAGAATTAATAAGCCATTTGGATGTCAGTATTCAGTATCATTTTAAATGCTAAGTTAAAACATGCTGAAATAACTCCTCTTTCTCATGTATTAGCTCTTTTCTCTCATTCCTTATGACTTTTCCTACCAAAAAATTTTCCTTTGTGATTTAGTATATATATAAAATACTAAGGGGCTGTTTAGATCTCTGTTTTCATTCCAGGGCTCTAATTTTATTGGTGTGTTTAATACATTGACATCAATAGTTTTATGATCAAAGCAGTGATGGCTATAACATACGCTAAGATAAATGAAAATGTTTACAATCTAGTTTGTCATTGACATAGAGTGAATTAAGATATCAGTTCAGTTCAGTCGCTCAGTCGTGTCCGGCTCTGCGACCCCGTAAATCACAGCACGCCAGGCCTTCCTGTTCATCACCATCTCTCGGAGTTGAATTAAGATATAGTTAATATTAAAAGCTTGAGAAGGTGGCAGGATCTGAAAGTGATCTAAAAAATAAGATGGGGAGTTTAGTTATTAAAAATTATACTGTACTATAATACAGAAATGATACACACCTTACCTTCATTCCAGAAGTTGTTTTACCATCACTTGAACCTGAAGCCTCATTGTTGCTATTAGGCTGTCATCTGCCCCAGATATTTTTCCTCATTTTGTCAAAAACCATTTATATATATCATGGTGCTTGATGCTTGGTGGTTTACTAACAAAGCTGAAGGGAATGGTATGGTTCAAGTTCTTATAATTTAACTTGGAGACAGACTCTGAAAATCTATAATTAAATCTATAGTTAAAAATAATATATGAAGTGCTAGAGAGCCGAAACTATATGTGTTTTTATGTATAATGTTTTGACGGGGACGGTGTTAAGTCTTCATTGAGGCATGCAGGCTCTTAATGGCAGCATGCAGGATCTCGTTCCCTGACCAGGGATTGAACCCAGGCCCCCTGCATTGGAACATGGAGTCTTAACTATTGGACCATTAGGGAAGTCCTTTTAATATCATTCTTAATATATATAGTTATCAACATAAATTGAAGGCATAATTTTCAATGTAAAATCAAATCTCGAGTTGTATAAACTCATTCTACACATTTATTGAGAACCATATAATACAAAAGAGGCTGTAGTAACAACATAGATAAGTTTCCATCCCTGTCCTACAAAAAGCAAAAGTATATAACAAAAGTAAATGTCAGAGCAATAAAGAGCTAAGTAGGGAGCTGCCAGAGGTTTTATACACAAGGTAGTTGTACTGAGATAAAAGAGTATGTTTAGAATTCAGCCTGCAGAGACTCAAGACACAAAATCACAAAGAAGTTAACAACACTACTGTATATTTGAAAGTGCCTAAGAGAGTAGATCTAAAAAGTTCTCACCACAAGAAGAAAAAATCATAACTGTGTAGTGAATGTTAACTTGATGTGGTTATATGTCAATTGTACCTCAATTTTTAAAAAGGAAAAGTGCAAGGAACATGGAACAGAACCTTTGGGTTTGAATAGAATAATATGAGTTAAGAAGATTAATGAAGAAGGATTAAAAATTAACTTGGGTGAAAGAGGGCTGAAAAATATGCTGAAAGTAATTAGGAAACTAAGGAAGCTTTGAAAGCAAAAGTAATGTGAGTGAAGATAATTACAATTCATGATTGCTGTGAGAATTAGGTGAGATAATGCCTGCCACATAGAAAATGTTAATAAATTTGGAAAACTCAGCAGTGGCCACAGGACTGGAAAAGTTGTTTTCATTCCAATCCCCAAGAAAGGCAATGTCAAAGAATGTTCAAACTACCACACAATTGCACTCATCACACGCCAGCAAAGTAATGCTAAAAATTCTCCAAGCCACGTTCCAATAGTATGTGAACATGAACTTCCAGATGTTCAGGCTGTTTGAGAAAAGGCAGAGGAACCAGAGATCAAATTGCCAACATCCGTTGGATCATCGAAAAAGCAAGAGTTCCAGAAAAACGTCTGCTTTATTGACTATGTGAAAGACTTTGTGGATCAAAAACAAACTGTGGAAACTTCTTAAAGAGAATTGGGGAATTCAAGATGGAAATTGGGTATTCCAGACCACCTTACCTGGAATTACCAGGTATTCCCAGGGGAACACCAGACTACCATACCCGCCTCCTGAGAAGTCTATGCAGGTCAAGAAGCAACAGTTAGAATTAGACAGGGAACAACAGACTGGTTCCAAATTGGAAAAGGAGTACGTCAAGGCTGTATATTGTCACCATGCTTATTTAACTTACATGCAGAGTACATCACTGTGAAATGCCGGACTGGATGAAGCACAAGCTGGAATCAAGATTGCAGGGAGAAATATCAATAACCTCAGATACACAGATAACACCACCCTTTTGGCAGAAAGCGAAGAAGTAAAGAGCCTCTTAATGAAAGTGAAAGAGGAGAATGAAAAACTTGGCTTGAAACTCAACATTCAAAAAAACTAAGATCATGGCATCTGGTCCCATCACTTCATGGCAAATAGAGGGGAAAACAATGACAGGCTTTATTTTCTTGGGCTCCAAAATCACTGCAGATGGTGACTGCAGCCATGAAATTAAAAGACACTTGCTCCTTGGAAGAAAAGCTATGACCAACCTAGTCAGCATATTAAAAGGCAGAGACGTTACTTTGCCGACAAAGATCCGTATAGTCAAAGCTATGGTTTTTCTAGTAGTCATGAGTGGATGTGAGAGTTAGAAAGCTGAGTGCTGAAGAATTCATGCTTTTGAAGTGTGTTGGAGAAGACTCTTGAGAGTCCTTTGGACTGCAAGAAGATCAAACCAGTCTGTCCTAAAGGAAATCAGTCCTAAATATTCATTGAAAGGACTGATGCTGAAGCTGAAACTCCAAACTTTCGCCACCTGATGCGAAGAACTGACTCATTGGAAAAGACCCTGCTGCTTGGAAAGGTTGAAGGCAGGAGGAGAAGGGGATGGCAGAGGAGGAGATGGTTGGATGGTATCATGGTCTAAGGACATAAGTTTGAGCAAGCTCAAGGAGTTGGTGATGGACAGAGAAGCCTGGCATGTTGCAGTTGCAGTCCATAGGGTTGCAAAGAGTCAGACACGGCTGAGCAACAGCTGAGAGAGAGGAAGACCGATTGACTACTAGGTGAGCTGAGCAGATGATGTGAGGACCTGATACCTCCCAGTAATGGTAGCAAAATGAACGTGAAGTCAGTCAGCCGTGTCCAACTCTGCGACCCTGTGGACTGTAGCCCATCAGGCTCCTCCGTCCATGGGATTCTCCAGGCAAGAATATTGGAGTGGGTTGCCATTTCCTTCTCCAGGGGATCTTCTGACCCAGGGATCAAACCCAGGTCTCCTGCATTGCGGGCAGACGTTTTAACCTGTTAAGGGTGAGAGCTTAACCCTCCATCTTCCTTGGGGACCTGATGATTCAGAATCTCCTGATACTCTTCTACCTCTCTCCAGGGATACATGTGGAACAATGTGGGCAACTTAGGAAAAGCTGGATTTAAACTGCTCCAGCCAATTGTCTGTTTTGATTATTTTATCTTCTTAGCTCAGTAACTGTCAGACAATTTTTTTTTTAACTTTTTATTTTGTATTGAGTTATAAATGTGGTAATAGTTTCAGGTGAACAGCAAAGCCATACAAAGCTATATGTATCCATTCTCCCCCAAGACCCCCTCCCATTCAGGCCCCACATAACATTGAACAGCGTTCCATTATATGTGGAATCTAAAATAATACAAATGAACTTACAAAATAGGAAGAGACTCACAGACTTAGAGAACGAACTTATGGTTGCTGGTGGGAGGGTTGGAGAGGGAAGGATAGTTAGGGAGTTTGGGATGGACTTGCACCTTCAGCTGCTAAACAACTTTTTTGAGCTTTTTTTCTCATGGGAGACAATCCAGCTGTGATAAACGGAAGTGCTTCTTTCCAGCTCTTTCTCAAGCCCATACTTTCTAGGGATCATCCTTCTGATGTATATGACTAATATTTTTGTGCACTTTGGGACATTTCTCAATTTATATGCAGTAAATTCTCTCCTTGATTATTTTCTGCAAATTTGCGTCACACATTCTTAATTCTTAACATAGTTCAGACCCTATTTGAAGTTTTAGCTGAAGTTTTTGGACCTCACTTTCAAACTGTTTTCAGACTGCAAAGACTTTGTCTACTTTGGAGAGCGTTCATTTGAACTGTAAGTGATTTGTTCATTTAATTTTCTTCACTTTTAAAATAGTCATCAGTTTTTCTCCTTCAAACCTTTTTAAGGAAACATTTGTCAGGGTCAGTGGATTCCTTCAAACTGACTTCTGATTGACAGTCCAGAGAGTTCTCAAGTTTCTGCCTTTCTCTTTATCTAATTTTAAGTTGCCATCAACCATGTAATCTCTAGAGAAATCAGGTAAACTTATTGTCTTTAGTGCAGTTTCAGAGATTTTAATGGGCCCTCTTTACCATGGAAAGCCTCTTTCCTTTGTGTTTTCAACTTGCCAAGCACTTTTTCCTGTTTTTTTATTTTCCACTCTTTTCCTCCATCTCACCCATAGCTTCTTGGGATAGCAGTTTTAGGCTTTCTTTAAAATCAATATTTTCAAACCATCCATGATTTCCCTTTGAAGTTGTTCTGTGTCCTTCTGAAATGCTTTTAATATACTCTGGGACAGTCACTTGAGATTAAGGGATTTTGAAGCAACTTTTAAGTGACGTGGGTCTCCTGCATTGCAGGCAGATTCTTTACCGTCTGAACTACCAGGGAAGCCCTTAAGTGACTGTCCTTAAAATCAAGCCATGGAATGAGAGTTTAGGGGGCTCACTTTTGTTCTTTTGGGAGAAGATCTAGAACGTTCTCAAATGACGAGTGGACCTGTCCAGATATTTATAAGTACTACCAAACTCTGTTTGTAATTTCAGAGAACTGGTCTCTACTGGAGGCGACTTGAGCACTTCATTGGTTTGTGTAATCAGTCTGGTCTTCTCACTGACTAACTTGAGCTAAAAATCTTTGGGCTAGCTTTTTTTTCATCTTTACAGTATCATAATCTCCTCAGGAAACCCATGGAGATTTGCACCTTATCTCAAATATGAGAAAACAGCTTCTGAGGGCTGGTGCGGGGTGAGTGGATGAGGGAAGACCAGAACTGTCTAACTTTGCTCTGCTCACTGCACAAATAGTGATATTATCTGTCCAGTGCATTTGGATAAGTGGAAAACACTGACTGCAGCCAGAGGAGATCCCCGATGAGCTCTGACTATCTAATCTTAACCCAATTCTGCAGGAAGCCTCTGCGATCAAAGCAGCTCCATACCATTATGTATGCTCTGCCCATGAGCTGGACAGGCATAATGGTAGGGCACACTGCAGTAGAGGACTTATGCCCACAGCCCAGGGTGAGGCTCATTCTCTTGAATTATAATTGTGTTCAACAGGGTGGAAGCCTAATCCTGGCTGCAAAGGTCACAGAGACCTCTCTCCCCTTGAGGCTTCTGGTTTGTGTTTCATCAGCTCACGTGGGCAGGGGCAGAGCCCTGAAGGTCCTCAGAAAGGTATTAAGTAACAGCCTTGGGTTTCAGTGTCAAATTTGCCAATGTGTTAACAGTTCATGGGAGAAGGCAATGGCAACCCACTCCAGGGCTCTTGCCTGGAAAATCCCATGGACGGAGGAGCCTGGAAGGCTACAGTCCATGGGGTAACAGTTCATGGATTTTCTTTGGGGCCAATTTACCCCCATTTAATCAAAGCATTCCTAGATGGGGGAAGCTTTCCTCCAGTAGTGACTCAGTGACCCAGGCTCCTCCCATGTGACTCTGCTATCTTCAACTCATGGCTCCCAGAGTTGTCAGCTTATCTCCAATCCAGAGATTCATTTTCAAAAGTGTAGCTGCCTCTGTGAAGGAAGCAGTTTCTTCTTTTGACTGGCACTTTCTATTCCTTTAAATGGAATCTCACTCTTCTAGCTTCTCTCTGGCAAACTCAGTGAAGCCTTGTCCATCTCCTGAAACACTACCTTGAAGAATGCTGTGAACAGAGCCTTTATCCATGAGGAAAAGAGAGAACAAAGCAAATGATGGTCTGGGGATCTTGAAGGCGTCCAGGGCTCAAGCCATAGGTTCTTTTTTATTATTGTTATTCTTTGCCAAATTGTGGTGCATGGTGTAGATAATAGTAGTGGCCAATGAGTGGCGATGAAGTCTCTGCAGAAGATAGAACATCTGTGGGAAGGTGAGGGCAGGGGTGACTTTGGCCCAGAGTAGGGAGTGAGCAGCCAAAGAAGCCTGAGGAAGTCATGTGCACAGTGGGTACAGGGATGGGGTTGGTGATCATGAGCCAAGGTTGTCAGAGCCCAGTTGTGATAAAGAGGACATTTGAACAGTAGGTTCCATAGGAGTCCTATGTCAGGGGGAGGCAGACAGTTAGAAGCTTGGGCACAGGGTTTGGACACCAGAGCAGGATAAGGAGGATTCCAGTTAGGGAGCTGGTTGGTGGTAGTCCACAGCAAGATGTCAGGATCTGAGCAGACGACGGCATCTTTTGAGGAGGCGTGGAATGGCATGGCAGATTGATGGTAAAATGCTTACATACTAAGGTGATTAATGCAATAAGTTGGTAATTTGAGATTAACAGAAGTCATTATCCAACTAGCAGGGGAAATGGCTTTGAAAATATGAAAAGTGTTTAGAATGAAAAAGGTTACAACTAAACCTTTGCAGCTGATTTAGAATTGGAGCTATCAGTGAGAACCCATGATTTTATATATATGTATAATATATGTAGTGTTGTAAACGTGCTCACTTCTTTAATTGATTTTTTTGTTGTAAGAGTTCTTTATATTAACCACGTACAAGTCCCTTATCAGTTATATCATTTGCAGATATTTTCTCCCAGTGCTGTGTCTTTTCTTTTTTGATTGTTTCCATCATTTGAAGCACGATGCTTTTCATTTTGATGAATTCCATTTACCAACATCACTTGTGGTTTCCATCATTTGAAGCACGATGCTTTTCGTTTTGATGAATTCCATTTACCAACATCACTTGTGGTTTTCTGTCATATCTAAGAAACCATTACCAAATCTAACTTTGCAAAAATTTATTCTTTTTCTCCTAAGAAAAATAAGAAGTCTTAACTAAAAAGTAGTCTTAACTCTTATACTTAGCTCTATGAATTTTTTTTTTTAGCTAATTTTTATAATGATGTGAGATAGGGCTCCAACTTTATTCTTTGTCAAAACAATTTTTTGACATTCCTGCTGCTGCTGCTGCTAAGTCACTTCAGTCGTGTGCGACTCTGTGTGACCCCATAGACGGCAGCCCACCAGGCTCCCCCATCCCTGGGATTCTCCAGGCAAGAACACTGGAGTGGGTTGCCATTTCCTTCTCCAATGCATGAAAGAGAAAAGTGAAAGTGAAGTCGCTCAGTCTGTCCGACTGTTAGCGATCCCATGGACTGCAGCCCACCAGGCTACTCCGTCCATTGGATTTTCCAGGCAAGAGTACTGGGGTGGGGTGCCATTGCCTTCCCCGTTTGACATTCCTACTGGGACTTTATTAATAGCAGAAAGAGTGTTTATAGCAGGGGTGGAAGTAAGTCTCAGACCCCTACCCCTACCATCAGTGACACACAATAATAAATAAGCAGTTGTGGCTGGGCACAGGGATACAGATTCTTCTGTAGAAGTGGAGGACTGACGCTCAGACAGATGAGGATAGGAGCGAGCCAAATCCTAATAAAGTTTTCTTTCTCAGAATATATTTGTTTGAAAAGGGGAGAGAGGGTTTATTTTAAGTGGTAAGACTGGACAGAATCAGGAAAGATGGGATGTCTTTTAGTACTTTGTGGAATGATGTTTTTTTTTCAATGTGTGTACTAAATATCTTTATTCAGTGTCTCCCCCGCCCCATGCAAGCTTGTCTTCAGTGAAAATGATGCAGTTTTGCCACACTGGCATTTCCACTGACACAAGATGATGGTAGGTGGTTTACTGACTCAGCATTAGACACATAGTCACAGAGTGAGAAAGTCGTCTCTTTCTCTTACAAGCCTTCTAATTATGTCAATTCTTGCTAATCTTCCTCTTTAATAACGAGGGCAGGTCTCTTGACCGGCCTGCTGTGATCATCAGTATCTTTCTAGGTTCCAATGAAAGTAATTTGCTTTCATTATCTTCTTTTTTATCTTTATTCCCTACTTACAAAAAGTGATACTGATTCTCCATTTAGAGTGGTGATATAAGTTAAGCCAAAAAACTTTAAATGAGCTTGATCAGAAGAAAAACATTAGACAAATAATAATATGTAGATGTCACGTAAATTGAAATGTTGCTATACAAATAAAGACACCATTCAGAATTTCTGATCCTTTATGATTTCTTCTGTATGTTCTTTTGAGAGGAATTTGGGAACCCAAACGATCTAAATTGCCTTTGAGACATTGAAGGCAAGGTATCAGCCAAACTAGCGTAGCTTTTACTTATTTAAGCCCTTACACCACCTTCTGATTTAACAGGAAATCCTTGTTATTAATTATGATAGCATTGAGCATTGAAGTGAAATGTAATTAGAACTGCATGAACTGTATTACTAAAAATACAGGATCTCTGCAGTGTGTTATTATTGCACCATGGAATTGTAGAACACAGAGACATGACTGATTCCTGATCAGATGAATCTGACTGTAATTTGTTAGGTCATTCAGCTCTTAGGTTTGGTCTTAAACCTGTAAAGGTATCATTTTGAGTACTCCATAACAAAGACTAACCTGCAACTGTTCTGTTAGAGCTCATGTTGGTCAAGAGGCTGCTTCTTCAAAAGTCAGAATAGTAGTTTTTAGCCACGTTTTAAATCCAGTGGTCCCAGAACATGCGCTTGAATGCTCTCCCTCAGAAAATAACATTGTAGATTTATTATTTACTGGCACAGATAGTATCAATCCATTACAATGTTTACTGACAAAGCTTTTCCCATTTTAATATTTCTTATCATTTCCTCAGTCAGTTGCCCTACAAAGAATTTGACACTCAGCTTATTAGTAGAGATCATATACACTGTTTCTACAGCATTCTGAAGCAGAACATTGCATGTCCACATCAAATTCAAGCAAAAGAATGCGGGAAATCATTTCAGCACCTCTCAAGGCCTCGCTGGCTCTCATGGAGAATAAGGTGGTGGTGACTGTTCTGCGGGCAGTTTCTCATAAGCAGGTGGAGCATTGGGAATCTGTGAGGATGAGAAAGGAGAGCATGGGCTTGACCAACAGCACACATGGTTCTGGAAGAGGGATTAAGTCAAAATATTTAGCATCATGCTTATACTTTTGCTCTGGGTTGAAACTTGTTCGTTTAACTCTCCATATCTAATTTCCACCCAATGAGGTAATTAATGTTAAATTATACAAGTGTGTATGTTGAAGCATTTGGGCGGTGGTGGGGGGATAACAGCAGAGAAAAAAAGCTAAGTGGCTTCCCCAAATTTTCCTTGGATTATCTTTATCAGTAGAAGCCCCAAGCCCTAATTAAAAAATTTTTCCGACCTGTTACAGACACTGATCACACAGCATCTTTACCACAAGTGTAAATCCTGATAGCTGTATCTAAAGGCAGTTGCTTCTATCAACAGAACACAAATCTCTCAGGCCCTCATTTAATGCTCACAACAACCTTCAGAATATTTCTGTTGTTTTTATGTTACAGGTCAGGAAACTGGGGCACCAGGAGGTTAAATCACTTGATGAATGTCTTACAACTGGCCAGTCATGGAGCTGAGAGTCAAATATAGTAATTTGGCTCTGGAACCAGTGCCCTCAAAAACTGTAATTACTGCATCTATACCGGGACTGTCCAGGAGAAATAGAGTGTACCACATATGTGGTTTTAAAATTCCTAGTAGCTGCATTTTAAAAAATTAAGATAAACAAATAAAATTAATTTCACTAATATATTTTATTTAACCCCACTTTCATGTTGAAGCGAGATATCACTTCAACCTGTAGTCAGTATAAAACTCATTAGTAGATTTTTATNCTGTAATTACTGCATCTATACCGGGACTGTCCAGAAGAAATAGAGTGTACCACAGATGTGGTTTTAAAATTCCTAGTAGCTGCATTTTAAAAAATTAAGATAAACAAATAAAATTAATTTCACTAATATATTTTATTTAACCCCACTTTCATGTTGAAGCGAGATATTATCACTTCAACCTGTAGTCAGTATAAAACTCATTAGTAGATTTTTATGTTATTTTCCTCAAACTGAGTTGTTGAAACCTAGTATGTATTCCAGGATGTCTTAATTCAAAGTACTGCATTTCATGTTTCAATGACCACATGTGACTAGTGGCTACAGTGCAGCTATTGGACAGTGCAACTCTATACAATTAATAATAGGCACTTTTTCCCTCTGTTATGTCTATGTTCAGGACAAAAGCAATTATACTAAAAAACATGAGACAAGAGGACATTGTATCCAGAACCAAGTTCTTCCTTTGGGACTTACACATAGATATTTCTTTATTGACCCAGGAAACTCTGGATATGAGAGGACACAAGAAAACCTCTGTGAATTCCCTTGTTTTTAATCTTACTATTTACTTTTTATTATGGTAAAATATACCATAAAAAATTTAACATTTAAACCATTTTTTAGTCAGTAGCATTAAATATATTTACATTGCCCTTGCTTTTTAAATGGCAATATTTTATTCATTAGAGTTAAAAGTAGGCATATACAGAAACACCAGGATGCAGGATCTCAACCTACCACAGGTTCACAATTGTTCTCTTGAAAAGGCAATTTGCTGTCCTGTTGACCAAGCCCCTCATGTGAACATCTTCCTGTTAGGGTACTTTGAGTACCAGCATGAATGTTTTTGTCCTGAAAGGTGAATTCATGAAGGTCAATGGGTGAGAAAAAATAATTGAGTGCATTAAAGAAAAGGAGAAGGAAGCTGACATTTTGAGAATGAGTTTTAATCTTGGCCCTGACACTTATCCTCAGTGTATCCTCAGGTAGTCACTTAATCTCTCTGAATTCCATTGTTTTCATCAGTAATATTAAGATAATGTTACCTAACTCTCAGAACTAGGCTTCCCCCTTGGCTCAGTGGTAAAGAACCCCACCTGCCAGTGCAGGAGATGTGGAGTCGGGAAGATCCCCTGGAGGAGGAAATGACAACCCACTCCAGTATTCTTCCCTGGAAAACTCCCATGGACAGAGGAGCCTGGCAGGCTACAGTCTATGGGATCACGAAGAGTCAGACATGACTGAGCACAAGAAAACACCTAATACAGTGCCTGACATCTATTAGTTGGTCAATGAATATTTTTGCAAGGGACAAGAGTAAAATATAAAACTGGATCTCAGAGAATGATTACAAGAGGAGTAGATCAGAGCTAGGGAGGCAGGAGGCGGTTTCACAGTGAGGAGAAGCATAGGAACAGCTTGATAGCAGGGCCACTGTCTATTTCTGCCTTCCCCATAATGACACGGAGAAGGCAATGGCACCCCACTCCAGTACTCTTGCCTGGAGAATCCCAGGAACGGCGGAGCCTGGTGG